>OV050031.1:90010671-90392533 GCA_920105625.2 Clusia tigrina
GCCTTCTCTATGCCTATATCTTCCCTTATCTGCCTCAGTCGGCGTCTCAGCCTCTGTCAGCGTCTCTGTAGGCGTCTCAGTCGCTGCCGCTGTCGATTGGGAGGTCAGCTGCCTTCTCTATGACTATATTTACCCCTATCTGCCTCAGTCGGCGTCGCAGCCTCTGTCAGCGTCTCTGTAGGTGTCTGAGTCTCTGCTGCTGTCGATTGGTGGGGCTGCTACCTTCTCTGTGCCTATATCTACCCCTATCTGCCTCAGTCGGCGTCGCAGCCTCTGTCAGCGTCTCTGTAGGCGTCTCAGTCGCTGCCGCTGTCGATTGGGAGGTCTGCTGCCTTCTCTATGCCTATATCTACCCCTATCTGCCTCAGTCGGCCTCTCAGTCGGCGTCGCAGCCTCTGTCAGCGTTTCTGTAGGCGTTTCAGTCGCTGTCGCTGTCGATTAGGGGGTCTGCTGCCTTCTCTATGCCTATATCTACCCCAATCTGCCTCAGTCGACGTCTCAGTCGGCGTCGCAGCCTCTGTCAGCGTCTCTATATGCGTCTCAGTCGCTGCCGCTGTCGATTATGGGGTCTGCTGCCTTCTCTATGCCTATATCTACCCCTATCTGCCTTAGTCGGCGTTGCAGCCTCTATCAGCGTATCTGTAGGCGTCTCAATCGCTGCCGCTGTCGATTGGGTGTCTGCTGCGTTCTCTATGCCTATATCTACCCCTATCTGCGTCAGTCGTCGTCGCAGCCTCTATCAGTGTCTCTGTAGGCGTCTCAGTCGCTGCCGCTGTCGATTGGGAGGTCTGCTGCCTTCTCTATGCCTATATCTACCCCTATCTGCCTTAGTCGGCGTTGCAGCCTCTATCAGCGTATTTGTAGGTGTCTCAATCACTGCCGCTGTCGATTGGGTGTCTGCTGCCTTCTCTATGCCTATATCTACCCCTATCTGCGTCAGTCGTTGTCGCAGCCTCTGTCAGCGTCTCTGTAGGCGTCTCAGTCGCTGCCGCTGTCGATTGGGGGGTCTGCTGCCTTCTCTACGCATATATATACCACTATCTGCCTCAGTCGGCGTCAAAGTCGGCGTCTCTGTAGGCGTCTCAGTCGCTGTCGCTGTAGATTAGGGAGTCTGCTGCCTTCTCTATGCCTATATCTACCCCTATCTGCCTCATTCGACGTCTCAGTCGGCGTCGCAGCCTCTGTCAGCGTCTCTATATGCGTCTCAGTCGCTGGCGCTGTCGATTGGGGCGTCTGCTGCATTCTCTATGCCTATATCTACCCCTATCTGCGTCAGTCGGCTTCTCAGTCGGCGTCGCAGCCTCTGTCAGCGTTTCTGTAGACGTTTCAGTCGCTGTCGCTGTCGATTAGGGGCTCTGCTGCCTTCTCTATGCCTATATCTACCCCTATCTGCCTCAGTCGACGTCTCAGTCGGCGTCGCAGCCTCTGTCAGCGTTTCTGAAGGCGTTTCAGTCGCTGTCGCTGTCGATTAGGGGGTCTGCTGCCTCCTCTATGCCTTTAGCCACCCCTATCTGCCTCAGTCGGCGTCGCAGCCTCTGTCAGCGCTTCTGTAGGCGTTTCAGTCGCTGTCGCTGTCGATTAGGGGGCCTGCTGCCTTCTCTATGCCTATATCAACCCCTATCTGCCTCAGTCGGCGTCGCAGCCTCTGTCAGCGTCTCTGTAGGCGTCTCAGTCGCTGCCGCTGTCGATTGGGAGGTCTGCTGCCTTCTCTATGCCTATATCTACCCCTATCTGCCGCAGTCGACGTCTCAGTCGGCGTCGCAGCCTCTGTCAGCGTTTCTGAAGGCGTTTCAGTCGCTGTCGCTGTCGATTAGGGGGTCTGCTGCCTTCTCTATGCCTTTAGCCACCCCTATCTGCCTCAGTCGGCGTCGCAGCCTCTGCCAGCGCTTCTGTAGGCGTCTCAGTCGCTGTCGCTGTAGATTAGGGAGTCTGCTGCCTTCTCTATGCCTATATCTACCCCTATCTGCCTCATTCGACGTCTCAGTCGGCGTCGCAGCCTCTGTCAGCGTCTCTATATGCGTCTCAGTCGCTGGCGCTGTCGATTGGGGCGTCTGCTGCATTCTCTATGCCTATATCTACCCCTATCTGCCTCAGTCGGCTTCTCAGTCGGCGTCGCAGCCTCTGTCAGCGTTTCTGTAGACGTTTCAGTCGCTGTCGCTGTCGATTAGGGGCTCTGCTGCCTTCTCTATGCCTATATCTACCCCTATCTGCCTCAGTCGACGTCTCAGTCGGCGTCGCAGCCTCTGTCAGCGTTTCTGAAGGCGTTTCAGTCGCTGTCGCTGTCGATTAGGGGGTCTGCTGCCTTCTCTATGCCTTTAGCCACCCCTATCTGCCTCAGTCGGCGTCGCAGCCTCTGTCAGCGCTTCTGTAGGCGTTTCAGTCGCTGTCGCTGTCGATTAGGGGGCCTGCTGCCTTCTCTATGCCTATATCAACCCCTATCTGCCTCAGTCGGCGTCGCAGCCTCTGTCAGCGTCTCTGTAGGCGTCTCAGTCGCTGCCGCTGTCGATTGGGGGGTCTGCTGCCTTCTCTATGCCTATATCTACCCCTATCTGCCTCAGTCGGCGTCTCAGTCGGCGTCGCAGCCTCTGTCAGCGTTTCTGTAGCCGTTTCAGTCGCTGTCGCTGTCGATTAGGGGGTCTGCTGCCTTCTCTATGCCTATATCTACCCCTATCTGCGTCAGTCGTCACGCAGCCTCTGTCAGCGTCTCTGTAGGCGTCTCAGTCGCTGCCGCTGTCGATTGGGAGGTCTGCTGCCTTCTCTATGCCTATATCTACCCCTATCTGCCTCAGTCGGCCTCTCAGTCGGCGTCGCAGCCTCTGTCAGCGTTTCTGTAGGCGTTTCAGTCGCTGTCGCTGTCGATTAGGGGGTCTGCTGCCTTCTCTATGCCTATATCTACCCCTATCTGCTCGTCACGCAGCCTCTGTCAGCGTCTCTGTAGGCGTCTCAGTCGCTGCCGCTGTCGATTGGGAGGTCTGCTGCCTTCTCTATGCCTATATCTACCCCTATCTGCCTCAGTCGGCCTCTCAGTCGGCGTCGCAGCCTCTGTCAGCGTCTCTGTAGGCGTTTCAGTCGCTGTCGATTGGGGGGTCTGCTGCCTTCTCTATGCCTATATCTACCCCTATCTGCCTCAGTCGACGTCTCAGTCGGCGTCGCAGCCTCTGTCAGCGTCTCTATATGCGTCTCAGTCGCTGCCGCTGTCGATTAAGGG
The DNA here is from genome assembly GCA_920105625.2 of Clusia tigrina. Lineage (NCBI taxonomy): Eukaryota > Metazoa > Arthropoda > Insecta > Diptera > Clusiidae > Clusia > Clusia tigrina. The sequence goes on from OV050031.1 coordinate 90,013,880, forward strand.
GTCTGCTGCCTTCTCTATGCATATATATACCACTATTTGCCTCAGTCGGCGTCTCAGTCGGCGTCTCTGTAGGCGTCTCAGTCGCAGTCGCTGTAGATTAGGGGGTCTGCTGCCTTCTCTATGCCTATATCTACCTCTATCTCCCTCAGTCGACGTCTCAGTCGGCGTCGCAGCCTCTGTCAGCGTCTCTATATGCGTCTGAATCGCTGCCGCTGTCGATTGGGGGTCTGCTGCCTTCTCTATGCCTATATCTACCCCTATCTGCCTCAGTCGGCCTCTCAGTCGGCGTCGCAGCCTCTGTCAGCGTCTCTGTATGCGTCTCAGTCGCTGCCGCTGTCGATTGGGGGTCTGCTGCCTTCTCTATGCCTTTATCGACCCCTAACTGCCTTAGTCGACGTCTCAGTCGGCGTCGCAGCCACTGTCAGCGTTTCTGTAGGCGTCTCAGTCGCTGTCGCTGTCGATGGGTGTCTGCTGCCTTCTCTATGCCTATATCTACCCCTATCTGCGTCAGTCGTCGTCGCAGCCTATGTCAGCGTCTCTGTAGGCGTCTCAGTCGTTGCCGCTGTCGATTGGGTGTCTGCTGCCTTCTCTATGCCTTTATCCACCCCTATCTGCCTGAGTCGGCGTCGCAGCCTCTGTCAACGTCTCTGTAGCCGTCTCAGTCGCTGTCGGTGTCGATTAGGGGGTCTGCTGCCTTCTCTATGCCTATATCTACCCCTATCTGCCTCAGTCGACGTCTTAGTCGGTGTCGCAGCCTCTGTCAGCGTTTCTGTAGGCGTCTCAGTCGCTGTCGCTGTCGATTAGGGGGTCTGCTGTCTTCTCTATGCCTATATCTACTCCTATCTGCCTCAGTCGGCGTCGCCGCCTCTGTCAGCGTTTCTGAAGGCGTTTCAGTCGCTGTCGCTGTCGATTAGGGGGTCTGCTGCCTTCTCTATGCCTTTAGCTACCCCTATTTGCCTCATTCGGCGTCGCAGCCTCTGTCAGCGTTTCTGTAGGCGTCTCAGTCGCTGTCGCTGTCGATTAGGGGGTCTGCTGCCTTCTCTATGCCTATATCTACACCTATCTGCCTCAGTCGGCGTCGCAGCCTCTGTCAGCGTCTCTGTAGGCGTCTCAGTCGCTGCCGCTGTCGATTGGGAGGTATGCTGCCTTCTCTATGCCTATATCTACCCCTATCTGCCTCAGTCGGCGTCTCAGTCGGCGTCGCAGCCTCTGTCAGCGTTTCTGTAGGCGTTTCAGTCGCTGTCGCTGTCGATTAGGGAGTCTGCTGCCTTCTCTATGCCTATATCTACCCCTATCTGCGTCAGTCATCACGCAGCCTCTGTCAGCGTCTCTGTAGGCGTCTCAGTCGCTGCCGCTGTCGATTGGGAGGTCTGCTGCCTTCTCTATGCCTATATCTACCCCTATCTGCCTCAGTCGGCCTCTCAGTCGGCGTCGCAGCCTCTGTCAGCGTTTCTGTAGGCGTTTCAGTCGCTGTCGCTGTCGATTAGGGGGTCTGCTGCCTTCTCTATGCCTATATCTACCCCAATCTGCCTCAGTCGACGTCTCAGTCGGCGTCGCAGCCTCTGTCAGCGTCTCTATATGCGTCTCAGTCGCTGCCGCTGTCGATTATGGGGTCTGCTGCCTTCTCTATGCCTATATCTACCCCTATCTGCCTTAGTCGGCGTTGCAGCCTCTATCAGCGTATCTGTAGGCGTCTCAGTCGCTGCCGCTGTCGATTGGGTGTCTGCTGCCTTCTCTATGCCTATATCTACCCCTATCTGCGTCAGTCGTCGTCGCAGCCTCTATCAGTGTCTCTGTAGGCGTCTCAGTCGCTGCCGCTGTCGATTGGGAGGTCTGCTGCCTTCTCTATGCCTATATCTACCCCTATCTGCCTTAGTCGGCGTTGCAGCATCTATCAGCGTATTTGTAGGTGTCTCAATCACTGCCGCTGTCGATTGGGTGTCTGCTGCCTTCTCTATGCCTATATCTACCCCTATCTGCGTCAGTCGGCGTCGCAGCCTCTGTCAGCGTCTCTGTAGGCGTCTCAGTCGCTGCCGCTGTCGATTGGGGGGTCTGCTGCCTTCTCTACGCATATATATACCACTATCTGCCTCAGTCGGCGTCTCAGTCGGCGTCTCTGTAGGCGTCTCAGTCGCTGTCGCTGTAGATTAGGGAGTCTGCTGCCTTCTCTATGCCTATATCTACCCCTATCTGCCTCATTCGACGTCTCAGTCGGCGTCGCAGCCTCTGTCAGCGTCTCTATATGCGTCTCAGTCGCTGGCGCTGTCGATTGGGGCGTCTGCTGCATTCTCTATGCCTATATCTACCCCTATCTGCCTCAGTCAGCTTCTCAGTCGGCGTCGCAGCTTCTGTCAGCGTTTCTGTAGGCGTCTCAGTCGCTGTCGCTGTCGATTAGGGGGTCTGCTGCCTTCTCTATGCCTATATCTACCCCTATCTGCGTCAGTGGTCATCGCAGCCTCTGTCAGCATCTCTGTAGGCGTCTCAGTCGCTGCCGCTGTCGATTGGGAGGTCTGCTGCCTTCTCTATGCCTATATCTACCCCTATCTGCCTCAGTCGGCTTCTCAGTCGGCGTCGCAGCCTCTGTCAGCGTTTCTGTAGACGTTTCAGTCTCTGTCGCTGTCGATTAGGGGCTCTGCTGCCTTCTCTATGCCTATATCTACCCCTATCTGCCTCAGTCGACGTCTCAGTCGGCGTCGCAGCCTCTGTCAGCGTTTCTGAAGGCGTTTCAGTCGCTGTCGCTGTCGATTAGGGGGTCTGCTGCCTTCTCTATGCCTTTAGCCACCCCTATCTGCCTCAGTCGGCGTCGCAGCCTCTGTCAGCGTTTCTGTAGGCGTTTCAGTCGCTGTCGCTGTCGATTAGGGGGCCTGCTGCCTTCTCTATGCCTATATCAACCCCTATCTGCCTCAGTCGGCGTCGCAGCCTCTGTCAGCGTCTCTGTAGGCGTCTCAGTCGCTGCCGCTGTCGATTGGGAGGTCTGCTGCCTTCTCTATGCCTATATCTACCCCTATCTGCCTCAGTCGGCCTCTCAGTCGGCGTCGCAGCCTCTGTCAGCGTTTCTGTAGGCGTTTCAGTCGCTGTCGATTAGGGGGTCTGCTGCCTTCTCTATGCCTATATCTACCCCTATCTGCCTCAGTCGACGTCTCAGTCGGCGTCGCAGCCTCTGTCAGCGTCTCTATATGCGTCTCAGTCGCTGCCGCTGTCGATTAAGGGGTCTGCTGCCTTCTCTATGCATATATATACCACTATCTGCCTCAGTCGGCGTCTCAGTCGGCGTCTTTGTAGGCGTCTCAGTCGCTGGCGCTGTCGATTGGGGGGTCTGCTGCCTTCTCTATGCCTATATCTACCCCTATCTGCCTCAGTCGACGTCTCAGTCGGCGTCGCAGCCTCTGTCAGCGTCTCTATATGCGTCTGAATCGCTGCCGCTGTCGATTGGGGGTCTGCTGCCTTCTCTATGCCTATATCTACCCCTATCTGCCTCAGTCGGCCTCTCAGTCGGCGTCGCAGCCTCTGTCAGCGTCTCTGTATGCGCCTCAGTCGCTGCCGCTGTCGATTGGGGGTCTGCTGCCTTCTCTATGCCTTTATCCACCCCTAACTGCCTCAGTCGACGTCTCAGTCGGCGTCGCAGCCTCTGTCAGCGTTTCTGTAGGCGTCTCAGTCGCTGTCGCTGTCGATGGGTGTCTGCTGCCTTCTCTATGCCTATATCAACCCCTATCTGCGTCAGTCGTCGTCGCAGCCTATGTCAGCGTCTCTGTAGGCGTCTCAGTCGTTGCCGCTGTCGATTGGGTGTCTGCTGCCTTCTCTATGCCTTTATCCACCCCTATCTGCCTGAGTCGGCGTCGCAGCCTCTGTCAACGTCTCTGTAGCCGTCTCAGTCGCTGTCGGTGTCGATTAGGGGGTCTGCTGCCTTCTCTATGCCTATATCTACCCCTATCTGCCTCAGTCGACGTCTTAGTCGGTGTCGCAGCCTCTGTCAGCGTTTCTGTAGGCGTCTCAGTCGCTGTCGCTGTCGATTAGGGGGTCTGCTGTCTTCTCTATGCCTATATCTACTCCTATCTGCCTCAGTCGGCGTCGCCGCCTCTGTCAGCGTTTCTGTAGGCATCTCAGTCGCTGTCGCTGTCGATTAGGGGGTCTGCTGCCTTCTCTATGCCTTTAGCCACCCCTATCTGCCTCAGTCGGCGTCGCAGTCTCTGTCAACGTCTCTGTAGGCGTCTCAGTCGCTGTCGCTGTCGATTAGGGGGTCTGCTGCCTTCTCTATGCCTATATCTACCCCTATCTGCCTCAGTCGGCGTCGCAGCCTCTGTCAGCGTTTCTGTAGGCGTCTCAGTCGCTGTCGCTGTCGATTAGGGGGTCTGCTGCCTTCTCTATGCCTATATCTGCCCCTATCTGCCTCAGTCGACGTCTCAGTCGGCGTCGCAGCCTCTGTCAGCGTTTCTTTAGGGGTCTCAGTCGCTGTCGCTGTCGATTAGGGGGTCTGCTGCTTTCTCTATGCCTATATCTACCCCTATCTGCCTCAGTCGACGTCTCAGTCGGCGTCGCAGCCTCTGTCAGCGTTTCTGAAGGCGTTTCAGTCGCTGTCGCTGTCGATTAGGGGGTCTGCTGCCTTCTCTATGCCTTTAGCCACTCCTATCTGCCTCATTCGGCGTCGCAGCCTCTGTTAGCGTTTCTGTAGGCGTCTCAGTCGCTGTCGCTGTCGATTAGGGGGTCTGCTGCCTTCTCTATGCCTATATCTGCCCCTATCTGCCTCAGTCGACGTCTCAGTCGGCGTCGCAGCCTCTGTCAGCGTTTCTTTAGGGGTCTCAGTCGCTGTCGCTGTCGATTAGGGGGTCTGCTGCCTTCTCTATGCCTATATCTACACCTATCTGCCTCAGTCGGCGTCTCAGCCTCTATCAGCGTCTCTGTAGGCGTCTCAGTCGCTGCCGCTGTCGATTGGGAGGTCTGCTGCCTTCTCTATGCCTATAACTACCCCTATCTGCCTCAGTCGGCCTCTCAGTCGGCGTCGCAGCCTCTGTCAGCGTTTCCGTAGGCGTTTCAGTCGCTGTCGCTGTCGATTAGGGGGTCTGCTGCCTTCTCTATGCCTATATCTACCCCTATCTGCGTCAGTCGTCACGCAGCCTCTGTCAGCGTCTCTGTAGGCGTCTCAGTCGCTGCCGCTGTCGATTGGGAGGTCTGCTGCCTTCGCTATGCCTATATCTACCCCTATCTGCCTCAGTCGGCCTCTTAGTCGGCGTCGCAGCCTCTGTAAGCGTCTCTATATGCGTCTCAGTCGCTGCCGCTGTCGATTAAGGGGTCTGCTGCCTTCTCTATGCCTATATCTACCCCTATCTGCATTAGTCGGCGTTGCAGCCTCTATCAGCGTATCTGTAGGCGTCTCAATCGCTGCCGCTGTCGATTGGGTGTCTGCTGCGTTCTCTATGCCTATATCTACCCCTATCTGCGTCAGTCGTCGTCGCAGCCTCTGTCAGTGTCTCTGTAGGCGTCTCAGTCGCTGTCGCTGTCGATTGGGGGGTCTGCTGCCTTCTCTATGCATATATATACCACTATCTGCCTCAGTCGGCGTCTCAGTCGGCGTCTCTGTAGGCGTCTCAGTCGCTGTCGCTGTAGATTAGGGGGTCTGCTGCCTTCTCTATGCCTATATCTACCCCTATCTGCCTCAGTCGGCGTCTCAGTCGGCGTCGCAGCCTCTGTCAGCGTCTCTATATGCGTCTCAGTAGCTGGCGCTGTCGATTGGGGGGTCTGCTGCATTCTCTATGCCTATATCTACCCCTATCTGCCTCAGTCGGTGTCTCAGTCGGCGTCGCAGCTTCTGTCAGCGTTTCTGTAGGCGTCTCAGTCGCTGTCGCTGTCGATTAGGGGGTCTGCTGCCTTCTCTATGCCTATATCTACCCCTATCTGCCTCAGTCGACGTCTCAGTCGGCGTCGCAGCCTCTGTCAGCGTTTCTGTAGGCGTCTCAGATGCTGTCGCTGTCGATTAGGGTGTCTGCTGCCTTCTCTATGCCTATATCAACCCCTATCTGCGTCAGTCGTCGTCGCAGCCTCTGTCAGCGTCTTTGTAGGCGTCTCAGTCGTTGCCGCTGTCGATTGGGTGTCTGCTGCCTTCTCTATGCCTTTATCCACCCCTATCTGCCTCAGTCGGCGTCGCAGCCTCTGTCAACGTGTCTGTAGCCGTCTCAGTCGCTGTCGGTGTCGATTAGGGGATCTGCTGCCTTCTCTATGCCTATATCTACCCCTATCTGCCTCAGTCGACGTCTCAGTCGGCGTCGCAGCCTCTGTCACCGTTTCTGTAGGCGTCTAAGTCGCTGCCGCTGTCGATTGGGGGGTCTGCTGCCTTCTCTATGCCTATATCTACCCCTATCTGCCTCAGTCGGCGCTGTAGCCTCTGTCAACGTCTCTGTAGGCGTCTCAGACGTTGCCGCTGTCGATTGGGGGTCTGCTGCCTTCTCTATGCCTATATCTTCCCTTATCTGCCTCAGTCGGCGTCTCAGCCTCTGTCAGCGTCTCTGTAGGCATCTCAGTCGCTGCCGCTGTCGATTGGGGGTCTGCTGCCTTCTCTATGACTATATTTACCCCTATCTGGCTCAGTCGGCGTCGCAGCCTCTGTCAGCGTCTCTGTAGGTGTCTGAGTCTCTGCTGCTGTCGATTGGTGGGGCTGCTACCTTCTCTGTGCCTATATCTACCCCTATCTGCCTCAGTTGGCGTCGCAGCCTCTGTCAGCGTCTCTGTAGGCGTCTCAGTCGCTGCCGCTGTCGATTGGGGGGTCTGCTGCCTTCTCTATGCCTATATCTACCCCTATCTGCCTCAGTCGGCCTCTCAGTCGGCGTCGCAGCCTCTGTCAGCGTTTCTGTAGGCGTTTCAGTCGCTGTCGCTGTCGATTAGGGGGTCTGCTGCCTTCTCTATGCCTATATCTACCCCAATCTGCCTCAGTCGACGTCTCAGTCGGCGTCGCAGCCTCTGTCAGCGTCTCTATATGCGTCTCAGTCGCTGCCGCTGTCGATTATGGGGTCTGCTGCCTTCTCTATGCCTATATCTACCCCTATCTGCCTTAGTCGGCGTTGCAGCCTCTATCAGCGTATCTGTAGGCGTCTCAATCGCTGCCGCTGTCGATTGGGTGTCTGCTGCGTTCTCTATGCCTATATCTACCCCTATATGCGTCAGTCGTCGTCGCAGCCTCTATCAGTGTCTCTGTAGGCGTCTCAGTCGCTGCCGCTGTCGATTGGGAGGTCTGCTGCCTTCTCTATGCCTATATCTACCCCTATCTGCCTTAGTCGGCGTTGCAGCCTCTATCAGCGTATTTGTAGGTGTCTCAATCACTGCCGCTGTCGATTGGGTGTCTGCTGCCTTCTCTATGCCTATATCTACCCCTATCTGCGTCAGTCGTCGTCGCAGCCTCTGTCAGCGTCTCTGTAGGCGTCTCAGTCGCTGCCGCTGTCGATTGGGGGGTCTGCTGCCTTCTCTACGCATATATATACCACTATCTGCCTCAGTCGGCGTCTCAGTCGGCGTCTCTGTAGGCGTCTCAGTCGCTGTCGCTGTAGATTAGGGAGTCTGCTGCCTTCTCTATGCCTATATCTACCCCAATCTGCCTCATTCGACGTCTCAGTCGGCGTCGCAGCCTCTGTCAGCGTCTCTATATGCGTCTCAGTCGCTGGCGCTGTCGATTGGGGCGTCTGCTGCATTCTCTATGCCTATATCTACCCCTATCTGCGTCAGTGGTCATCGCAGCCTCTGTCAGCGTCTCTGTAGGCGTCTCAGTCGCTGCCGCTGTCGATTGGGAGGTCTGCTGCCTTCTCTATGCCTATATCTACCCCTATCTGCCTCAGTCGGCTTCTCAGTCGGCGTCGCAGCCTCTGTCAGCGTTTCTGTAGACGTTTCAGTCGCTGTCGCTGTCGATTAGGGGCTCTGCTGCCTTCTCTATGCCTATATCTACCCCTATCTGCCTCAGTCGACGTCTCAGTCGGCGTCGCAGCCTCTGTCAGCGTTTCTGAAGGCGTTTCAGTCGCTGTCGCTGTCGATTAGGGGGTCTGCTGCCTTCTCTATGCCTTTAGCCACCCCTATCTGCCTCAGTCGGCGTCGCAGCCTCTGTCAGCGTTTCTGTAGGCGTTTCAGTCGCTGTCGCTGTCGATTAGGGGGCCTGCTGCCTTCTCTATGCCTATATCAACCCCTATCTGCCTCAGTCGGCGTCGCAGCCTCTGTCAGCGTCTCTGTAGGCGTCTCAGTCGCTGCCGCTGTCGATTGGGGGGTCTGCTGCCTTCTCTATGCCTATATCTACCCCTATCTGCCTCAGTCGGCCTCTCAGTCGGCGTCGCAGCCTCTGTCAGCGTTTCTGTAGGCGTTTCAGTCGCTGTCGCTGTCGATTAGGGGGTCTGCTGCCTTCTCTATGCCTATATCTACCCCTATCTGCGTCAGTCGTCACGCAGCCTCTGTCAACGTCTCTGTAGGCGTCTCAGTCGCTGCCGCTGTCGATTGGGAGGTCTGCTGCCTTCTCTATGCCTATATCTACCCCTATCTGCCTCAGTCGGCCTCTCAGTCGGCGTCGCAGCCTCTGTCAGCGTTTCTGCAGGCGTTTCAGTCGCTGTCGATTAGGGGGTCTGCTGCCTTCTCTATGCCTATATCTACCCCTATCTGCCTCAGTCGACGTCTCAGTCGGCGTCGCAGCCTCTGTCAGCGTCTCTATATGCGTCTCAGTCGCTGCCGCTGTCGATTAAGGGGTCTGGTGCCTTCTCTATGCATATATATACCACTATCTGCCTCAGTGCTTTATCTATGTCAATATCTATCCCTATCTGCAACAGTCGACGACGTAGCCCATGTCAGCGTCTCTGTAGGTGTCTAAGTCGCTGCCGCTGTCGATTGGGGGGCTGCTGCCTTCTCTATGCCTATATCTACCCCTATCTGCATCAGTCGGCGTCTCAGTCGGCGTCGCAGCCTCTGTCAGCGCCTCTTTAGGCGTCTCAGTCGCTGCCGCTGTCGATTGGGCTGTCTGCTGCCTTCTCTATGCCTATATCCACCCCTATCTGCCAAAGTCGGCGTGGCAGCCTCTGTCAGCGTTTCTGTAGGCGTCTCAGTCGCTGTCGCTGTCGATTAGGGGGTCTGCTGCCTTCTCTATGCCTATATCTACCCCTATCTGCCTCAGTCGGCGTCGCCGCCTCTGTCAGCGTTTCTGTAGGCGTCTCAGTCGCTGTCGCTGTCGATTAGGGGGTCTGCTGCCTTCTCTATGCCTTTAGCCACCCCTATCTGCCTCAGTCGGCGTCGCAGCCTCTGTCAACGTCTCTGTAGGCGTCTCAGTCGCTGTCGCTGTCGATTAGGGGGTCTGCTGCCTTCTCTATGCCTATATCTACCCCTATCTGCCTCAGTCGGCGTCGCAGCCTCTGTCAGCGTTTCTGTAGGCGTCTCAGTCACTGTCGCTGTCGATTAGGGGGTCTGCTGCCTTCTCTATGCCTATATCTGCCCCTATCTGCCTCAGTCGACGTCTCAGTCGGCGTCGCAGCCTCTGTCAGCGTCTCTGTAGGCGTCTCAGTCGCTGCCGCTGTCGATTGGGAGGTCTGCTGCATTCTCTATGCCTATATCTACCCCTATCTGCCTCAGTCGGCCTCTCAGTCGGCGTCGCAGCCTCTGTCAGTGTTTCTGTAGGCGTTTCAGTCACTGTCGCTGTCGATTAGGGGGTCTGCTGCCTTCTCTATGCCTATATCTACCCCTATCTGCGTCAGTCGTCACACAGCCTCTGTCAGCGTCTCTGTAGGCGTCTCAGTCGCTGCCGCTGTCGATTGGGAGGTCTGCTGCCTTCTCTATGCCTATATCTACCCCTATCTGCCTCAGTCGGCGTCGCAGCCTCTGTCAGCGTTTCTGTAGGCGTTTCAGTCGCTGTCGCTGTCGATCAGCGTATCTGTAGGCGTCTCAATCGCTGCCGCTGTCGATTGGGTGTCTGCTGCCTTCTCTATGCCTATATCTACCCCTATCTGCGTCAGTCGTCGTCGCAGCCTCTGTCAGCGTTTTTGTAGGCGTCTCAGTCGCTGCCGCTGTCGATTGGGGGGTATGCTGCCTTCTCTATGCATATATATACCACTATCTGCCTCAGTCGGCGTCTCAGTCGGCGTCTCTGTAGGCGTCTCAGTCGCAGTCGCTGTAGATTAGGGGGTCTGCTGCCTTCTCTATGCCTATATCTACCTCTATCTGCCTCAGTCGACGTCTCAGTCGGCGTCGCAGCCTCTGTCAGCGTCTCTAGATGCGTCTGAATCGCTGCCGCTGTCGATTGGGGGTCTGCTGCCTTCTCTATGCCTATATCTACCCCTATCTGCCTCAGTCGGCCTCTCAGTCGGCGTCGCAGCTTCTGTCAGCGTTTCTGTAGGCGTCTCAGTCGCTGTCGCTGTCGATTAGGGGGTCAGCTGCCTTCTCTATGCCTATATCTACCCCTATCTGCCTCAGTCGACGTCTCAGTCGGCGTCGCAGCCTCTGTCAGCGTCTCTGTATGCGTCTCAGTCGCTGCCGCTGTCGATTGGGGGTCTGCTGCCTTCTCTATGCCTTTATCCACCCCTAACTGCCTCAGTCGACGTCTCAGTCGGCGTCGCAGCCTCTGTCAGCGTTTCTGTAGGCGTCTCAGTCGCTGTCGCTGTCGATGGGTGTCTGCTGCCTTCTCTATGCCTTTATCCACCCCTATCTGCCTGAGTCGGCGTCGCAGTCTCTGTCAACGTCTCTGTAGCCGTCTCAGTCGCTGTCGGTGTCGATTAGGGGGTCTGCTGCCTTCTCTATGCCTATATCTACCCCTATCTGCCTCAGTCGACGTCTTAGTCGGTGTCGCAGCCTCTGTCAGCGTTTCTGTAGGCGTCTCAGTCGCTGTCGCTGTCGATTAGGGGGTCTGCTGCCTTCTCTATGCCTATATCTACCCCTATCTGCCTCAGTCGGTGTCGCCGCCTCTGTCAGCGTTTCTGTAGGCGTCTCAGTCGCTGTCGCTGTCGATTAGGGGGTCTGCTGCCTTCTCTATGCCTTTAGCCACCCCTATCTGCCTCAGTCGGCGTCGCAGCCTCTGTCAACGTCTCTGTAGGCGTCTCAGTCGCTGTCGCTGTCGATTAGGGGGTCTGCTGCCTTTTCTATGAATATATCTACCCCTATCTGCCTCAGTCGGCGTCTCAGTCGGCGTCGCAGCCTCTGTCAGCGTTTCTTTAGGCGTCTCAGTCGCTGTCGCTGTCGATTAGGGGGTCTGCTGCTTTCTCTATGCTTATATCTACCCCTATCTGCCTCAGTCGGCGTCTCAGTCGGCGTCACAGCCTCTGTCAGCGTTTCTGAAGGCGTTTCAGTCGCTGTCGCTGTCGATTAGGGGGTCTGCTGCCTTCTCTATGCCTTTAGCCACCCCTATTTGCCTCATTCGGCGTCGCAGCCTCTGTCAGCGTTTCTGTAGGCGTCTCAGTCGCTGTCGCTGTCGATTAGGGGGTCTGCTGCCTTCTCTATGCCTATATCTACACCTATCTGCCTCAGTCGGCGTCGCAGCCTCTATCAGCGTCTCTGTAGGCGTCTCAGTCGCTGCCGCTGTCGATTGGGAGGTCTGCTGCCTTCTCTATGCCTATATCTACCCCTATCTGCCTCAGTCGGCCTCTCAGTCGGCGTCGCAGCCTCTGTCAGCGTTTCTGTGGGCGTTTCAGTCGCTGTCGCTGTCGATTAGGGGGTCTGCTGCCTTCTCTATGCCTATATCTACCCCAATCTGCCTCAGTCGACGTCTCAGTCGGCGTCGCAGCCTCTGTCAGCGTCTCTATATGCGTCTCAGTCGCTGCCGCTGTCGATTATGGGGTCTGCTGCCTTCTCTATGCCTATATCTACCCCTATCTGCCTTAGTCGGCGTTGCAGCCTCTATCAGCGTATCTGTAGGCGTCTCAATCGCTGCCGCTGTCGATTGGGTGTCTGCTGCGTTCTCTATGCCTATATCTACCCCTATCTGCGTCAGTCGTCGTCGCAGCCTCTATCAGTGTCTCTGTAGGCGTCTCAGTCGCTGCCGCTGTCGATTGGGAGGTCTGCTGCCTTCTCTATGCCTATATCTACCCCTATCTGCCTTAGTCGGCGTTGCAGCCTCTATCAGCGTATCTGTAGGTGTCTCAATCACTGCCGCTGTCGATTGGGTGTCTGCTGCCTTCTCTATGCCTATATCTACCCCTATCTGCGTCAGTCGTCGTCGCAGCCTCTGTCAGCGTCTCTGTAGGCGTCTCAGTCGCTGCCGCTGTCGATTGGGGGTCTGCTGCCTTCTCTACGCATATATATATCACTATCTGCCTCAGTCGGCGTCTCAGTCGGCGTCTCTGTAGGCGTCTCAGTCGCTGTCGCTGTAGATTAGGGGGTCTGCTGCCTTCTCTATGCCTATATCTACCCCTATCTGCCTCATTCGACGTCTCAGTCGGCGTCGCAGCCTCTGTCAGCGTCTCTATATGCGTCTCAGTCGCTGGCGCTGTCGATTGGGGCGTCTGCTGCATTCTCTATGCCTATATCTACCCCTATCTGCCTCAGTCAGCTTCTCAGTCGGCGTCGCAGCTTCTGTCAGCGTTTCTGTAGGCGTCTCAGTCGCTGTCGCTATCGATTAGGGGGTCTACTGCCTTCTCTATGCCTATATCTACCCCTATCTGCGTCAGTGGTCATCGCAGCCTCTGTCAGCGTCTCTGTAGGCGTCTCAGTCGCTGCCGCTGTCGATTGGGAGGTCTGCTGCCTTCTCTATGCCTATATCTACCCCTATCTGCCTCAGTCGGCTTCTCAGTCGGCGTCGCAGCCTCTGTCAGCGTTTCTGTAGACGTTTCAGTCGCTGTCGCTGTCGATTAGGGGCTCTGCTGCCTTCTCTATGCCTATATCTACCCCTATCTGCCTCAGTCGACGAATCAGTCGGCGTCGCAGCCTCTGTCAGCGTTTCTGAAGGCGTTTCAGTCGCTGTCGCTGTCGATTAGGGGGTCTGCTGCCTTCTCTATGCCTTTAGCCACCCCTATCTGCCTCAGTCGGCGTCGCAGCCTCTGTCAGCGCTTCTGTAGGCGTTTCAGTCGCTGTCGCTGTCGATTAGGGGGCCTGCTGCCTTCTCTATGCCTATATCAACCCCTATCTGCCTCAGTCGGCGTCGCAGCCTCTGTCAGCGTCTCTGTAGGCGTCTCAGTCGCTGCCGCTGTCGATTGGGAGGTCTGCTGCCTTCTCTATGCCTATATCTACCCCTATCTGCCTCAGTCGGCCTCTCAGTCGGCGTCGCAGCCTCTGTCAGCGTTTCTGTAGCCGTTTCAGTCGCTGTCGCTGTCGATTAGGGGGTCTGCTGCCTTCTCTATGCCTATATCTACCCCTATCTGCGTCAGTCGTCACGCAGCCTCTGTCAGCGTCTCTGTAGGCGTCTCAGTCGCTGCCGCTGTCGATTGGGAGGTCTGCTGCCTTCTCTATGCCTATATCTACCCCTATCTGCCTCAGTCGGCCTCTCAGTCGGCGTCGCAGCCTCTGTCAGCGTTTCTGTAGGCGTTTCAGTCGCTGTCGCTGTCGATTAGGGGGTCTGCTGCCTTCTCTATGCCTATATCTACCCCTATCTGCGTCAGTCGTCACGCAGCCTCTGTCAGCGTCTCTGTAGGCGTCTGAGTCGCTGCCGCTGTCGATTGGGAGGTCTGCTGCCTTCTCTATGCCTATATCTACCCCTATCTGCCTCAGTCGGCCTCTCAGTCGGCGTCGCAGCCTCTGTCAGCGTTTCTGTAGGCGTTTCAGTCGCTGTCGATTAGGGGGTCTGCTGCCTTCTCTATGCCTATATCTACCCCTATCTGCCTCAGTCGACGTCTCAGTCGGCGTCGCAGCCTCTGTCAGCGCCTCTATATGCGTCTCAGTCGCTGCCGCTGTCGATTAAGGGGTCTGCTGCCTTCTCTATGCATATATATACCACTATCTGCCTCAGTCGGCGTCTCAGTCGGCGTCTCTGTAGGCGTCTCAGTCGCAGTCGCTGTAGATTAGGGGGTCTGCTGCCTTCTCTATGCCTATATCTACCTCTATCTGCCTCAGTCGACGTCTCAGTCGGCGTCGCAGCCTCTGTCAGCGTCTCTATATGCGTCTGAATCGCTGCCGCTGTCGATTGGGGGTCTGCTGCCTTCTCTATGCCTATATCTACCCCTATCTGCCTCAGTCGGCCTCTCAGTCGGCGTCGCAGCCTCTGTCAGCGTTTCTGTAGGCGTTTCAGTCGCTGTCGCTGTCGATTAGGGGGTCTGCTGCCTTCTCTATGAGTATATCTACCCCTATCTGCTCGTCACGCAGCCTCTGTCAGCGTCTCTGTAGGCGTCTCAGTCGCTGCCGCTGTCGATTGGGAGGTCTGCTGCCTTCTCTATGCCTATATCTACCCCTATCTGCCTCAGTCGGCCTCTCAGTCGGCGTCGCAGCCTCTGTCAGCGTTTCTGTAGGCGTTTCAGTCGCTGTCGATTAGGGGGTCTGCTGCCTTCTCTATGCCTATATCTACCCCTATCTGCCTCAGTCGACGTCTCAGTCGGCGTCGCAGCCTCTGTCAGCGTCTCTATATGCGTCTCAGTCGCTGCCGCTGTCGATTAAGGGGTCTGCTGCCTTCTCTATGCATATATATACCACTATTTGCCTCAGTCGGCGTCTCAGTCGGCGTCTCTGTAGGCGTCTCAGTCGCAGTCGCTGTAGATTAGGGGGTCTGCTGCCTTCTCTATGCCTATATCTACCTCTATCTCCCTCAGTCGACGTCTCAGTCGGCGTCGCAGCCTCTGTCAGCGTCTCTATATGCGTCTGAATCGCTGCCGCTGTCGATTGGGGGTCTGCTGCCTTCTCTATGCCTATATCTACCCCTATCTGCCTCAGTCGGCCTCTCAGTCGGCGTCGCAGCCTCTGTCAGCGTCTCTGTAGGTGTCTCAGTCGCTGCCGCTGTCGATTGGGGGTCTGCTGCCTTCTCTATGCCTTTATCCACCCCTAACTGCCTCAGTCGACGTCTCAGTCGGCGTCGCAGCCTCTGTCAGCGTTTCTGTAGGCGTCTCAGTCGCTGTCGCTGTCGATGGGTGTCTGCTGCCTTCTCTATGCCTATATCAACCCCTATCTGCGTCAGTCGTCGTCGCAGCCTATGTCAGCGTCTCTGTAGGCGTCTCAGTCGTTGCCGCTGTCGATTGGGTGTCTGCTGCCTTCTCTATGCCTTTATCCACCCCTATCTGCCTGAGTCGGCGTCGCAGCCTCTGTCAACGTCTCTGTAGCCGTCTCAGTCGCTGTCGGTGTCGATTAGGGGGTCTGCTGCCTTCTCTATGCCTATATCTACCCCTATCTGCCTCAGTCGACGTCTTAGTCGGTGTCGCAGCCTCTGTCAGCGTTTCTGTAGGCGTCTCAGTCGCTGTCGCTGTCGATTAGGGGGTCTGCTGTCTTCTCTATGCCTATATCTACTCCTATCTGCCTCAGTCGGCGTCGCCGCCTCTGTCAGCGTTTCTGAAGGCGTTTCAGTCGCTGTCGCTGTCGATTAGGGGGTCTGCTGCCTTCTCTATGCCTTTAGCTACCCCTATTTGCCTCATTCGGCGTCGCAGCCTCTGTCAGCGTTTCTGTAGGCGTCTCAGTCGCTGTCGCTGTCGATTAGGGGGTCTGCTGCCTTCTCTATGCCTATATCTACACCTATCTGCCTTAGTCGGCGTCGCAGCCTCTATCAGCGTCTCTGTAGGCGTCTCAGTCGCTGCCGCTGTCGATTGGGAGGTCTGCTGCCTTCTCTATGCCTATATCTACCCCTATCTGCCTCAGTCGGCCTCTCAGTCGGCGTCGCAGCCTCTGTCAGCGTTTCTGTAGGCGTTTCAGTCGCTGTCGCTGTCGATTAGGGAGTCTGCTGCCTTCTCTATGCCTATATCTACCCCTATCTGCGTCAGTCATCACGCAGCCTCTGTCAGCGTCTCTGTAGGCGTCTCAGTCGCTGCCGCTGTCGATTGGGAGGTCTGCTGCCTTCTCTATGCCTATATCTACCCCTATCTGCCTCAGTCGGCCTCTCAGTCGGCGTCGCAGCCTCTGTCAGCGTTTCTGTAGGCGTTTCAGTCGCTGTCGCTGTCGATTAGGGGGTCTGCTGCCTTCTCTATGCCTATATCTACCCCAATCTGCCTCAGTCGACGTCTCAGTCGGCGTCGCAGCCTCTGTCAGCGTCTCTATATGCGTCTCAGTCGCTGCCGCTGTCGATTATGGGGTCTGCTGCCTTCTCTATGCCTATATCTACCCCTATCTGCCTTAGTCGGCGTTGCAGCCTCTATCAGCGTATCTGTAGGCGTCTCAATCGCTGCCGCTGTCGATTGGGTGTCTGCTGCGTTCTCTATGCCTATATCTACCCCTATCTGCGTCAGTCGTCGTCGCAGCCTCTATCAGTGTCTCTGTAGGCGTCTCAGTCGCTGCCGCTGTCGATTGGGAGGTCTGCTGCCTTCTCTATGCCTATATCTACCCCTATCTGCCTTAGTCGGCGTTGCAGCCTCTATCAGCGTATTTGTAGGTGTCTCAATCACTGCCGCTGTCGATTGGGTGTCTGCTGCCTTCTCTATGCCTATATCTACCCCTATCTGCGTCAGTCGTCGTCGCAGCCTCTGTCAGCGTCTCTGTAGGCGTCTCAGTCGCTGCCGCTGTCGATTGGGGGGTCTGCTGCCTTCTCTACGCATATATATACCACTATCTGCCTCAGTCGGCGTCTCAGTCAGCGTCTCTGTAGGCGTCTCAGTCGCTGTCGCTGTAGATTAGGGAGTCTGCTGCCTTCTCTATGCCTATATCTACCCCTATCTGCCTCATTCGACGTCTCAGTCGGCGTCGCAGCCTCTGTCAGCGTCTCTATATGCGTCTCAGTCGCTGGCGCTGTCGATTGGGGCGTCTGCTGCATTCTCTATGCCTATATCTACCCCTATCTGCCTCAGTCAGCTTCTCAGTCGGCGTCGCAGCTTCTGTCAGCGTTTCTGTAGGCGTCTCAGTCGCTGTCGCTGTCGATTAGGGGGTCTGCTGCCTTCTCTATGCCTATATCTACCCCTATCTGCGTCAGTGGTCATCGCAGCCTCTGTCAGCGTCTCTGTAGGCGTCTCAGTCGCTGCCGCTGTCGATTGGGAGGTCTGCTGCCTTCTCTATGCCTATATCTACCCCTATCTGCCTCAGTCGGCTTCTCAGTCGGCGTCGCAGCCTCTGTCAGCGTTTCTGTAGACGTTTCAGTCGCTGTCGCTGTCGATTAGGGGCTCTGCTGCCTTCTCTATGCCTATATCTACCCCTATCTGCCTCAGTCGACGTCTCAGTCGGCGTCGCAGCCTCTGTCAGCGTTTCTGAAGGCGTTTCAGTCGCTGTCGCTGTCGATTAGGGGGTCTGCTGCCTTCTCTATGCCTTTAGCCACCCCTATCTGCCTCAGTCGGCGTCGCAGCCTCTGTCAGCGTTTCTGTAGGCGTTTCAGTCGCTGTCGCTGTCGATTAGGGGGCCTGCTGCCTTCTCTATGCCTATATCAACCCCTATCTGCCTCAGTCGGCGTCGCAGCCTCTGTCAGTGTCTCTGTAGGCGTCTCAGTCGCTGCCGCTGTCGATTGGGAGGTCTGCTGCCTTCTCTATGCCTATATCTACCCCTATCTGCCTCAGTCGGCCTCTCAGTCGGCGTCGCAGCCTCTGTCAGCGTTTCTGTAGGCGTTTCAGTCGCTGTCGATTAGGGGGTCTGCTGCCTTCTCTATGCCTATATCTACCCCTATCTGCCTCAGTCGACGTCTCAGTCGGCGTCGCAGCCTCTGTCAGCGTCTCTATATGCGTCTCAGTCGCTGCCGCTGTCGATTAAGGGGTCTGCTGCCTTCTCTATGCATATATATACCACTATCTGCCTCAGTCGGCGTCTTTGTAGGCGTCTCAGTCGCAGTCGCTGTAGATTAGGGGGTCTGCTGCCTTCTCTATGCCTATATCTACCTCTATCTGCCTCAGTCGACGTCTCAGTCGGCGTCGCAGCCTCTGTCAGCGTCTCTATATGCATCTGAATCGCTGCCGCTGTCGATTGGGGGTCTGCTGCCTTCTCTATGCCTATATCTACCCCTATCTGCCTCAGTCGGCCTCTCAGTCGGCGTCGCAGCCTCTGTCAGCGTCTCTGTATGCGTCTCAGTCGCTGCCGCTGTCGATTGGGGGTCTGCTGCCTTCTCTATGCCTTTATCCACCCCTAACTGCCTCAGTCGACGTCTCAGTCGGCGTCGCAGCCTCTGTCAGCGTTTCTGTAGGCGTCTCAGTCGCTGTCGCTGTCGATGGGTGTCTGCTGCCTTCTCTATGCCTATATCAACCCCTATCTGCGTCAGTCGTCGTCGCAGCCTATGTCAGCGTCTCTGTAGGCGTCTCAGTCGTTGCCGCTGTCGATTGGGTGTCTGCTGCCTTCTCTATGCCTTTATCCACCCCTATCTGCCTGAGTCGGCGTCGCAGCCTCTGTCAACGTCTCTGTAGCCGTCTCAGTCGCTGTCGGTGTCGATTAGGGGGTCTGCTGCCTTCTCTATGCCTATATCTACCCCTATCTGCCTCAGTCGACGTCTTAGTCGGTGTCGCAGCCTCTGTCAGCGTTTCTGTAGGCGTCTCAGTCGCTGTCGCTGTCGATTAGGGGGTCTGCTGTCTTCTCTATGCCTATATCTACTCCTATCTGCCTCAGTCGGCGTCGCCGCCTCTGTCAGCGTTTCTGTAGGCGTCTCAGTCGCTGTCGCTGTCGATTAGGGGGTCTGCTGCCTTCTCTATGCCTTTAGCCACCCCTATCTGCCTCAGTCGGCGTCGCAGTCTCTGTCAACGTCTCTGTAGGCGTCTCAGTCGCTGTCGCTGTCGATTAGGGGGTCTGCTGCCTTCTCTATGCCTATATCTACCCCTATCTGCCTCAGTCGGCGTCGCAGCCTCTGTCAGCGTTTCTGTAGGCGTCTCAGTCGTTGTCGCTGTCGATTAGGGGGTCTGCTGCCTTCTCTATGCCTATATCTGCCCCTATCTGCCTCAGTCGACGTCTCAGTCGGCGTCGCAGCCTCTGTCAGCGTTTCTTTAGGGGTCTCAGTCGCTGTCGCTGTCGATTAGGGGGTCTGCTGCTTTCTCTATGCCTATATCTACCCCTATCTGCCTCAGTCGACGTCTCAGTCGGCGTCGCAGCCTCTGTCAGCGTTTCTGAAGGCGTTTCAGTCGCTGTCGCTGTCGATTAGGGGGTCTGCTGCCTTCTCTATGCCTTTAGCCACCCCTATCTGCCTCATTCGGCGTCGCAGCCTCTGTTAGCGTTTCTGTAGGCGTCTCAGTCGCTGTCGCTGTCGATTAGGGGGTCTGCTGCCTTCTCTATGCCTATATCTACACCTATCTGCCTCAGTCGGCGTCGCAGCCTCTATCAGCGTCTCTGTAGGCGTCTCAGTCGCTGCCGCTGTCGATTGGGAGGTCTGCTGCCTTCTCTATGCCTATAACTACCCCTATCTGCCTCAGTCGGCCTCTCAGTCGGCGTCGCAGCCTCTGTCAGCGTTTCTGTAGGCGTTTCAGTCGCTGTCGCTGTCGATTAGGGGGTCTGCTGCCTTCTCTATGCCTATATCTACCCCTATCTGCGTCAGTCGTCACGCAGCCTCTGTCAGCGTCTCTGTAGGCGTCTCAGTCGCTGCCGCTGTCGATTGGGAGGTCTGCTGCCTTCGCTATGCCTATATCTACCCCTATCTGCCTCAGTCGGCCTCTCAGTCGGCGTCGCAGCCTCTGTAAGCGTCTCTATATGCGTCTCAGTCGCTGCCGCTGTCGATTAAGGGGTCTGCTGCCTTCTCTATGCCTATATCTACCCCTATCTGCCTTAGTCGGCGTTGCAGCCTCTATCAGCGTATCTGTAGGCGTCTCAATCGCTGCCGCTGTCGATTGGGTGTCTGCTGCGTTCTCTATGCCTATATCTACCCCTATCTGCGTCAGTCGTCGTCGCAGCCTCTGTCAGTGTCTCTGTAGGCGTCTCAGTCGCTGTCGCTGTCGATTGGGGGGTCTGCTGCCTTCTCTATGCATATATATACCACTATCTGCCTCAGTCGGCGTCTCAGTCGGCGTCTCTGTAGGCGTCTCAGTCGCTGTCGCTGTAGATTAGGGGGTCTGCTGCCTTCTCTATGCCTATATCTACCCCTATCTGCCTCAGTCGACGTCTCAGTCGGCGTCGCAGCCTCTGTCAGCGTCTCTATATGCGTCTCAGTAGCTGGCGCTGTCGATTGGGGGGTCTGCTGCATTCTCTATGCCTATATCTACCCCTATCTGCCTCAGTCGGTCTCTCAGTCGGCGTCGCAGCTTCTGTCAGCGTTTCTGTAGGCGTCTCAGTCGCTGTCGCTGTCGATTAGGGGGTCTGCTGCCTTCTCTATGCCTATTTCTACCCCTATCTGCCTCAGTCGACGTCTCAGTCGGCGTCGCAGCCTCTGTCAGCGTTTCTGTAGGCGTCTCAGATGCTGTCGCTGTCGATTAGGGTGTCTGCTGCCTTCTCTATGCCTATATCAACCCCTATCTGCGTCAGTCGTCGTCGCAGCCTCTGTCAGCGTCTTTGTAGGCGTCTCAGTCGTTGCCGCTGTCGATTGGGTGTCTGCTGCCTTCTCTATGCCTTTATCCACCCCTATCTGCCTCAGTCGGCGTCGCAGCCTCTGTCAACGTGTCTGTAGCCGTCTCAGTCGCTGTCGGTGTCGATTAGGGGATCTGCTGCCTTCTCTATGCCTATATCTACCCCTATCTGCCTCAGTCGACGTCTCAGTCGGCGTCGCAGCCTCTGTCACCGTTTCTGTAGGCGTCTAAGTCGCTGCCGCTGTCGATTGGGGGGTCTGCTGCCTTCTCTATGCCTATATCTACCCCTATCTGCCTCAGTCGGCGCTGTAGCCTCTGTCAACGTCTCTGTAGGCGTCTCAGACGTTGCCGCTGTCGATTGGGGGTCTGCTGCCTTCTCTATGCCTATATCTTCCCTTATCTGCCTCAGTCGGCGTCTCAGCCTCTGTCAGCGTCTCTGTAGGCGTCTCAGTCGCTGCCGCTGTCGATTGGGAGGTCAGCTGCCTTCTCTATGACTATATTTACCCCTATCTGCCTCAGTCGGCGTCGCAGCCTCTGTCAGCGTCTCTGTAGGTGTCTGAGTCTCTGCTGCTGTCGATTGGTGGGGCTGCTACCTTCTCTGTGCCTATATCTACCCCTATCTGCCTCAGTCGGCGTCGCAGCCTCTGTCAGCGTCTCTGTAGGCGTCTCAGTCGCTGCCGCTGTCGATTGGGGGGTCTGCTGCCTTCTCTATGCCTATATCTACCCCTATCTGCCTCAGTCGGCCTCTCAGTCGGCGTCGCAGCCTCTGTCAGCGTTTCTGTAGGCGTTTCAGTCGCTGTCGCTGTCGATTGGGGGGTCTGCTGCCTTCTCTATGCCTATATCTACCCCTATCTGCCTCAGTCGACGTCTCAGTCGGCGTCGCAGCCTCTGTCAGCGTCTCTATATGCGTCTCAGTCGCTGCCGCTGTCGATTATGGGGTCTGCTGCCTTCTCTATGCCTATATCTACCCCTATCTGCCTTAGTCGGCGTTGCAGCCTCTATCAGCGTATCTGTAGGCGTCTCAATCGCTGCCGCTGTCGATTGGGTGTCTGCTGCGTTCTCTATGCCTATATCTACCCCTATCTGCGTCAGTCGTCGTCGCAGCCTCTATCAGTGTCTCTGTAGGCGTCTCAGTCGCTGCCGCTGTCGATTGGGAGGTCTGCTGCCTTCTCTATGCCTATATCTACCCCTATCTGCCTTAGTCGGCGTTGCAGCCTCTATCAGCGTATTTGTAGGTGTCTCAATCACTGCCGCTGTCGATTGGGTGTCTGCTGCCTTCTCTATGCCTATATCTACCCCTATCTGCGTCAGTCGTTGTCGCAGCCTCTGTCAGCGTCTCTGTAGGCGTCTCAGTCGCTGCCGCTGTCGATTGGGGGGTCTGCTGCCTTCTCTACGCATATATATACCACTATCTGCCTCAGTCGGCGTCAAAGTCGGCGTCTCTGTAGGCGTCTCAGTCGCTGTCGCTGTAGATTAGGGAGTCTGCTGCCTTCTCTATGCCTATATCTACCCCTATCTGCCTCATTCGACGTCTCAGTCGGCGTCGCAGCCTCTGTCAGCGTCTCTATATGCGTCTCAGTCGCTGGCGCTGTCGATTGGGGCGTCTGCTGCATTCTCTATGCCTATATCTACCCCTATCTGCGTCAGTCGGCTTCTCAGTCGGCGTCGCAGCCTCTGTCAGCGTTTCTGTAGACGTTTCAGTCGCTGTCGCTGTCGATTAGGGGCTCTGCTGCCTTCTCTATGCCTATATCTACCCCTATCTGCCTCAGTCGACGTCTCAGTCGGCGTCGCAGCCTCTGTCAGCGTTTCTGAAGGCGTTTCAGTCGCTGTCGCTGTCGATTAGGGGGTCTGCTGCCTCCTCTATGCCTTTAGCCACCCCTATCTGCCTCAGTCGGCGTCGCAGCCTCTGTCAGCGCTTCTGTAGGCGTTTCAGTCGCTGTCGCTGTCGATTAGGGGGCCTGCTGCCTTCTCTATGCCTATATCAACCCCTATCTGCCTCAGTCGGCGTCGCAGCCTCTGTCAGCGTCTCTGTAGGCGTCTCAGTCGCTGCCGCTGTCGATTGGGAGGTCTGTTGCCTTCTCTATGCCTATATCTACCCCTATCTGCCGCAGTCGACGTCTCAGTCGGCGTCGCAGCCTCTGTCAGCGTTTCAGTCGCTGTCGCTGTCGATTAGGGGGTCTGCTGCCTTCTCTATGCTTTTAGCCACCCCTATCTGCCTCAGTCGGCGTCGCAGCCTCTGTCAGCGCTTCTGTAGGCGTCTCAGTCGCTGTCGCTGTAGATTAGGGAGTCTGCTGCCTTCTCTATGCCTATATCTACCCCTATCTGCCTCATTCGACGTCTCAGTCGGCGTCGCAGCCTCTGTCAGCGTTTCTGTAGACGTTTCAGTCGCTGTCGCTGTCGATTAGGGGCTCTGCTGCCTTCTCTATGCCTATATCTACCCCTATCTGCCTCAGTCGACGTCTCAGTCGGCGTCGCAGCCTCTGTCAGCGTTTCTGAAGGCGTTTCAGTCGCTGTCGCTGTCGATTAGGGGGTCTGCTGCCTTCTCTATGCCTTTAGCCACCCCTATCTGCCTCAGTCGGCGTCGCAGCCTCTGTCAGCGCTTCTGTAGGCGTTTCAGTCGCTGTCGCTGTCGATTAGGGGGCCTGCTGCCTTCTCTATGCCTATATCAACCCCTATCTGCCTCAGTCGGCGTCGCAGCCTCTGTCAGCGTCTCTGTAGGCGTCTCAGTCGCTGCCGCTGTCGATTGGGAGGTCTGCTGCCTTCTCTATGCCTATATCTACCCCTATCTGCCTCAGTCGGCCTCTCAGTCGGCGTCGCAGCCTCTGTCAGCGTTTCTGTAGCCGTTTCAGTCGCTGTCGCTGTCGATTAGGGGGTCTGCTGCCTTCTCTATGCCTATATCTACCCCTATCTGCGTCAGTCGTCACGCAGCCTCTGTCAGCGTCTCTGTAGGCGTCTCAGTCGCTGCCGCTGTCGATTGGGGGGTCTGCTGCCTTCTCTATGCCTATATCTACCCCTATCTGCCTCAGTCGGCCTCTCAGTCGGCGTCGCAGCCTCTGTCAGCGTTTCTGTAGGCGTTTCAGTCGCTGTCGCTGTCGATTAGGGGGTCTGCTGCCTTCTCTATGCCTATATCTACCCCTATCTGCTCGTCACGCAGCCTCTGTCAGCGTCTCTGTAGGCGTCTCAGTCGCTGCCGCTGTCGATTGGGAGGTCTGCTGCCTTCTCTATGCCTATATCTACCCCTATCTGCCTCAGTCGGCCTCTCAGTCGGCGTCGCAGCCTCTGTCAGCGTTTCTGTAGGCGTTTCAGTCGCTGTCGATTAGGGGGTCTGCTGCCTTCTCTATGCCTATATCTACCCCTATCTGCCTCAGTCGACGTCTCAGTCGGCGTCGCAGCCTCTGTCAGCGTCTCTATATGCGTCTCAGTCGCTGCCGCTGTCGATTAAGGGGTCTGCTGCCTTCTCTATGCATATATATACCACTATTTGCCTCAGTCGGCGTCTCAGTCGGCGTCTCTGTAGGCGTCTCAGTCGCAGTCGCTGTAGATTAGGGGGTCTGCTGCCTTCTCTATGCCTATATCTACCTCTATCTCCCTCAGTCGACGTCTCAGTCGGCGTCGCAGCCTCTGTCAGCGTCTCTATATGCGTCTGAATCGCTGCCGCTGTCGATTGGGGGTCTGCTGCCTTCTCTATGCCTATATCTACCCCTATCTGCCTCAGTCGGCCTCTCAGTCGGCGTCGCAGCCTCTGTCAGCGTCTCTGTATGCGTCTCAGTCGCTGCCGCTGTCGATTGGGGGTCTGCTGCCTTCTCTATGCCTTTATCCACCCCTAACTGCCTCAGTCGACGTCTCAGTCGGCGTCGCAGCCTCTGTCAGCGTTTCTGTAGGCGTCTCAGTCGCTGTCGCTGTCGATGGGTGTCTGCTGCCTTCTCTATGCCTATATCAACCCCTATCTGCGTCAGTCGGCGTCGCAGCCTCTGTCAGCGTCTCTGTAGGCGTCTCAGTCGTTGCCGCTGTCGATTGGGTGTCTGCTGCCTTCTCTATGCCTTTATCCACCCCTATCTGCCTGAGTCGGCGTCGCAGCCTCTGTCAACGTCTCTGTAGCCGTCTCAGTCGCTGTCGGTGTCGATTAGGGGGTCTGCTGCCTTCTCTATGCCTATATCTACCCCTATCTGCCTCAGTCGACGTCTTAGTCGGTGTCGCAGCCTCTGTCAGCGTTTCTGTAGGCGTCTCAGTCGCTGTCGCTGTCGATTAGGGGGTCTGCTGTCTTCTCTATGCCTATATCTACTCCTATCTGCCTCAGTCGGCGTCGCCGCCTCTGTCAGCGTTTCTGAAGGCGTTTCAGTCGCTGTCGCTGTCGATTAGGGGGTCTGCTGCCTTCTCTATGCCTTTAGCTACCCCTATTTGCCTCATTCGGCGTCGCAGCCTCTGTCAGCGTTTCTGTAGGCGTCTCAGTCGCTGTCGCTGTCGATTAGGGGGTCTGCTGCCTTCTCTATGCCTATATCTACACCTATCTGCCTCAGTCGGCGTCGCAGCCTCTATCAGCGTCTCTGTAGGCGTCTCAGTCGCTGCCGCTGTCGATTGGGAGGTATGCTGCCTTCTCTATGCCTATATCTACCCCTATCTGCCTCAGTCGGCCTCTCAGTCGGCGTCGCAGCCTCTGTCAGCGTTTCTGTAGGCGTTTCAGTCGCTGTCGCTGTCGATTAGGGAGTCTGCTGCCTTCTCTATGCCTATATCTACCCCTATCTGCGTCAGTCATCACGCAGCCTCTGTCAGCGTCTCTGTAGGCGTCTCAGTCGCTGCCGCTGTCGATTGGGAGGTCTGCTGCCTTCTCTATGCCTATATCTACCCCTATCTGCCTCAGTCGGCCTCTCAGTCGGCGTCGCAGCCTCTGTCAGCGTTTCTGTAGGCGTTTCAGTCGCTGTCGCTGTCGATTAGGGGGTCTGCTGCCTTCTCTATGCCTATATCTACCCCAATCTGCCTCAGTCGACGTCTCAGTCGTCGTCGCAGCCTCTGTCAGCGTCTCTATATGCGTCTCAGTCGCTGCCGCTGTCGATTATGGGGTCTGCTGCCTTCTCTATGCCTATATCTACCCCTATCTGCCTTAGTCGGCGTTGCAGCCTCTATCAGCGTATCTGTAGGCGTCTCAATCGCTGCCGCTGTCGATTGGGTGTCTGCTGCGTTCTCTATGCCTATATCTACCCCTATCTGCGTCAGTCGTCGTCGCAGCCTCTATCAGTGTCTCTGTAGGCGTCTCAGTCGCTGCCGCTGTCGATTGGGAGGTCTGCTGCCTTCTCTATGCCTATATCTACCCCTATCTGCCTTAGTCGGCGTTGCAGCATCTATCAGCGTATTTGTAGGTGTCTCAATCACTGCCGCTGTCGATTGGGTGTCTGCTGCCTTCTCTATGCCTATATCTACCCCTATCTGCGTCAGTCGTCGTCGCAGCCTCTGTCAGCGTCTCTGTAGGCGTCTCAGTCGCTGCCGCTGTCGATTGGGGGGTCTGCTGCCTTCTCTACGCATATATATACCACTATCTGCCTCAGTCGGCGTCTCAGTCGGCGTCTCTGTAGGCGTCTCAGTCGCTGTCGCTGTAGATTAGGGAGTCTGCTGCCTTCTCTATGCCTATATGTACCCCTATCTGCCTCATTCGACGTCTCAGTCGGCGTCGCAGCCTCTGTCAGCGTCTCTATATGCGTCTCAGTCGCTGGCGCTGTCGATTGGGGCGTCTGCTGCATTCTCTATGCCTATATCTACCCCTATCTGCCTCAGTCAGCTTCTCAGTCGGCGTCGCAGCTTCTGTCAGCGTTTCTGTAGGCGTCTCAGTCGCTGTCGCTGTCGATTAGGGGGTCTGCTGCCTTCTCTATGCCTATATCTACCCCTATCTGCGTCAGTGGTCATCGCAGCCTCTGTCAGCATCTCTGTAGGCGTCTCAGTCGCTGCCGCTGTCGATTGGGAGGTCTGCTGCCTTCTCTATGCCTATATCTACCCCTATCTGCCTCAGTCGGCTTCTCAGTCGGCGTCGCAGCCTCTGTCAGCGTTTCTGTAGACGTTTCAGTCGCTGTCGCTGTCGATTAGGGGCTCTGCTGCCTTCTCTATGCCTATATCTACCCCTATCTGCCTCAGTCGACGTCTCAGTCGGCGTCGCAGCCTCTGTCAGCGTTTCTGAAGGCGTTTCAGTCGCTGTCGCTGTCGATTAGGGGGTCTGCTGCCTTCTCTATGCCTTTAGCCACCCCTATCTGCCTCAGTCGGCGTCGCAGCCTCTGTCAGCGTTTCTGTAGGCGTTTCAGTCGCTGTCGCTGTCGATTAGGGGGCCTGCTGCCTTCTCTATGCCTATATCAACCCCTATCTGCCTCAGTCGGCGTCGCAGCCTCTGTCAGCGTCTCTGTAGGCGTCTCAGTCGCTGCCGCTGTCGATTGGGGGGTCTGCTGCCTTCTCTATGCCTATATCTACCCCTATCTGCCTCAGTCGGCCTCTCAGTCGGCGTCGCAGCCTCTGTCAGCGTTTCTGTAGGCGTTTCAGTCGCTGTCGATTAGGGGGTCTGCTGCCTTCTCTATGCCTATATCTACCCCTATCTGCCTCAGTCGACGTCTCAGTCGGCGTCGCAGCCTCTGTCAGCGTCTCTATATGCGTCTCAGTCGCTGCCGCTGTCGATTAAGGGGTCTGCTGCCTTCTCTATGCATATATATACCACTATCTGCCTCAGTCGGCGTCTCAGTCGGCGTCTTTGTAGGCGTCTCAGTCGCAGTCGCTGTAGATTAGGGGGTCTGCTGCCTTCTCTATGCCTATATCTACCTCTATCTGCCTCAGTCGACGTCTCAGTCGGCGTCGCAGCCTCTGTCAGCGTCTCTATATGCGTCTGAATCGCTGCCGCTGTCGATTGGGGGTCTGCTGCCTTCTCTATGCCTATATCTACCCCTATCTGCCTCAGTCGGCCTCTCAGTCGGCGTCGCAGCCTCTGTCAGCGTCTCTGTATGCGCCTCAGTCGCTGCCGCTGTCGATTGGGGGTCTGCTGCCTTCTCTATGCCTTTATCCACCCCTAACTGCCTCAGTCGACGTCTCAGTCGGCGTCGCAGCCTCTGTCAGCGTTTCTGTAGGCGTCTCAGTCGCTGTCGCTGTCGATGGGTGTCTGCTGCCTTCTCTATGCCTATATCAACCCCTATCTGCGTCAGTCGTCGTCGCAGCCTATGTCAGCGTCTCTGTAGGCGTCTCAGTCGTTGCCGCTGTCGATTGGGTGTCTGCTGCCTTCTCTATGCCTTTATCCACCCCTATCTGCCTGAGTCGGCGTCGCAGCCTCTGTCAACGTCTCTGTAGCCGTCTCAGTCGCTGTCGGTGTCGATTAGGGGGTCTGCTGCCTTCTCTATGCCTATATCTACCCCTATCTGCCTCAGTCGACGTCTTAGTCGGTGTCGCAGCCTCTGTCAGCGTTTCTGTAGGCGTCTCAGTCGCTGTCGCTGTCGATTAGGGGGTCTGCTGTCTTCTCTATGCCTATATCTACTCCTATCTGCCTCAGTCGGCGTCGCCGCCTCTGTCAGCGTTTCTGTAGGCATCTCAGTCGCTGTCGCTGTCGATTAGGGGGTCTGCTGCCTTCTCTATGCCTTTAGCCACCCCTATCTGCCTCAGTCGGCGTCGCAGTCTCTGTCAACGTCTCTGTAGGCGTCTCAGTCGCTGTCGCTGTCGATTAGGGGGTCTGCTGCCTTCTCTATGCCTATATCTACCCCTATCTGCCTCAGTCGGCGTCGCAGCCTCTGTCAGCGTTTCTGTAGGCGTCTCAGTCGCTGTCGCTGTCGATTAGGGGGTCTGCTGCCTTCTCTATGCCTATATCTGCCCCTATCTGCCTCAGTCGACGTCTCAGTCGGCGTCGCAGCCTCTGTCAGCGTTTCTTTCGGCGTCTCAGTCGCTGTCGCTGTCGATTAGGGGGTCTGCTGCCTTCTCTATGCCTATATCTACCCCTATCTGCCTCAGTCGACGTCTCAGTCGGCGTCGCAGCCTCTGTCAGCGTTTCTGAAGGCGTTTCAGTCGCTGTCGCTGTCGATTAGGGGGTCTGCTGCCTTCTCTATGCCTTTAGCCACCCCTATCTGCCTCATTCGGCGTCGCAGCCTCTGTTAGCGTTTCTGTAGGCGTCTCAGTCGCTGTCGCTGTCGATTAGGGGGTCTGCTGCCTTCTCTATGCCTATATCTACACCTATCTGCCTCAGTCGGCGTCGCAGCCTCTATCAGCGTCTCTGTAGGCGTCTCAGTCGCTGCCGCTGTCGATTGGGAGGTCTGCTGCCTTCTCTATGCCTATAACTACCCCTATCTGCCTCAGTCGGCCTCTCAGTCGGCGTCGCAGCCTCTGTCAGCGTTTCTGTAGGCGTTTCAGTCGCTGTCGCTGTCGATTAGGGGGTCTGCTGCCTTCTCTATGCCTATATCTACCCCTATCTGCGTCAGTCGTCACGCAGCCTCTGTCAGCGTCTCTGTAGGCGTCTCAGTCGCTGCCGCTGTCGATTGGGAGGTCTGCTGCCTTCGCTATGCCTATATCTACCCCTATCTGCCTTAGTCGGCCTCTTAGTCGGCGTCGCAGCCTCTGTAAGCGTCTCTATATGCGTCTCAGTCGCTGCCGCTGTCGATTAAGGGGTCTGCTGCCTTCTCTATGCCTATATCTACCCCTATCTGCATTAGTCGGCGTTGCAGCCTCTATCAGCGTATCTGTAGGCGTCTCAATCGCTGCCGCTGTCGATTGGGTGTCTGCTGCGTTCTCTATGCCTATATCTACCCCTATCTGCGTCAGTCGTCGTCGCAGCCTCTGTCAGTGTCTCTGTAGGCGTCTCAGTCGCTGTCGCTGTCGATTGGGGGGTCTGCTGCCTTCTCTATGCATATATATACCACTATCTGCCTCAGTCGGCGTCTCAGTCGGCGTCTCTGTAGGCGTCTCAGTCGCTGTCGCTGTAGATTAGGGGGTCTGCTGCCTTCTCTATGCCTATATCTACCCCTATCTGCCTCAGTCGACGTCTCAGTCGGCGTCGCAGCCTCTGTCAGCGTCTCTATATGCGTCTCAGTAGCTGGCGCTGTCGATTGGGGGGTCTGCTGCATTCTCTATGCCTATATCTACCCCTATCTGCCTCAGTCGGTGTCTCTATCGGCGTCGCAGCTTCTGTCAGCGTTTCTGTAGGCGTCTCAGTCGCTGTCGCTGTCGATTAGGGGGTCTGCTGCCTTCTCTATGCCTATATCTACCCCTATCTGCCTCAGTCGACGTCTCAGTCGGCGTCGCAGCCTCTGTCAGCGTTTCTGTAGGCGTCTCAGATGCTGTCGCTGTCGATTAGGGTGTCTGCTGCCTTCTCTATGCCTATATCAACCCCTATCTGCGTCAGTCGTCGTCGCAGCCTCTGTCAGCGTCTTTGTAGGCGTCTCAGTCGTTGCCGCTGTCGATTGGGTGTCTGCTGCCTTCTCTATGCCTTTATCCACCCCTATCTGCCTCAGTCGGCGTCGCAGCCTCTGTCAACGTGTCTGTAGCCGTCTCAGTCGCTGTCGGTGTCGATTAGGGGATCTGCTGCCTTCTCTATGCCTATATCTACCCCTATCTGCCTCAGTCGACGTCTCAGTCGGCGTCGCAGCCTCTGTCACCGTTTCTGTAGGCGTCTAAGTCGCTGCCGCTGTCGATTGGGGGGTCTGCTGCCTTCTCTATGCCTATATCTACCCCTATCTGCCTCAGTCGGCGCTGTAGCCTCTGTCAACGTCTCTGTAGGCGTCTCAGACGTTGCCGCTGTCGATTGGGGGTCTGCTGCCTTCTCTATGCCTATATCTTCCCTTATCTGCCTCAGTCGGCGTCTCAGCCTCTGTCAGCGTCTCTGTAGGCGTCTCAGTCGCTGCCGCTGTCGATTGGGAGGTCAGCTGCCTTCTCTATGACTATATTTACCCCTATCTGGCTCAGTCGGCGTCGCAGCCTCTGTCAGCGTCTCTGTAGGTGTCTGAGTCTCTGCTGCTGTCGATTGGTGGGGCTGCTACCTTCTCTGTGCCTATATCTACCCCTATCTGCCTCAGTTGGCGTCGCAGCCTCTGTCAGCGTCTCTGTAGGCGTCTCAGTCGCTGCCGCTGTCGATTGGGGGGTCTGCTGCCTTCTCTATGCCTATATCTACCCCTATCTGCCTCAGTCGGCCTCTCAGTCGGCGTCGCAGCCTCTGTCAGCGTTTCTGTAGGCGTTTCAGTCGCTGTCGCTGTCGATTAGGGGGTCTGCTGCCTTCTCTATGCCTATATCTACCCCAATCTGCCTCAGTCGACGTCTCAGTCGGCGTCGCAGCCTCTGTCAGCGTCTCTATATGCGTCTCAGTCGCTGCCGCTGTCGATTATGGGGTCTGCTGCCTTCTCTATGCCTATATCTACCCCTATCTGCCTTAGTCGGCGTTGCAGCCTCTATCAGCGTATCTGTAGGCGTCTCAATCGCTGCCGCTGTCGATTGGGTGTCTGCTGCGTTCTCTATGCCTATATCTACCCCTATCTGCGTCAGTCGTCGTCGCAGCCTCTATCAGTGTCTCTGTAGGCGTCTCAGTCGCTGCCGCTGTCGATTGGGAGGTCTGCTGCCTTCTCTATGCCTATATCTACCCCTATCTGCCTTAGTCGGCGTTGCAGCCTCTATCAGCGTATTTGTAGGTGTCTCAATCACTGCCGCTGTCGATTGGGTGTCTGCTGCCTTCTCTATGCCTATATCTACCCCTATCTGCGTCAGTCGTCGTCGCAGCCTCTGTCAGCGTCTCTGTAGGCGTCTCAGTCGCTGCCGCTGTCGATTGGGGGGTCTGCTGCCTTCTCTACGCATATATATACCACTATCTGCCTCAGTCGGCGTCTCAGTCGGCGTCTCTGTAGGCGTCTCAGTCGCTGTCGCTGTAGATTAGGGAGTCTGCTGCCTTCTCTATGCCTATATCTACCCCTATCTGCCTCATTCGACGTCTCAGTCGGCGTCGCAGCCTCTGTCAGCGTCTCTATATGCGTCTCAGTCGCTGGCGCTGTCGATTGGGGCGTCTGCTGCATTCTCTATGCCTATATCTACCCCTATCTGCGTCAGTGGTCATCGCAGCCTCTGTCAGCGTCTCTGTAGGCGTCTCAGTCGCTGCCGCTGTCGATTGGGAGGTCTGCTGCCTTCTCTATGCCTATATCTACCCCTATCTGCCTCAGTCGGCTTCTCAGTCGGCGTCGCAGCCTCTGTCAGCGTTTCTGTAGACGTTTCAGTCGCTGTCGCTGTCGATTAGGGGCTCTGCTGCCTTCTCTATGCCTATATCTACCCCTATCTGCCTCAGTCGACGTCTCAGTCGGCGTCGCAGCCTCTGTCAGCGTTTCTGAAGGCGTTTCAGTCGCTGTCGCTGTCGATTAGGGGGTCTGCTGCCTTCTCTATGCCTTTAGCCACCCCTATCTGCCTCAGTCGGCGTCGCAGCCTCTGTCAGCGTTTCTGTAGGCGTTTCAGTCGCTGTCGCTGTCGATTAGGGGGCCTGCTACCTTCTCTATGCCTATATCAACCCCTATCTGCCTCAGTCGGCGTCGCAGCCTCTGTCAGCGTCTCTGTAGGCGTCTCAGTCGCTGCCGCTGTCGATTGGGAGGTCTGCTGCCTTCTCTATGCCTATATCTACCCCTATCTGCCTCAGTCGGCCTCTCAGTCGGCGTCGCAGCCTCTGTCAGCGTTTCTGTAGGCGTTTCAGTCGCTGTCGCTGTCGATTAGGGGGTCTGCTGCCTTCTCTATGCCTATATCTACCCCTATCTGCGTCAGTCGTCACGCAGCCTCTGTCAACGTCTCTGTAGGCGTCTCAGTCGCTGCCGCTGTCGATTGGGAGGTCTGCTGCCTTCTCTATGCCTATATCTACCCCTATCTGCCTCAGTCGGCCTCTCAGTCGGCGTCGCAGCCTCTGTCAGCGTTTCTGCAGGCGTTTCAGTCGCTGTCGATTAGGGGGTCTGCTGCCTTCTCTATGCCTATATCTACCCCTATCTGCCTCAGTCGACGTCTCAGTCGGCGTCGCAGCCTCTGTCAGCGTCTCTATATGCGTCTCAGTCGCTGCCGCTGTCGATTAAGGGGTCTGCTGCCTTCTCTATGCATATATATACCACTATCTGCCTCAGTCGGCGTCTCAGTCGGCGTCTCTGTAGGCGTCTCAGTCGCAGTCGCTGTAGATTAGGGGGTC
This sequence comes from Clusia tigrina, assembly GCA_920105625.2. Lineage (NCBI taxonomy): Eukaryota > Metazoa > Arthropoda > Insecta > Diptera > Clusiidae > Clusia > Clusia tigrina. Next base: position 90,046,466 of record OV050031.1, read on the forward strand.
TGCTGCCTTCTCTATGCCTATATCTACCTCTATCTGCCTCAGTCGACGTCTCAGTCGGCGTCGCAGCCTCTGTCAGCGTCTCTATATGCGTCTGAATCGCTGCCGCTGTCGATTGGGGGTCTGCTGCCTTCTCTATGCCTATATCTACCCCTATCTGCCTCAGTCGGCCTCTCAGTCGGCGTCGCAGCCTCTGTCAGCGTCTCTGTATGCGTCTCAGTCGCTGCCGCTGTCGATTGGGGGTCTGCTGCCTTCTCTATGCCTTTATCCACCCCTAACTGCCTCAGTCGACGTCTCAGTCGGCGTCGCAGCCTCTGTCAGCGTTTCTGTAGGCGTCTCAGTCGCTGTCGCTGTCGATGGGTGTCTGCTGCCTTCTCTATGCCTATATCAACCCCTATCTGCGTCAGTCGTCGTCGCAGCCTATGTCAGCGTCTCTGTAGGCGTCTCAGTCGTTGCCGCTGTCGATTGGGTGTCTGCTGCCTTCTCTATGCCTTTATCCACCCCTATCTGCCTGAGTCGGCGTCGCAGCCTCTGTCAACGTCTCTGTAGCCGTCTCAGTCGCTGTCGGTGTCGATTAGGGGGTCTGCTGCCTTCTCTATGCCTATATCTACCCCTATCTGCCTCAGTCGACGTCTTAGTCGGTGTCGCAGCCTCTGTCAGCGTTTCTGTAGGCGTCTCAGTCGCTGTCGCTGTCGATTAGGGGGTCTGCTGTCTTCTCTATGCCTATTTCTACTCCTATCTGCCTCAGTCGGCGTCGCCGCCTCTGTCAGCGTTTCTGTAGGCGTCTCAGTCGCTGTCGCTGTCGATTAGGGAGTCTGCTGCCTTCTCTATGCCTTTAGCCACCCCTATCTGCCTCAGTCGGCGTCGCAGTCTCTGTCAACGTCTCTGTAGGCGTCTCAGTCGCTGTCGCTGTCGATTAGGGGGTCTGCTGCCTTCTCTATGCCTATATCTACCCCTATCTGCCTCAGTCGGCGTCGCAGCCTCTGTCAGCGTTTCTGTAGGCGTCTCAGTCGCTGTCGCTGTCGATTAGGGGGTCTGCTGCCTTCTCTATGCCTATATCTGCCCCTATCTGCCTCAGTCGACGTCTCAGTCGGCGTCGCAGCCTCTGTCAGCGTTTCTTTAGGGGTCTCAGTCGCTGTCGCTGTCGATTAGGGGGTCTGCTGCTTTCTCTATGCCTATATCTACCCCTATCTGCCTCAGTCGACGTTTCAGTCGGCGTCGCAGCCTCTGTCAGCGTTTCTGAAGGCGTTTCAGTCGCTGTCGCTGTCGATTAGGGGGTCTGCTGCCTTCTCTATGCCTTTAGCCACCCCTATCTGCCTCATTCGGCGTCGCAGCCTCTGTTAGCGTTTCTGTAGGCGTCTCAGTCGCTGTCGCTGTCGATTAGGGGGTCTGCTGCCTTCTCTATGCCTATATCTACACCTATCTGCCTCAGTCGGCGTCGCAGCCTCTATCAGCGTCTCTGTAGGCGTCTCAGTCGCTGCCGCTGTCGATTGGGAGGTCTGCTGCCTTCTCTATGCCTATATCTACCCCTATCTGCCTTAGTCGGCCTCTCAGTCGGCGTCGCAGCCTCTGTCAGCGTTTCTGTAGGCGTTTCAGTCGCTGTCGCTGTCGATTAGGGGGTCTTCTGCCTTCTCTATGCCTATATCTACCCCTATCTGCGTCAGTCGTCACGCAGCCTCTGTCAGCGTCTCTGTAGGCGTCTCAGTCGCTGCCGCTGTCGATTGGGAGGTCTGCTGCCTTCGCTATGCCTATATCTACCCCTATCTGCCTCAGTCGGCCTCTCAGTCGGCGACGCAGCCTCTGTCAGCGTCTCTATATGCGTCTCAGTCGCTGCCGCTGTCGATTAAGGGGTCTGCTGCCTTCTCTATGCCTATATCTACCCCTATCTGCCTTAGTCGGCGTTGCAGCCTCTATCAGCGTATCTGTAGGCGTCTCAATCGCTGCCGCTGTCGATTGGGTGTCTGCTGCGTTCTCTATGCCTATATCTACCCCTATCTGCGTCAGTCGTCGTCGCAGCCTCTGTCAGTGTCTCTGTAGGCGTCTCAGTCGCTGTCGCTGTCGATTAGGGGGTCTGCTGCCTTCTCTATGCATATATCTACCACTATCTGCCTCAGTCGGCGTCTCAGTCGGCGTCTCTGTAGGCGTCTCAGTCGCTGTCGCTGTAGATTAGGGGGTCTGCTGCCTTCTCTATGCCTATATCTACCCCTATCTGCCTCAGTCGACGTCTCAGTCGGCGTCGCAGCCTCTGTCAGCGTCTCTATATGCGTCTCAGTAGCTGGCGCTGTCGATTGGGGGGTCTGCTGCATTCTCTATGCCTATATCTACCCCTATGTGCCTCAGTCGGTGTCTCTATCGGCGTCGCAGCTTCTGTCAGCGTTTCTGTAGGCGTCTCAGTCGCTGTCGCTGTCGATTAGGGGGTCTGCTGCCTTCTCTATGCCTATATCTACACCTATCTGCCTCAGTCGACGTCTCAGTCGGCGTCGCAGCCTCTGTCAGCGTCTCTGTAGGCGTCTCAGATGCTGTCGCTGTCGATTAGGGTGTCTGCTGCCTTCTCTATGCCTATATCAACCCCTATCTGCGTCAGTCGTCGTCGCAGCCTCTGTCAGCGTCTTTGTAGGCGTCTCAGTCGTTGCCGCTGTCGATTGGGTGTCTGCTGCCTTCTCTATGCCTTTATCCACCCCTATCTGCCTCAGTCGGCGTCGCAGCCTCTGTCAACGTGTCTGTAGCCGTCTCAGTCGCTGTCGGTGTCGATTAGGGGATCTGCTGCCTTCTCTATGCCTATATCTACCCCTATCTGCCTCAGTCGACGTCTCAGTCGGCGTCGCAGCCTCTGTCACCGTTTCTGTAGGCGTCTAAGTCGCTGCCGCTGTCGATTGGGGGGTCTGCTGCCTTCTCTATGCCTATATCTACCCCTATCTGCCTCAGTCGGCGCTGTAGCCTCTGTCAACGTCTCTGTAGGCGTCTCAGACGTTGCCGCTGTCGATTGGGGGTCTGCTGCCTTCTCTATGCCTATATATTCCCTTATCTGCCTCAGTCGGCGTCTCAGCCTCTGTCAGCGTCTCTGTAGGCGTCTCAGTCGCTGCCGCTGTCGATTGGGAGGTCAGCTGCCTTCTCTATGACTATATTTACCCCTATCTGCCTCAGTCGGCGTCGCAGCCTCTGTCAGCGTCTCTGTAGGTGTCTGAGTCTCTGCTGCTGTCGATTGGTGGGGCTGCTGCCTTCTCTGTACCTATATCTACCCCTATCTGCCTCAGTCGGCGTCGCAGCCTCTGTCAGCGTCTCTGAAGGCGTCTCAGTCGCTGCCGCTGTCGATTGGGAGGTCTGCTGCCTTCTCTATGCCTATATCTACCCCTACCTGCCTCAGTCGGCCTCTCAGTCGGCGTCGCAGCCTCTGTCAGCGTTTCTGTAGGCGTTTCAGTCGCTGTCGCTGTCGATTAGGGGGTCTGCTGCCTTCTCGATGCCTATATCTACCCCTATCTGCGTCAGTCGTCATCGCAGCCTCTGTCAGCGTCTCTGTAGGCGTCTCAGTCGCTGCCGCTGTCGATTGGGAGGTCTGCTGCCTTCTCTATGCCTATATCTACCCCTATCTGCCTCAGTCGGCGTCGCAGCCTCTGTCAACGTGTCTGTAGCCGTCTCAGTCGCTGTCGGTGTCGATTAGGGGATCTGCTGCCTTCTCTATGTCTATATCTACCCCTATCTGCCTCAGGCGTCGCAGCCTCTGTCAGTGTTTCTGTAGGCGTCTCAATCGCTGCCGCTGTCGATTGGGGGGTCTGCTGCCTTCTCTATGCCTATATCTACCCCTATCTGCCGCAGTCGGCGTCGCAGCCTCTGTCAGCGTTTCTGTAGGCGTCTCGGTCGCTGCCGCTGTCGATTGGGGCGTCTGCTGCCTTCTCTATGCCTATATCTACCCCTATCTGCCTCAGTCGGCGTCACAGACTCTGTCAGCGTCTCTGTGGGCGTCTCAATCGCTGCCGCTGTCGATTGGAGGGTCTGCTGCCTTCTCTATGCCTATATCTGCCCCTATATGCCTCAGGCGCCGCAGCCTCTGTCAGTGTTTCTGTAGGTGTCTCAGTCGCTGCCGCTGTCGATTGGGGGGGTCTGCTGCTTTATCTATGTCAATATCTATCCCTATCTGCAACAGTCGACGACGCAGCCCATGTCAGCGTCTCTGTAGGTGTCTAAGTCGCTGCCGCTGTCGATTGGGGGGCTGCTGCCTTCTCTATGCCTATATCTACCCCTATCTGCATCAGTCGGCGTCTCAGTCGGCGTCGCAGCCTCTTTCAGCGCCTCTTTAGGCGTCTCAGTCGCTGCCGCTGTCGATTGGGCTGTCTGCTGCCTTCTCTATGCCTATATCCACCCCTATCTGCCTAAGTCGGCGTGGCAGCCTCTGTCAGCGTTTCTGTAGGCGTCTCAGTCGCTGCCGCTGTCGATTGGGGGATCTGCTGCTTTCTCTATGCCAATATCTACCCAACATCTGCCTCAGTCGGCGTCTCAGTCGGCGTCGCAGCCTCTATCAGCGTCTCTGTAGGTGTGTCAGCCGCTGCCGCTGTCGATTGGGGGGTCTGCTGCCTTCTCTGTACCTATATCTACCCCTATCTGCCTTAGTCGGCGTCGCAGCCTCTGTCAGCGTCTCTGTATGCGTCTCAGTTGCTGCCGCTGTCGATTGGGTGGTCTGCTGCTTTATCTATGTCAATATCTATCCCTATCTGCCACAGTCGACGACGCAGCCCATGTCAGCGTCTCTGTAGGTGTCTAAGTCGCTGGCGCTCTCGATTGGGGGGTCTGCTGCCTTTTCTATGCCTATATCTACCCTTTTATGCCTCAGTCGGCGTCTCAGTCGGCGTCTCAGTCGGCGTCGCAGCCTCTGTCAGCATCTCTGTAGGCGTCTCAGTCGCTGGCGCTGTCGATTGGGGGGTCTGCTGTTTTCTATGCCTATATATACCCCTATCTGCCTCAGTCGACGTCGCAGCCTCTGTCAGCGTCTCTGTATGCGTCTCAGTCGCTGCCGCTGTCGATTGGGGGTCTGCTGCCTTCTCTATGCCTTTATCCACCCCTAACTGCCTCAGTCGACGTCTCAGTCGGCGTCGCAGCCTCTGTCAGCGTTTCTGTAGGCGTCTCAGTCGCTGTCGCTGTCGATGGGTGTCTGCTGCCTTCTCTATGCCTATATCAACCCCTATCTGCGTCAGTCGTCGTCGCAGCCTATGTCAGCGTCTCTGTAGGCGTCTCAGTCGTTGCCGCTGTCGATTGGGTGTCTGCTGCCTTCTCTATGCCTTTATCCACCCCTATCTGCCTGAGTCGGCGTCGCAGCCTCTGTCAACGTCTCTGTAGCCGTCTCAGTCGCTGTCGGTGTCGATTAGGGGGTCTGCTGCCTTCTCTATGCCTATATCTACCCCTATCTGCCTCAGTCGACGTCTTAGTCGGTGTCGCAGCCTCTGTCAGCGTTTCTGTAGGCGTCTCAGTCGCTGTCGCTGTCGATTAGGGGGTCTGCTGTCTTCTCTATGCCTATATCTACTCCTATCTGCCTCAGTCGGCGTCGCCGCCTCTGTCAGCGTTTCTGTAGGCGTCTCAGTCGCTGTCGCTGTCGATTAGGGAGTCTGCTGCCTTCTCTATGCCTTTAGCCACCCCTATCTGCCTCAGTCGGCGTCGCAGTCTCTGTCAACGTCTCTGTAGGCGTCTCAGTCGCTGTCGCTGTCGATTAGGGGGTCTGCTGCCTTCTCTATGCCTATATCTACCCCTATCCGCCTCAGTCGGCGTCGCAGCCTCTGTCAGCGTTTCTGTAGGCGTCTCAGTCGCTGTCGCTGTCGATTAGGGGGTCTGCTGCCTTCTCTATGCCTATATCTGCCCCTATCTGCCTCAGTCGACGTCTCAGTCGGCGTCGCAGCCTCTGTCAGCGTTTCTTTAGGGGTCTCAGTCGCTGTCGCTGTCGATTAGGGGGTCTGCTGCTTTCTCTATGCCTATATCTACCCCTATCTGCCTCAGTCGACGTTTCAGTCGGCGTCGCAGCCTCTGTCAGCGTTTCTGAAGGCGTTTCAGTCGCTGTCGCTGTCGATTAGGGGGTCTGCTGCCTTCTCTATGCCTTTAGCCACCCCTATCTGCCTCATTCGGCGTCGCAGCCTCTGTTAGCGGCTCTGAAGGCGTCTCAGTCGCTGCCACTGTCGATTGGGGGGTCTGCTGCCTTCTCTATGCCTATATCTACACCTATCTGCCTCAGTCGGCGTCGCAGCCTCTATCAGCGTCTCTGTAGGCGTCTCAGTCGCTGCCGCTGTCGATTGGGAGGTCTGCTGCCTTCTCTATGCCTATATCTACCCCTATCTGCCTTAGTCGGCCTCTCAGTCGGCGTCGCAGCCTCTGTCAGCGTTTCTGTAGGCGTTTCAGTCGCTGTCGCTGTCGATTAGGGGGTCTTCTGCCTTCTCTATGCCTATATCTACCCCTATCTGCGTCAGTCGTCACGCAGCCTCTGTCAGCGTCTCTGTAGGCGTCTCAGTCGCTGCCGCTGTCGATTGGGAGGTCTGCTGCCTTCGCTATGCCTATATCTACCCCTATCTGCCTCAGTCGGCCTCTCAGTCGGCGACGCAGCCTCTGTCAGCGTCTCTATATGCGTCTCAGTCGCTGCCGCTGTCGATTAAGGGGTCTGCTGCCTTCTCTATGCCTATATCTACCCCTATCTGCCTTAGTCGGCGTTGCAGCCTCTATCAGCGTATCTGTAGGCGTCTCAATCGCTGCCGCTGTCGATTGGGTGTCTGCTGCGTTCTCTATGCCTATATCTACCCCTATCTGCGTCAGTCGTCGTCGCAGCCTCTGTCAGTGTCTCTGTAGGCGTCTCAGTCGCTGTCGCTGTCGATTGGGGGGTCTGCTGCCTTCTCTATGCATATATATACCCCTATCTGCCTCAGTCGGCGTCTCAGTCGGCGTCTCTGTAGGCGTCTCAGTCGCTGTCGCTGTAGATTAGGGGGTCTGCTGCCTTCTCTATGCCTATATCTACCCCTATCTGCCTCAGTCGACGTCTCAGTCGGCGTCGCAGCCTCTGTCAGCGTCTCTATATGCGTCTCAGTAGCTGGCGCTGTCGATTGGGGGGTCTGCTGCATTCTCTATGCCTATATCTACCCCTATCTGCCTCAGTCGGTGTCTCAGTCGGCGTCGCAGCTTCTGTCAGCGTTTCTGTAGGCGTCTCAGTCGCTGTCGCTGTCGATTAGGGGGTCTGCTGCCTTCTCTATGCCTATATCTACACCTATCTGCCTCAGTCGACGTCTCAGTCGGCGTCGCAGCCTCTGTCAGCGTTTCTGTAGGCGTCTCAGATGCTGTCGCTGTCGATTAGGGTGTCTGCTGCCTTCTCTATGCCTATATCAACCCCTATCTGCGTCAGTCGTCGTCGCAGCCTCTGTCAGCGTCTTTGTAGGCGTCTCAGTCGTTGCCGCTGTCGATTGGGTGTCTGCTGCCTTCTCTATGCCTTTATCCACCCCTATCTGCCTCAGTCGGCGTCGCAGCCTCTGTCAACGTGTCTGTAGCCGTCTCAGTCGCTGTCGGTGTCGATTAGGGGATCTGCTGCCTTCTCTATGCCTATATCTACCCCTATCTGCCTCAGTCGACGTCTCAGTCGGCGTCGCAGCCTCTGTCACCGTTTCTGTAGGCGTCTAAGTCGCTGCCGCTGTCGATTGGGGTGTCTGCTGCCTTCTCTATGCCTATATCTACCCCTATCTGCCTCAGTCGGCGCTGTAGCCTCTGTCAACGTCTCTGTAGGCGTCTCAGACGTTGCCGCTGTCGATTGGGGGTCTGCTGCCTTCTCTATGCCTATATCTTCCCTTATCTGCCTCAGTCGGCGTCTCAGCCTCTGTCAGCGTCTCTGTAGGCGTCTCAGTCGCTGCCGCTGTCGATTGGGAGGTCAGCTGCCTTCTCTATGACTATATTTACCCCTATCTGCCTCAGTCGGCGTCGCAGCCTCTGTCAGCGTCTCTGTAGGTGTCTGAGTCTCTGCTGCTGTCGATTGGTGGGGCTGCTGCCTTCTCTGTACCTATATCTACCCCTATCTGCCTCAGTCGGCGTCGCAGCCTCTGTCAGCGTCTCTGAAGGCGTCTCAGTCGCTGCCGCTGTCGATTGGGAGGTCTGCTGCCTTCTCTATGCCTATATCTACCCCTACCTGCCTCAGTCGGCCTCTCAGTCGGCGTCGCAGCCTCTGTCAGCGTTTCTGTAGGCGTTTCAGTCGCTGTCGCTGTCGATTAGGGGGTCTGCTGCCTTCTCGATGCCTATATCTACCCCTATCTGCGTCAGTCGTCATCGCAGCCTCTGTCAGCGTCTCTGTAGGCGTCTCAGTCGCTGCCGCTGTCGATTGGGAGGTCTGCTGCCTTCTCTATGCCTATATCTACCCCTATCTGCCTCAGTCGGCGTCGCAGCCTCTGTCAACGTGTCTGTAGCCGTCTCAGTCGCTGTCGGTGTCGATTAGGGGATCTGCTGCCTTCTCTATGTCTATATCTACCCCTATCTGCCTCAGGCGTCGCAGCCTCTGTCAGTGTTTCTGTAGGCGTCTCAATCGCTGCCGCTGTCGATTGGGGGGTCTGCTGCCTTCTCTATGCCTATATCTACCCCTATCTGCCTCAGTCGGCGTCGCAGCCTCTGTCAGCGTTTCTGTAGGCGTCTCGGTCGCTGCCGCTGTCGATTGGGGGGTCTGCTGCCTTCTCTATGAATATATCTACCCCTATCTGCCTCAGTCGGCGTCGCAGCCTCTGTCAGCGTTTCTGTAGGCATCTCAGTCGCTGTCGCTGTCGATTGGGGCGTCTGCTGCCTTCTCTATGCCTATATCTACCCCTATCTGCCTCAGTCGGCGTCACAGACTCTGTCAGCGTCTCTGTGGGCGTCTCAATCGCTGCCGCTGTCGATTGGAGGGTCTGCTGCCTTCTCTATGCCTATATCTGCCCCTATATGCCTCAGGCGCCGCAGCCTCTGTCAGTGTTTCTGTAGGTGTCTCAGTCGCTGCCGCTGTCGATTGGGGGGGTCTGCTGCTTTATCTATGTCAATATCTATCCCTATCTGCAACAGTCGACGACGCAGCCCATGTCAGCGTCTCTGTAGGTGTCTAAGTCGCTGCCGCTGTCGATTGGGGGGCTGCTGCCTTCTCTATGCCTATATCTACCCCTATCTGCATCAGTCGGCGTCTCAGTCGGCGTCGCAGCCTCTTTCAGCGCCTCTTTAGGCGTCTCAGTCGTTGCCGCTGTCGATTGGGCTGTCTGCTGCCTTCTCTATGCCTATATCCACCCCTATCTGCCTAAGTCGGCGTGGCAGCCTCTGTCAGCGTTTCTGTAGGCGTCTCAGTCGCTGCCGCTGTCGATTGGGGGATCTGCTGCTTTCTCTATGCCAATATCTACCCAACATCTGCCTCAGTCGGCGTCTCAGTCGGCGTCGCAGCCTCTATCAGCGTCTCTGTAGGTGTGTCAGCCGCTGCCGCTGTCGATTGGGGGGTCTGCTGCCTTCTCTGTACCTATATCTACCCCTATCTGCCTTAGTCGGCGTCGCAGCCTCTGTCAGCGTCTCTGTATGCGTCTCAGTTGCTGCCGCTGTCGATTGGGTGGTCTGCTGCTTTATCTATGTCAATATCTATCCCTATCTGCCACAGTCGACGACGCAGCCCATGTCAGCGTCTCTGTAGGTGTCTAAGTCGCTGGCGCTCTCGATTGGGGGGTCTGCTGCCTTTTCTATGCCTATATCTACCCTTTTATGCCTCAGTCGGCGTCTCAGTCGGCGTCTCAGTCGGCGTCGCAGCCTCTGTCAGCATCTCTGTAGGCGTCTCAGTCGCTGGCGCTGTCGATTGGGGGGTCTGCTGTTTTCTATGCCTATATATACCCCTATCTGCCTCAGTCGACGTCGCAGCCTCTGTCAGCGTCTCTGTATGCGTCTCAGTTGCTGCCGCTGTCGATTGAGGGGTCTGCTGCCTTCTCCATGCCTATATATACCCCTATATGCCTCAGTCGGCGTCGCAGCCTCTGTCAGCGTTTCTGTAGGCGTCTCAGTTGCTGCCGCTGTCGATTGGGGGATCTGTTGCCTTCTCTATGCCTATATCTACCCCTATCTGCCTCAGTCGACGTCTCAGTCGGCGTCGCAGCCTCTGTCAGCGTCTCTGTAGGCGTCTCACTCGCTGCCGCTGTCGATTGGAGGGTCTGCTGCCTTCTCTATGCCTATATCTACCCCTATCTGCCTCAGGCGTCGCAGCCTCTGTCAGTGTTTCTGTAGGCGTCTCAGTCGCTGCCGCTGTCGATTGGGGGGTCTGCTGCCTTCCCTATGCCTATATCTACCCCTGTCTACCTCAGTCGGCGTCGCAGCCTCTGTCAGCGTTTCTGTAGGTGTCTCAGTCGCTGCCACTGTCGATTGGGGGTTCTGCGGCCTTCTCTATGAATATATCTACCCCTATCTGCCTCAGTCGGCGTCGCAGCCTCTGTCAGCGTTTCTGCAGGGGTCTCAGTCGCTGTCGCTGTCGATTGGGGGGTCTGCTGCCTTCTCTATGTCTATATCTACGTCTATCTGCCTCAGTCGACGTCTCAGTCGGCGTCGCAGCCTCTGTTAGCGTCTCTGTATGCGTCTCAGTTGCTACCGCTGTAGATTGGGGGGTCTGCTGCCTTCTCTATGCCTATATCCACCCCTATCTGCCTTAGTCGGCGTCTCAGTCGGCGTCGCAGCCTCTGTCAGCATCTATGTAGGCGTCTCAGTCGCTGGCGCTGTCGATTGGGGGGTCTGCTGCCTTTTCTATGCCTATATCTACCCCTTTCAGCCTCAGTCGGCGTCTCAGTCGGCGTCGCAACCTCTGTCAGCGTATCTGTAGGTGTCTCAGTCGCTGCCGCTGTCGATTGGGGGGGTCTGCTGCTTTATCTATGTCAATATCTATCCCTATCTGCCTCAGTTGACGACGCAGCCTCTGTCAGCGTCTCTGTAGGTGTCTCAGTCGCTGCCGCTGTCGATTGGTGGGTCTGCTGCCTACTCTATGCCTATATCTACCCCTATCTGCCAAAGTCGGCCTCGCAGCCTCTGTCAGCGTCTCTGAAGGCGTCTCAGTCGCTGCCGCTGTCGATTGGTGGGTCTGCTGCCTTCTCTATGCCTATATCTACCCCTATCTGCCTCAGTCGACGTCTCAGTCGGCGTCGCAGCCTCTGTCAGCGTCTCTATATGCGTCTCAGTCGCTGCCGCTGTCGATTGGGGCGTCTGCTGCCTTCTCTATGCCTATATCTACCCCTATCTGCCTCAGTCGGCGTCACAGCCTCTGTCAGCGTCTCTGTGGGCGTCGCAATCGCTGCTGCTGTCGATTGGAGGGTCTGCTGCCTTCTCTATGCCTATATCTACCGCTATCTGCCTCAGTCGAAGTCTCAGTCGGCGTCGCAGCCTCTTTCAGCGTTTCTGTAGGCATCTCAGTCGCTGTCGCTGTCGATTGGGGCGTCTGCTGCCTTCTCTATGCCTATATCTACCCCTATCTGCCTCAGTCGGCGTCACAGCCTCTGTCAACGTCTCTGTGGGCGTCTCAATCGCTGCCGCTGTCGATTGGAGGGTCTGCTGCCTTCTCTATGCCTATATCTACCCCTATCTGCCTCAGGCGTCGCAGCCTCTGTCAGTGTTTCTGTAGGCGTCTCAGTCGCTGTCGCTGTCGATTGGGGGGCCTGCTGCCTTCTCTATGCCTATATCTACCCATATCTGCCTCGGCCGACGTCTCGGTCGGCGACTCAGTCGGCGTCTCAGTCGTCGTCTCAGTCAGCGTCGCAACCTCTTTCAGCGTATCTGTAGGTGTCTCGGTCGCTGCCGCTGTCCATTGGGGGGTCTGCTGCTTTCTCTATGCCAATATCTACCCCTATCTGCCACAGTCGGCGTAGTAGCGTCTGTCAGCGTCTCTGTATGCGTCTCAGTCGCTGCCGCTGTCGATTGGGGGGTCTGCTGCCTTCTCTATGTCTATATCTACCCCTATCTGCCTCAGGCTTCGCAGCCTCTGTCAGTGTTTCTATAGGCGTCTCGGTCGCTGCCGCTGTCGATTGGGGGGTCTGCTGCCCTCTCTATGAATATATCTACCCCTATCTGCCTCAGTCGGCGTCGCAGCCTCTGTCAGCGTTTCTATAGGCATCTCAGTCGCTGTCGCTGTCGATTGGGGCGTCTGCTGCCTTCTCTATGCCTATATCTACCCCTATCTGCCTCAGTCGGCGTCACAGCCTCTGTCAGCGTCTCTGTGGGCGTCTCAATCGCTGCCGCTGTCGATTGGAGGGTCTGCTGCCTTCTCTATGCCTATATCTACCCCTATCTGCCTCAGGCGTCGCAGCCTCTGTCAGTGTTTCTGTAGGCGTCTCAGTCGCTGCCGCTGTCGATTGGGGGGTCTGCTGCCTTCTCTATGCCTGCCTCAGTCGGCGTCACAGCCTCTGTCAGCGTCTCTGTGGGAGTCTCAATCGCTGCCGCTGTCGATTGGAGGGTCTGCTGCCTTCTCTATGCCTATATCTACCCCTATCTGCCGCAGGCGTCGCAGCCTCTGTCAGTGTTTCTGTAGGCGTCTCAGTCGCTGTCGCTGTCGATTGGGGGGCCTGCTGCCTTCTCTATGCCTATATCTACCCATATCTGCCTCGGTCGACGTCTCGGTCGGCGTCACAGCCTCTGTCAGCGTCTCTGTATGCTTCTCAGTTGCTGCCGCTGTCGATTGGGGGTCGGCTGCCTTCTCTACGCCAATATCTACCCCTATCTGCCCCCGTCTTCGTCGCAGCCTCTGTCAGCGTCTCTGTAGGCATCTCAGGCGCTGCGGCTGTCGATTGGGGAGTCTGATGCCTTCTCTAAGCCAATATCTACCCCTATCTCCCTCAGTCGGCGTCTCAGTCGGCGTAGCATCCTCTGTCAGCGTCTCTTTAGGCGTCTCAGTCGCTGTCGCTGTCGATTGGGGGGTCTGCTGCCTTCTCAATGCCTATATCTACCCCTATCTGTCTCAGTCGGCGTCTCAGTCGGCGACTCAGTCGACGTCTCAGTCGTCGTCTCAGTCAGCGTCGCAACCTCTTTCAGCGTATCTGTAGGTGTCTCGGTCGCTGCCGCTGTCGATTGGGGGGTCTGCTGCTTTATCTATGTCAATATCGAACCCGATCTGCCTCAGTCGGCGTCGCAGCCTATGTCAGCATCTATGCAGGTGTCTTAGTCGATGCCGCTGTCGATTGGGTGGTCTGCTGCTTTCTCTATGCCAATATCTACCCCTATCTGCCTCAGTCGGCGTAGTAGCGTCTGTCAGCGTCTCTGTATGCGTCTCAGTCGCTGCCGCTGTCGATTGGGGGGTCTGCTGCCTTCTCTATGTCTATATCTACCCCTATCTGCCTCAGGCGTCGCAGCCTCTGTCAGTGTTTCTGTAGTCGTCTCAATCGCTGCCGCTGTCGATTGGGGGGTCTGCTGCCTTCTCTATGCCTATATCTACCCCTATCTGCCGCAGTCGGCGTCGCAGCCTCTGTCAGCGTTTCTGTAGGCGTCTCGGTCGCTGCCGCTGTCGATTGGGGGGTCTGCTGCCTTCTCTATGAATATATCTACCCCTATCTGCCTCAGTCGGCGTCGCAGCCTCTGTCAGCGTTTCTGTAGGCATCTCAGTCGCTGTCGCTGTCGATTGGGGCGTCTGCTGCCTTCTCTATGCCTATATCTACCCCTATCTGCCTCAGTCGGCGTCACAGACTCTGTCAGCGTCTCTGTGGGCGTCTCAATCGCTGCCGCTGTCGATTGGAGGGTCTGCTGCCTTCTCTATGCCTATATCTGCCCCTATATGCCTCAGGCGCCGCAGCCTCTGTCAGTGTTTCTGTAGGTGTCTCAGTCGCTGCCGCTGTCGATTGGGGGGGTCTGCTGCTTTATCTATGTCAATATATATCCCTATCTGCCACAGTCGACGACGCAGCCCATGTCAGCGTCTCTGTAGGTGTCTAAGTCGCTGGCGCTCTCGATTGGGGGGTCTGCTGCCTTTTCTATGCCTATATCTACCCTTTTATGCCTCAGTCGGCGTCTCAGTCGGCGTCTCAGTCGGCGTCGCAGCCTCTGTCAGCATCTCTGTAGGCGTCTCAGTCGCTGGCGCTGTCGATTGGGGGGTCTGCTGTTTTCTATGCCTATATATACCCCTATCTGCCTCAGTCGACGTCGCAGCCTCTGTCAGCGTCTCTGTATGCGTCTCAGTTGCTGCCGCTGTCGATTGAGGGGTCTGCTGCCTTCTCTATGAATCTATCTACCCCTATCTGCCTCAGTCGGCGTCGCAGCCTCTGTCAGCGTTTCTGTAGGCGTCTCAGTTGCTGCCGCTGTCGATTGGGGGATCTGTTGCTTTCTCTATGCCTATATCTACCCCTATCTGCCTCAGTCGACGTCTCAGTCGGCGTCGCAGCCTCTGTCAGCGTCTCTGTATGCGTCTCACTCGCTGCCGCTGTCGATTGGAGGGTCTGCTGCCTTCTCTATGCCTATATCTACCCCTATCTGCCTCAGGCGTCGCAGCCTCTGTCAGTGTTTCTGTAGGCGTCTCAGTCGCTGCCGCTGTCGATTGGGGGGTCTGCTGCCTTCTCTATGCCTATATCTACCCCTGTCTACCTCAGTCGGCGTCGCAGCCTCTGTCAGCGTTTCTGTAGGTGTCTCAGTCGCTGCCACTGTCGATTGGGGGTTCTGCTGCCTTCTCTATGCCTATATCCACCCCTATCTGCCTCAGTCGGCGTCTCAGTCGGCGTCGCAGCCTCTGTCAGCGTTTCTGTAGGGGTCTCAGTCGCTGTCGCTGTCGATTGGGGGGTCTGCTGCCTTCTCTATGTCTATATCTACCTCTATCTGCCTCAGTCGACGTCTCAGTCGGCGTCGCAGCCTCTGTCAGCGTCTCTGTATGCGTCTCAGTTGCTGCCGCTGTAGATTGGGGGGTCTGCTGCCTTCTCTATGCCTATATCCACCCCTATCTGCCTCAGTCGGCGTCTCAGTCGGCGTCGCAGCCTCTGTCAGCATCTCTGTAGGCGTCTCAGTCGCAGGCGCTGTCGATTGGGGGGTCTGCTGCCTTTTCTATGCCTATATCTACCCCTTTCAGCCTCAGTCGGCGTCTCATTCGCGTCGCAACCTCTGTCAGCGTATCTGTAGGTGTCTCAGTCGCTGCCGCTGTCGATTGGGGGGGTCTGCTGCTTTATCTATGTCAATATCTATCCCTATCTGCCTCAGTTGACGACGCAGCCTCTGTCAGCGTCTCTGTAGGTGTCTCAGTCGCTGCCGCTGTCGATTGGTGGGTCTGCTGCCTACTCTATGCCTATATCTACCCCTATCTGCCAAAGTCGGCCTCGCAGCCTCTGTCAGCGTCTCTGAAGGCGTCTCAGTCGCTGCCGCTGTCGATTGGTGGGTCTGCTGCCTTCTCTATGCCTATATCTACCCCTATCTGCCTCAGTCGACGTCTCAGTCGGCGTCGCAGCCTCTGTCAGCGTCTCTATATGCGTCTCAGTCGCTGCCGCTGTCGATTGGGGCGTCTGCTGCCTTCTCTATGCCTATATCTACCCCTATCTGCCTCAGTCGGCGTCACAGCCTCTGTCAGCGTCTCTGTGGGCGTCGCAATCGCTGCCGCTGTCGATTGGAGGGTCTGATGCCTTCTCTATGCCTATATCTACCCCTATCTGCCTCAGTCGAAGTCTCAGTCGGTGTCGCAGCCTCTGTCAGCGTTTCTGTAGGCATCTCAGTCGCTGTCGCTGTCGATTGGGGCGTCTGCTGCCTTCTCTA
Organism: Clusia tigrina; assembly: GCA_920105625.2. Classification (NCBI taxonomy): domain Eukaryota; kingdom Metazoa; phylum Arthropoda; class Insecta; order Diptera; family Clusiidae; genus Clusia; species Clusia tigrina. The sequence goes on from OV050031.1 coordinate 90,062,150, forward strand.
TGCCTATATCTACCCCTATCTGCCTCAGTCGGCGTCACAGCCTCTGTCAGCGTCTCTGTGGGCGTCTCAATCGCTGCCGCTGTCGATTGGAGGGTCTGCTGCCTTCTCTATGCCTATATCAACCCCTATCTGCCTCAGGCGTCGCAGCCTCTGTCAGTGTTTCTGTAGGCGTCTCAGTCGCTGTCGCTGTCGATTGGGGGGCCTGCTGCCTTCTCTATGCCTATATCTACCCATATCTGCCTCGACCGACGTCTCGGTCGGCGTCACAGCCTCTGTCAGCGTCTCTGTAGGCATCTCAGGCGCTGCGGCTGTCGATTGGGGAGTCTGATGCCTTCTCTACGCCAATATCTACCCCTATCTGCCCCCGTCGGCGTCGCAGCCTCTGTCAGCGTCTCTGTAGGCATCTCAGGCGCTGCGGCTGTCGATTGGGGAGTCTGATGCCTTCTCTAAGCCAATATCTACTCCTATCTGCCTCAGTCGGCGTCTCAGTCGGCGACTCAGTCGGCGTCTCAGTCGTCGTCTCAGTCAGCGTCGCAACCTCTTTCAGCGTATCTGTAGGTGTCTCGGTCGCTGCCGCTGTCGATTGGGGGGTCTGCTGCTTTCTCTATGCCAATATCTACCCCTATCTGCCACAGTCGGCGTAGTAGCGTCTGTCAGCGTCTCTGTATGCGTCTCAGTCGCTGCCGCTGTCGATTGGGGGGTCTGCTGCCTTCTCTATGTCTATATCTACCCCTATCTGCCTCAGGCGTCGCAGCCTCTGTCAGTGTTTCTGTAGGCGTCTCAATCGCTGCCGCTGTCGATTGGGGGGTCTGCTGCCTTCTCTATGCCTATATCTACCCCTATCTGCCGCAGTCGGCGTCGCAGCCTCTGTCAGCGTTTCTGTAGGCGTCTCGGTCGCTGCCGCTGTCGATTGGGGGGTCTGCTGCCTTCTCTATGAATATATCTACCCCTATCTGCCTCAGTCGGCGTCGCAGCCTCTGTCAGCGTTTCTATAGGCATCTCAGTCGCTGTCGCTGTCGATTGGGGGGTCTGCTGCCTTCTCTATGCCTATATCTACCCCTATCTGCCTCAGTCGGCGTCACAGCCTCTGTCAGCGTCTCTGTGGGCGTCTCAATCGCTGCCGCTGTCGATTGGAGGGTTTGCTGCCTTCTCTATGCCTATATCTACCCCTATCTGCCTCAGGCGTCGCAGCCTCTGTCAGTGTTTCTGTAGGCGTCTCAGTCGCTGCCGCTGTCGATTGGGGGGTCTGCTGCCTTCTCTATGCCTGCCTCAGTCGGCGTCACAGCCTCTGTCAGCGTCTCTGTGGGCGTCTCAATCGCTGCCGCTGTCGATTGGAGGGTCTGCTGCCTTCTCTATGCCTATATCTACCCCTATCTGCCTCAGGCGTCGCAGCCTCTGTCAGTGTTTCTGTAGGCGTCTCAGTCGCTGTCGCTGTCGATTGGGGGGCCTGCTGCCTTCTCTATGCCTATATCTACCCATATCTGCCTCGGTCGACGTCTCGGTCGGCGTCACAGCCTCTGTCAGCGTCTCTGTATGCTTCTCAGTTGCTGCCGCTGTCGATTGGGGGTCTGCTGCCTTCTCTACGCCAATATCTACCCCTATCTGCCCCCGTCTTCGTCGCAGCCTCTGTCAGCGTCTCTGTGGGCATCTCAGGCGCTGCGGCTGTCGATTGGGGAGTCTGATGCCTTCTCTAAGCCAATATCTACCCCTATCTGCCTCAGTCGGCGTCTCAGTCGGCGTAGCATCCTCTGTCAGCGTCTCTTTAGGCGTCTCAGTCGCTGTCGCTGTCGATTGGGGGGTCTGCTGCCTTCTCAATGCCTATATCTACCCCTATCTGTCTCAGTCGGCGTCTCAGTCGGCGACTCAGTCGACGTCGCAGTCGTCGTCTCAGTCAGCGTCGCAACCTCTTTCAGCGTATCTGTAGGTGTCTCGGTCGCTGCCGCTGTCGATTGGGGGGTCTGCTGCTTTATCTATGTCAATATCGAACCCGATCTGCCTCAGTCGGCATTGCAGCCTCTGTCAGCATCTATGCAGGTGTCTTAGTCGATGCAGCTGTCGATTGGGTGGTCTGCTGCTTTCTCTATGCCAATATCTACCCCTATCTGCCTCAGTCGGCGTAGTAGCGTCTGTCAGCGTCTCTGTATGCGTCTCAGTCGCTGCCGCTGTCGATTGGGGGGTCTGCTGCCTTCTCTATGTCTATATATACCCCTATCTGCCTCAGGCGTCGCAGCCTCTGTCAGTGTTTCTGTAGGCGTCTCAATCGCTGCCGCTGTCGATTGGGGGGTCTGCTGCCTTCTCTATGCCTATATCTACCCCTATCTGCCGCAGTCGGCGTCGCAGCCTCTGTCAGCGTTTCTGTAGGCGTCTCGGTCGCTGCCGCTGTCGACTGGGGGGGTCTGCTGCCTTCTCTATGAATATATCTACCCCTATCTGCCTCAGTCGGCGTCGCAGCCTCTGTCAGCGTTTCTATAGGCATCTCAGTCGCTGTCACTGTCGATTGGGGCGTCTGCTGCCTTCTCTATGCCTATATCTACCCCTATCTGCCTCAGTCGGCGTCACAGCCTCTGTCAGCGTCTCTGTGGGCGTTTGAATCGCTGCCGCTGTCGATTGGAGGGTCTGCTGCCTTCTCTATGCCTATATCTACTACTATCTGCCTCAGGCGTCGCAGCCTCTGTCAGTGTTTCTGTAGGCGTCTCAGTCGCTGCCGCTGTCGATTGGGGGGGTCTGCTGCCTTCTCTATGCCTATATCTACCCCTGTCTACCTCAGTCGGCGTCGCAGCCTCTGTCAGCGTTTCTGTAGGCGTCTCAGTCGCTGCCGCTGTCGATTGGGGGTTCTGCTGCCTTCTCTATAAATATATCTACCCCTATTTGCCTCAGTCAGCGTCGCAGCCTCTGTCAGCGTTTCTGTAGGCGTCTCAGTCGCTGTCGCTGTCGATTGGGGGGTCTGCTGCCTTCTCTATGCCTATATCTACCCATATCTGCCTCGGTCGACGTCTCGGTCGGCGTCACAGCCTCTGTCAGCGTCTCTGTATGCTTCTCAGTTGCTGCCGCTGTCGATTGGGGGTCTGCTGCCTTCTCTATGCCTATATCCACCCCTATCTGCCTCAGTCGGCGTCGCAGCCTCTGTCAGCATCTCTGTAGGCGTCTCAGTCGCTGGCGCTGTCGATTGGGGTGTCTGCTGCCTTTTCTATGCCTATATCTACCCCTTTCAGCCTCAGTCGGCGTCTCAGTCGGCGTCTCAGTTGCCGTCGCAACCTCTGTCAGCGTATCTGTAGGTGTCTCAGTCGCTGCCGCTGTCGATTGGGGGGTCTGCTGCTTTATTTATGTCAATATCTATCCCTATCTGCCACAGTCGACGACGCAGCCCATGTCAGCGACTCTGTAGGTGTCTAAGTCGGCGTCTCAGTTGCCGTCGCAACCTCTGTCAGCGTATCTGTAGGTGTCTCAGTCGCTGCCGCTGTCGATTGGGGGATCTGCTGCTTTCTCTATGCCAACATCTACCCCTATCTGCCTCAGTCGGCGTTTCAGTCAGCGTCGCAGCCTCTATCAGCGTCTCTGTAGGTGTCTCAGTCGCTGCCGCTGTCGATTGGGGGGGTCTGCTACCTTCTCTATGCCTATATCTACCCCTATCTGCCTCAGGCGTCGCAGCCTCTGTCAATGTTTCTGTAGGCGTCTCAATCGCTACCGCTGCCGATTGGGGGGTCTGCTGCCTTCTCAATGCCTATATCTACCCCTATCTGCCTCAGTCGGCGTCGCAGCCTCTGTCAGCGTTTCTGTAGGCGTCTCAGTCGCTGCCGCTGTCGATTGGGGGTTCTGCTGCTTTCTCTATGCCAACATCTACCCCTATCTGCCTCAGTCGGCGTCTCAGTCGGCGTCGCAGCCTCTATCAGCGTCTCTGGAGGCGTGTCAGCCGCTGCCGCTGTCGATTGGGGGGTCTGCTGCCTTCTCTGTACCTATATCTACCCCTATCTGCCTTAGTCGGCGTCGCAGCCTCTGTCAGCGTCTCTGTATGCGTCTCAGTTGCTGCCGCTGTCGATTGGGGGGTCTGCTGCCTTCTCTATGCCTATATCCACCCCTATCTTCCTCAGTCGGCGTCTCAGTCGGCGTCGCAGCCTCTGTCAGCGTCTCTGTATGCGTCTCAGTTGCTGCCGCTGTCGATTGGGGGGTCTGCTGCCTTCTCTATGCCTATATCTACCCCTATCTGCCTCAGGCGCCGCAGCCTCTGTCAGTGTTTCTGTAGGCGTCTCAGTCGCTGCCGCTGTCGATTGGGGGGTCTGCTGCCTTCTCTATGCCTATATCTGCCCCTATATGCCTCAGGCGCCGCAGCCTCTGTCAGTGTTTCTGTAGGTGTCTCAGTCGCTGGCGCTGTCGATTGGGGGGTATGCTGCTTTTTCTATGACTATATCTACCCTTTTATGCCTCAGTCGGCGTCTCAGTCGGCGTCTCAGTCGGCGTCGCAGCCTCTGTCAGTATCTCTGTAGGCGTCTCAGTCGCTGGCGCTGTCGATTGGGGGGTCTGCTGCCTTTTCTATGCCTATATATATCCCTATCTGCCTCAGTCGACGTCTGAGTCGGCGTCGAAGCCTCTGTCAGCGTATCTGTAGGCGTCTCAGTCGCTGGCGCTGTCGATTGGGGGTTTGCTGCCTTTTCTATGCCTATATCTACCACTTTCAGCCTCAGTCGGCGTCTCAGTCGGCGTCGCAACCTCTGTCAGCGTATCTGTAGGTGTCTCAGTCGCTGCCGCTGTCGATTGGGGGGGTCTGCTGCTTTATCTATGCCAATATCTATCCCTATCTGCCTCAGTCGACGACGCAGCCTCTGTCAGCGTCTCTGTAGGTGTCTCAGTCGCTGCCGCTGTCGATTGGTGGGTCTGCTGCCTTCTCTATGCCTATATCTACCCCTATCTGCCAATGTCGGCCTCGCAGCCTCTGTCAGCGTCTCTGAAGGCGTCTCAGTCGCTGCCGCTGTCGATTGGTGGGTCTGCTGCCTTCTCTATGCCCATATCTACCCCTATCTGCCTCAGTCGACGTCTCAGTCGGCGTCGCAGCCTCTGTCAGCGTCTCTATATGCGTCTCAGTCGCTGCCGCTGTCGATTGGGGGGTCTGCTGCCTTCTCTATGAATATATCTACCCCTATCTGCCTTAGTCGGCGTCGCAGCCTCTGTCAGCGTTTCTGTAGGCGTCTCAGTCGCTGTCGATTGGAGCGGTCTGCTGCCTTCACTATGCCAATATCTACGCCTATCTGCTTCAGTCGGCGTCTCAGTCCGCGTCGCAGCCTCTGTTAGCGTCTCTGTAGGCATCTCAGGCGCTGCGGCTGTCGATTGGGGGGTCTGCTGCCTTCTCTATGCCAATATCTAGCCCTATTTGCCTCAGTCGGCATCGCAGCCTCTGTCAGCGTATCTGTGGGCGTCTCAATCGCTGCCGCTGTCGATTGGGGGTCTGCTGCCTTCTCTATGCCTATATCTACCCCTATCTGCATCCGTCGGCGTCTCAGTCGGCCTTTTTAGGCGTCTCAGTCGCTGCCGCTGTCGATTGGGCTGTCTGCTGCCTTCTCTATGCCTATATCCACCCCTATCTGCCTAAGTCGGCGTCGCAGCCTCTGTCAGCGTCTATGTAGGCTTGTCAGTCGCTGCCGCTGTCGATTGGGCGGTCTACTGCCTTCTCTGTGCCTATATCTACCCCTATCTGCCTCAGTCGGCGTGTCAGTCGGCGTCGCAGCCTCTGTCAGCGTCTCTTTAGGCGTCTCAGTCGCTGCCGCTGTCGATTGCCTGGTTCTGCTGCCTTCTCTATGCCAATATCTACCCCTATCTGCCCCCGTCGGCGTCGCAGCCTCTGTCAGCGTCTCTGTAGGCATCTCAGGCGCTGCGGCTGTCGACTGGGGAGTCTGATGCCTTCTCTAAGCCAATATATATCTGCCTCAGTCGGCGTCGCAGCCTCTGTCAGCGTCTCTGTAGGCGTCTCAATCGCTGCCGCTATCGATTGGGGGTCTGCTGCCTTCTCTATCTGCCCCTATCTGCCTCAGTCGGCGTCGCAGCCTCTGTCAGCGTTTCTGTAGGCGTCGCAGTCGCTGTCGATTGGGGCGGTCTGCTGCTTCTCTATGCCTATATCTACCCCTATCTGCCTCAGTCGACGTCTCAGTCGGCGCCGCAGCCTCTGTCCGCGTCTCTGTAGGCGTCTCAGTCACTGCCGCTGTCGATTGGGGGGTCTGCTGCCTTCTCTATGTCTGTATCTACCCCTATCTGCCTCAAGCGTCGCAGCCTCTGTCAGTGTTTCTGTAGGCGTCTCAATCGCTGCCGCTGTCGATTGGGGGTCTGCTGCCTTCTCTATGCCTATATCTACCCCTATCTACACCTATCTGCCGCAGTAGGCGTCGCAGACTCTGTCAGCGTTTCTGTAGGCGTCTCAGTCGCTGCCGCTGTCCATTGGGGGCCTGATGCCTTCTCTATGACTATATCTAACCCTATCTGCATCAGTTGCCTTTTCTATGCCTATATCTACCCCTTGCAGCCTCAGTCGGCGTCTCAGTCGGCGTCTCAGTCGGCGTCGCAACCTCTGTCAGCGTATCTGTAGGTGTCTCAGTCGCTGCCGCTGGCGATGGGGGGGTCTGCTGCTTTATCTATGTCAATATCTATCCCTATCTGCCTCAGTCGACGACGCAGACTCTGTCAGCGTCTCTGTAGGTGTCTCAGTCGCTGCCGCTGTCGATTGGTGGGTCTGCTGCCTTCTCTATGCCTATATCTACCCCTATCTGCCTCAGTCGGCGTCGCAGCCTCTGTCAGCGTCTCTGAAGGCGCCTCAGTCGCTGCCGCTGTCGATTGGGGGATCTGCTGCTTTCTCTATGCCAACATCTACCCCTATCTGCCTCTGTCGGCGTCTCAGTCGGCGTCGCAGCCTCTATCAGCGTCTCTGTAGGTGTCTCAGTCGCTGCCGCTGTCGATTGGGGGGTCTGCTACCTTCTCTATGACTATATCTACCCCTATCTGCCTCAGGCGTCGCAGCCTCTGTCAGTGTTTCTGTAGGCGTCTCAGTCGCTACCGCTGCCGATTGGGGGGTCTGCTGCCTTCTCTATGCCTATATCTACCCCGACCTGCCTCAGTAGGCGTCGCAGCCTCTGTCAGCGTTTCTGTAGGCGTCTCAGTCGCTGTCGATTGGGGCGGTCTGCTCCCTTCTCTATGCCTATAAATACCCATATCTGCATCAGTCGGCGTCTTAGTCGGCTTCGCAGCCTCTGTCAGCGCCTTTTTAGGCGTCTCAGTCGCTGCCGCTGTCGATTGGGCGGTCTACTGCCTTCTCTGTGCCTATATCTACCTCTATCTGCCTCAGTCGGCGTCTCAGTCGGCGTCGCAGCCTCTGTCAGCGTCTCTTTAGGCGTCTCAGTCGCTGCCGCTGTCGATTGCGGGGGTCTGCTGCCTTCTCTATGCCAATATCTACCCCTATCTGCCCCCGTCGGCGTCGTAGCCTCTGTCAGCGTCTCTGTAGGCATCTCAGGCGCTGCGGATGTCGATTGGGGAGTCTGATGCCTTCTCTAAGCCAATATCTACCCCTATCTGCCTCAGTCGGCGTCGCAGCCTCTGTCAGCGTCTCTGTAGACGTCTCAGGCGCTGCGGCTAACGATTGGGGAGTCTGCTGCCTTCTCTCTGCCTATATCTACCCCTATCTGCCTCAGTCGGCGTCTCAGTCGGCGTAGCATCCTCTGTCAGCGTCTCTTTATGCGTCTCAGTCGCTGCCGCTGTCGATTGGCGGGGATCTGCTGCCTTCTCTGTGCCTATACCTACCCCTATCTACCTTAGTCGGCGGCTCAGTCGGCGTCGCAGCCTCTGTCAGCGTCTCTGTAGGCGCCTCTGTCGTTGCAGCTGTCGATGTGGGGGGGGGGAGGGGTCTGCTGCGTTCTCTATGCCTATATCTACCCCTATCTACCACAGTCGGCGTCTCAGTCGTCGTCGCAGCCTCTGTCAGCGTTTTTGTAGGCGTCTCAGTCGCTGTCGCTGTCGATTGGGCGGTCTGCTGCCTTCTCTATGCCAATATCTACCCCTATCTGCCTGAGTCGGCGTCGCAGCCTCTATCTGCGTCTCTGTAGGCGTCTCAATCGCTGCCTCTGTCGATTGGGTGTCTGCTGCCTTCTCTATGCCTATATCTACCCCTATCTGCATCAGTCGGCGTCCCAGTCGGCGTCGCAACCTCTGTCAGCGTGTCTGTAGGCGTCTCAGTCACTGCCGCTGTCGATTGGGCTGTCTGCTGCCTTCTCTATGCCTATATCCACCCCTATCTGCGTTAGTAGGGGTCGCAGCCTCTGTTAGCGTTTCTGTAGGCGTCTCAGTCGTTGCCGCTGTCGATTGGGGGGTCTGCTTCCTTCTCTATGCATATATATACCACTATCTGCCTCAGTCGGCGTCTCAGTCGGCGTCGCAGTCTCTGTCAGCTTCTTTGTAGGCGTCTCAATCGCTGGCGCTGTCCATTGTGGGTTCTGTTGCCTTCTCTATGCCCATATCTACCCCTATCTGCCTCAGTCGGCGTCGCTGCCTCTGTCAGCGTCTCTGTAGGTGTCTGAGTCTCTGCCGCTGTCGATTGGTGGGTCTACTGCCTTCTCTGTGCCTATATCTACCCCTATCTGCCTCAGTCGGCGTCGCAGCCTCTGTCAGCGTTTCTGAAGGCGTCTCAGTCGCTGCTGCTGTCGATTAGGGGGGTCTGCTGCCTTCTCTATGCCTATATCTACCCCTATCTACCTCAGTCGGCGTCGCAACCTCTGTCAGAGTATCTGTAGGTGTCTCAGTCGATGCCGCTGTCGATTGGGGAGTCTGTTGCTTTCTCTATGCCAATATCTACCCTTATCTGCCTCAGTCGGCCTCGCAGCCTCTGTCAGCGTCTCTGTATGCGTCTCAGTCGCTGCCGCTGTCGATTGGGGGTCTGCTGCCTTCTCTAAGCCTATATCTACCCCTATCTGCCTCAGTCGGCGTCGCAGCCTCTGTCAGCGTCTCTATATGCGTCTCAGTCGCTGCCGCTGTCGATTGGGGGTCAGCTGCCTTCTCTATGCCTTTATCCACCCCTATCTGCCTCAGTCGGCGTCTCAGTCGGCGTCGCAGCCTCTATCAGCATCTCTGTAGGCGTCTCAATCCCTGCCGGTATCGATTGGGTGTCTGCTGCCTTCTCTATGCCTATATCTACCCCTATCTGCCTCAGTCGACGTCTCAGTCGGCGTCGCAGCCTCTCTCAGCGTCTCTGTAGGTGTCTCAGTCGCTGCCGCTGTCGATTGGGGCGGTCTGCTGCCTTTTCTATGCCAATATCTACGCGTATCTGCTTCAGTCGGCGTCTCAGTCCGCGTCGCAGCCTTTGTTAGCGTATCTGTAGGCATCTCAGGCGCTGCCGCTGTCGATTGGGGGGTCTGCTGCCTTCTCTATGCCAATATCTAGCCCTATCTGGCTAAGTTGGCGTCGCAGCCTCTGTCAGCATCTCTGTAGGCGTCTCAATCGCTACCGCTGTCGATTGGGGGTCTAGTGCCTTTGTCTATGCCTATATCTACCCCTATCTGCATCAGTCGGCGTCTCAGTCGGCGTCGCAGCCTGTGTCAGCGAGTCTTTAGGCGTCTCAATCGCTGCCGCTGTCGATTGGGGGGTCTGCTGCCTTCTCTATGCCTATATCTACCCCTATCTGCCTCAGTCGGCGTCTCAGTCGGCGTGGCAGCCTCTGTCAGTGTCTCTGTAGGTGTCTGAGTCGCTGCCGCTGTCGATTAGGGGGGTCTGCTGCCTTCTCTATGCCTATATCTACCCCTATCTGCCTCAGTCGGCGTCGCAGCCTCTGTCAGCGTTTCTGAAGGCGTCTCAGTCGCTGCTGCTGTCGATTAGGGGGGTCTGCTGCCTTCTCTATGCATATATATATACCCCTATCTGCCTCAGTCGGCGTCTCAGTCGGCGTCGCAGCCTCTATCAGCGTCTCTGTAGGCGTCTCAATCCCTGCCGCTATCGATTGGGTGTCTGCTGCCTTCTCTATGCCTATATCTACCCCTATCTGCGTCAGTCGGCGTCGCAGCCTTTGTCAGCGTTTCTGTAGGCGTCTCAGTTGCTGCCGCTGTCGATTAGGGGGGTCTTCTCCCTTCTCTATGCCTATATCTATCCCTATCTGCCTCAGTCGGCGTCTCAGTCGTCGTCGCAGCCTCTGTCAGCGTCTCTGTAGGCGTCTCAGTCGCTGCCGCTGTCGATTGGGGGTCAGCTGCCTTCTCTATGCCTTTATCCACCCCTATCTGCCTCAGTCGGCGTCTCAGTCGGCGTCGCAGCCTCTATCAGCGTCTCTGTAGGCGTCTCAATCCCTGCCGCTATCGATTGGGTGTCTGCTGCCTTCTCTATGCCTATATCTACCCCTATCTGCCTCAGTCGACGTCTCAGTCGGCGTCGCAGCCTCTCTCAGCGTCTCTGTAGGTGTCTCAGTCGCTGCCGCTGTCGATTGGGGCGGTCTGCTGCCTTCTCTATGCCAATATCTACGCGTATCTGCTTCAGTCGGCGTCTCAATCCGCGTCGCAGCCTTTGTTAGCGTCTCTGTAGGCATCTCAGGTGCTGCCGCTGTCGATTGGGGGGACTTCTGCCTTCTCTATGCCAATATCTTGCCCTATCTGCCTAAGTCGGCGTCGCAGCCTCTGTCAGCGTCTCTGTAGGCGTCTCAATCGCTGCCGCTGTCGATTGGGGGTCTGCTGCCTTCTTTATGCCTATATCTACCCCTATCTGCATCAGTCGGCGTCTCAGTCGGCTTCGCAGCCTCTGTCAGCGCCTCTTTAGGCGTTTCAGTCGCTGCCGCTGTCGATTGGGCGGTTTACTGCCTTCTCTGTGCCTATATCTACCCCTATCTGCCTCAGTCGGCGTCACAGTCGGCGTCGCAGCCTCTCACAGCGTCTCTTCAGGCATCTCAGTCGCTGCCGCTGTCGATTGGGGGGTCTTCTGCCTTCTCTATGCCAATATCTTGCCCTATCTGCCTAAGTCGGCGTCGCAGCCTCTGTCAGCGTCTCTGTATGCGTCCCAGTCGCTGCCGCTGTCGATTGGGGGTCTGCTGCCTTCTCTATGCCTTTATCCACCCCTATCTGCCTCAGTCGGCGTCTCAGTCGGCGTCGCAGCCTCTATCAGCGTCTCTGTAGGCGTCTCAATCCCTGCCGCTGTCGATTGGATGTCTACTGCCTTCTCTATGCCTATATCTACCCCTATCTGCCTCAGTCGACGTCTCAGTCGGCGTCGCAGCCTCTCTCAGCATCTCTGTGGGTGTCTCAGTCGCTGCCGCTGTCGATTGGGGCGGTCTGCTGCCTTCTCTATGCCAATATCTACGCCTATCTGCGTCAGTCGGCGTCTCAGTCCGCGTCGCAGCCTTTGTTAGCGTCTCTGTAGGCATCTCAGGCGCTGCCGCTGTCGATTGGGGGGTCTGCTGCCTTCGCTATGCCAATATATAGCCCTATATGGCTAAGTCGGCGTCGCAGCCTCTGTCAGCTTCTCTGTAGGTGTCTCAATCGCTGCCGCTGTCGATTGGGGGTCTACTGCCTTCTCTATGCCTATATCTACCCCTATCTGCATCAGTCGGCGTCTCAGTCGGCGTCGCAGCCTCTGTCAGCGCCTCTTTAGGCGTCTCAGTCGCTGCCGCTGTCGATTAGGGGGTCTGCTGCCTTCTCTATGCCTATATCTACCCCTATCTGCCTCAGTCGGCGTCTCAGTCGGCGTCGCAGCCTCTGTCAGAGTATCTGTAGGTGTCTCAGCCGATGCCGCTGTCGATTGGGGAGTCTGCTGCTTTCTCTATGCCTATATCTACCCCTAACTGCCTCAGTCGGCGCCGTAGCCTCTGTCAACGTCTCTGTAGGCGTCTCAGACGTTGCCGCTGTCGATTAGGGTGTCTGCTGCCTTCTCTATGCCTATATCTACCCCTATCTGGCTCAGTCGACCTCTCAGTCGGCGTCGCAGCCTCTGTCAGCGTCTCTATATGCGTCTGAGTCGCTGCCGCTGTCGATTGGGGGGTCTGCTGCCTTCTCTATGCATATATATATACCACTATCTGCCTCAGTCGGCGTCGTAGCTTCTGTCAGCGTCATTGTAAGCGTCTCAGTCGCTGCCGCTGTCGATTGGGGGTCTGCTGCATTCTCTATGCCTTTATCCACCCATATCTGCCTCAGTCGGCGTCTCAGTCGGCGTCGCAGCCTCTAGCAGCGTCTCTGTAGGCGTCTCATTCGCTGCCGCTGTCGATTGGGTGTCTGCTGCCTTCTCTATGCCTATATCTACCCCCATCTGCGTCAGTCGGCGTCGCAGTCTTTGTCAGCGTTTATGTAGGCGTCTCAGTTGCTGCCGCTCTCGATTAGGGGGTCTGCTCCCTTCTCTATGCCTATATCTATCCCTATCTGCCTCAGTCGGCGTCTCAGTCGTCGTCGCAGCCTCTTTCAGCGTCTCTGTAGGCGTCTCAGTCGCTGCCGCTGTAGATTGGGGGGACTGCTGCCTTCTCTATGCATATATATACCACTATCTGCCTCAGTCGGCGTCGCAGCCTCTGTCAGCGTCTCTGTATGCGTCTCAGTCGCTGCCGCTGTCGATTGGGGGTCTGCTGCCTTCTCTATGCCTTTATCCACCCCTATCTGCCTCAGTCGGCGTCTCAGTCGGCGTCGCAGCCTCTATCAGCGTCTCTGTAGGCGTCTCAATCCCTGCCGCTGTAGATTGGTTGTCTGCTGCCTTCTCTATGCCTATATCTACCCCTATCTGCCTCAGTCGACGTCTCAGTCGGCGTCGCAGCCTCTCTCAGCGTCTCTGTAGGTGTCTCAGTCGCTGCCGCTGTCGATTGGGGCGGTCTGCTGCCTTCTCTATGCCAATATCTACGCCTATCTGCTTCAGTCGGCGTCTCAGTCTGCGTCGCAGCCTTTGTTAGCGTCTCTGTAGGCATCTCAGGCGCTGCCGCTGTCGATTGGGGGGGTCTTCTGCCTTCTCTATGCCAATATCTAGCCCTATCTGCCTAAGTCGGCGTCGCAGCCTCTGTCAGCGTCTCTGTAGGCGTCTCAATCGCTGCCGCTGTCGATTGGGGGTCTGCTGCCTTCTCTATGCCTATATCTACCCCTATCTGCATCAGTCGGCGTCTCAGTCGGCATCGCAGCCTCTGTCAGCGCCTCTTTAGGCGTCTCAGTCGCTGCCGCTGTCGATTGGGCGGTTTACTGCCTTCTCTGTGCCTATATCTACCCCTATCTGCCTCAGTCGGCGTCACAGTCGGCGTCGCAGCCTCTGTCATCGTCTCTTTAGGCGTCTCAGTTGCTACCGTTGTCGATTGCGTGGGTCTGCTGCCTTCTCTATGCCTATATCTACCCCTATCTGCCCCCGTCGGCGTCGCAGCCTCTGTCAGCGTCTCTGTAGGCATCTCAGGCGCTGCGGCTGTCGATTGGGGAGTCTGATGCCTTCTCTAAGCCAATATCTACCCCTATCTGCCTCAGTCGGCGTCGCAGCCTCTGTCAGCGTTTCTGTAGGCGTCTCAGTTGCTGCCGTTGTTGATTGCGGGGGTCTGCTGCCTTCTCTATGCATATATATACCACTATCTGCCTCAGTCGGCGTCGCAGCCTCTGTCAGCGTCTCTGTATGCGTCTCAGTCGCTGCCGCTGTCGATTGGGGGTCTGCTGCCTTCTCTATGCCTTTATCCACCCCTATCTGCCTCAGTCGGCATCTCAGTCGGCGTCGCAGCCTCTATCAGCGTCTCTGTAGGCGTCTCAATCCCTGCCGCTGTAGATTGGTTGTCTGCTGCCTTCTCTATGCCTATATCTACCCCTATCTGCCTCAGTCGACGTCTCAGTCGGCGTCGCAGCCTCTCTCAGCGTCTCTGTAGGTGTCTCAGTCGCTGCCGCTGTCGATTGGGGCGGTCTGCTGCCTTCTCTATGCCAATATCTACGCCTATCTGCTTCAGTCGGCGTCTCACTCCGCGTCGCAGCCTTTGTTAGCGTCTCTGTAGGCATCTCAGGTGCTGCCGCTGTCGATTGGGGGGTCTTCTGCCTTCTCTATGCCAATATCTTGCCCTATCTGCCTAAGTCGGCGTCGCAGCCTCTGTCAGCGTTTCTGTAGGCGTCTCAATCGCTGCCGCTGTCGATTGGGGGTCTGCTGCCTTCTTTATGCCTATATCTACCCCTATCTGCATCAGTCGGCGTCTCAGTCGGCTTCGCAGCCTCTGTCAGCGCCTCTTTAGGCGTTTCAGTCGCTGCCGCTGTCGATTGGGCGGTTTACTGCCTTCTCTGTGCCTATATCTACCCCTATCTGCCTCAGTCGGCGTCATAGTCGGCGTCGCAGCCTCTGTCAGCGTCTCTTTAGGCGTCTCAGTCGCTGCCGCTGTCGATTGGGGGGTCTGCTGCCTTCTCTATGCACATATATACCACTATCTGCCTCAGTCGGCGTCGCAGCCTCTGTCAGCGTCTCTGTATGCGTCTCAGTCTGCTGCCTTCTTTATGCCTATATCTACCCCTATCTGCATCAGTCGGCGTCTCAGTCGGCTTCGCAGCCTCTGTCAGCGCACCTTTAGGCGTTTCAGTCGCTGCCGCTGTCGATTGGGCGGTTTACTGCCTTCTCTGTGCCTATATCTACCCCTATCTGCCTCAGTCGGCGTCATAGTCGGCGTCGCAGCCTCTGTCAGCGTCTCTTTAGGCGTCTCAGTCGCTGCCGCTGTCGATTGGGGATCTGCTGCCTTCTCTATGCACATATATACCACTATCTGCCTCAGTCGGCGTCGCAGCCTCTGTCAGCGTCTCTGTATGCGTCTCAGTCGCTGCCGCTGTCGATTGGGGGTCTGCTGCCTTCTCTATGCCTTTATCCACCCCTATCTGCCTCAGTCGGCGTCTCAGTCGGCGTCGCAGCCTCTATCAGCGTCTCTGTAGGCGTCTCAATCCCTGCCGCTGTCGATTGGATGTCTACTGCCTTCTCTATGCCTATATCTACCCCTATCTGCCTCAGTCGACGTCTCAGTCGGCGTCGCAGCCTCTCTCAGCATCTCTGTGGGTGTCTCAGTCGCTGCCGCTGTCGATTGGGGCGGTCTGCTGCCTTCTCTATGCCAATATCTACGCCTATCTGCTTCAGTCGGCGTCTCAGTCCGCGTCGCAGCCTTTGTTAGCGTCTCTGTAGGCATCTCAGGCGCTGCCGCTGTCGATTGGGGGGTCTGCTGCCTTCGCTATGCCAATATATAGCCCTATATGGCTAAGTCGGCGTCGCAGCCTCTGTCAGCGTCTCTGTAGGTGTCTCAATCGCTGCCGCTGTCGATTGGGGGTCTACTGCCTTCTCTATGCCTATATCTACCCCTATCTGCCTCAGTCGGCGTCACAGCCTCTGTCAGCGTCTCTGTGGGTGTCGCAATCGCTGCCGCTGTCGATTGGAGGGTCTGCTGCCTTCTCTACGCCTATATCTACCCCTATCTGCCTCAGGCGTCGCAGCCTCTGTCAGTGTTTCTGTAGGCGTCTCAGTCGCTGTCGCTGTCGATTGGGGGGCCTGCTGCCTTCTCTATGCCTATATCTACCCATATCTGCCTCGGTGGACGTCTCGGTCGGCGTCACAGCCTCTGTCAGCATCTCTGTATGCTTCTCAGTTGCTGCCGCTGTCGATTCGGAGTCTGCTGCCTTCTCTACGTCAATATCTACCCCTATCTGCCCCCGTCGGCGTCGCAGCCTCTGTCAGCGTCTCTGTAGGCATCTCAGGCGCTGCGGCTGACGATTGGGGAGTCTGATGCCTTGTCTAAGCCAATATCTACCCCTATCTGCCTCAGTCGGCGTCTCAGTCGGCGTAGCATCCTCTGTCAGCGTCTCTTTAGGCGTCTCAGTCGCTGTCGCTGTCGATTGGGGGGTCTGCTGCCTTCTCTATGCCTATATCTACCCCTATCTGTCTCAGTCGGCGTCTCAGTCGGCGACTCAGTCGGCGTCTCAGTCGTCGTCTCAGTCAGCGTCGCAACCTCTTTCAGCGTATCTGTAGGTGTCTCGATCGCTGCCGCTGTCGATTGGGGGGTCTGCTGCTTTATCTATGTCAATATCGAACCCGATCTGCCTCAGTCGGCGTCGCAGCCTCTGTCAGCATCTATGCAGGTGTCTTAGTCGATGCCGCTGTCGATTGGGTGGTCTGCTGCTTTCTCTATGCCAATATCTACCCCTATCTGCCTCAGTCGGCGTAGTAGCGTCTGTCAGCGTCTCTGTATGCGTCTCAGTTGCTGCCGCTGTCGATTGGGGGGTCTGCTGCCTTCTCTATGTCTATATCTACCCCTATCTGCCTCAGGCGTAAGCCTCTGTCAGTGTTTCTGTAGGCGTCTCAATCGCTGCCGCTGTCGATTGGGGGGTCTGCTGCCTTCTCTATGCCTATATCTACCCCTATCTGCCGCAGTCGGCGTCGCAGCCTCTGTCAGCGTTTCTGTAGGCGTCTCGGTCGCTGCCGCTGTCGATTGGGGGTCTGCTGCCTTCTCTATGAATATATCTACCCCTATCTGCCTCAGTCGGCGTCGCAGCCTCTGTCAGCGTTTCTGTAGGCATCTCAGTCGCTGTCGCTGTCGATTGGGGCGTCTGCTGCCTTCTCTATGCCTATATCTACCCCTATCTGCCTCAGTCGGCGTCACAGCCTCTGCCAGCATCTCTGTGGGCGTCTCAATCGCTGCCGCTGTCGATTGGAGGGTCTGCTGCCTTCTCTATGCCTACATCTACCATTATCTGCCTCAGGCGTCGCAGCCTCTGTCAGTGTTTCTGTAGGCGTCTCAGTCGCTGCCGCTGTCGATTGGGGGGTCTGCTGCCTTCTCTATGCCTATATCTACCCCTGTCTACCTCAGTCGGCGTCGCAGCCTCTGTCAGAGTTTCTGTAGGCGTCTCAGTCGCTGCCGCTGTCGATTGGGGGTTCTGCTGCCTTCTCTATGAATATATCTACCCCTATCTGCCTCAGTCAGCGTCGCAGCCTCTGTCAGCGTTTCTGTAGGCGTCTCAGTCGCTGTCGCTGTCGATTGGGGGGGTCTGCCTGCCTTCTTCTATGCCTATATCTACCCATATCTGCCTCGGTCGACGTCTCGGTCGGCGTCACAGCCTCTGTCAGCGTCTCTGTATGCTTCTCAGTTGCTGCCGCTGTCGATTGGTGGTCTGCTGCCTTCTCTATGCCTATATCCACCCCTATCTGCCTCAGTCGGCGTCGCAGCCTCTATCAGCGTCTCTGTAGGCGTCTCAGTCGCTACCGCTGCCGATTGGGGGGTCTGCTGCCTTCTCTATGCCTATATCTACCCCTATCTGCCTCAGTCGGCGTCGCAGCCTCTGTCAGCGTTTCTGTAGGCGTCTCAATCGCTGCCGCTGTCGATTGGGGGATCTGCTGCTTTCTCTATGCCAACATCTACCCCTATCTGCCTCAGTCGGCGTCTCAGTCGGCGTCGCACCCTCTATCAGCGTCTCTGGAGGCGTGTCAGCCGCTGCCGCTGTCGATTGGGGGCGTCTGCTGCCTTCTCTGTACCTATATCTACCCCTATCTGCCTTAGTTGGCGTCGCAGCCTCTGTCAGCGTCTCTGTATGCATCTCAGTTGCTGCCGCTGTCGATTGGGGGTCTGCTGCCTTCTCTATGCCTATATCCACCCCTATCTTCCTCAGTCGGCGTCTCAGTCGGCGTCGCAGCCTCTGTCAGCGTCTCTGTATGCGTCTCAGTTGCTACCGCTGTCGATTGGGGGGTCTGCTGCCTTCTCTATGCCTATATCTACCCCTATCTGCCTCAGGCGCCGCAGCCTCTGTCAGTGTTTCTGTAGGCGTCTCAGTCGCTGCCGCTGTCGATTGGGGGGTCTGCTGCCTTCTCTATGCTTATATCTGCCCCTATATGCCTCAGGCGCCGCAGCCTCTGTCAGTGTTTCTGTAGGTGTCTCAGTTGCTGGCGCTGTCGATTGGGGGGTCTGCTGCTTTTTATATGCCTATATCTACCCTTTTATGCCTCAGTCGGCGTCTCAGTCGGCGTCTCAGTCGGCGTCGCAGCCTCCGTCAGCATTTCTGTAGGCGTCTCAGTCGCTGGCGCTGTCGATTGGGGGGTCTGCTGCCTTTTCTATGCCTATATATACCCCTATCTGCCTCTGTCGACGTCTGAGTCGGCGTCGAAGCCTCTGTCAGCGTCTCTGTATGCGTCTCAGTTGCTGCCGCTGTCGATTGGGGGGTCTGCTGCCTTCTCTATGCCTATATCTACCCCTATCTGCCTCAGGCGCCGCAGCCTCTGTCAGTGTTTCTGTAGGCGTCTCAGTCGCAGCCGCTGTCGATTGGGGGGTCTGCTGCCTTCTCTATGCCTATATCTGCCCCTATATGCCTCAGTCGGCGTCGCAGCCTCTGTCAGCGTTTCTGTAGGCGTCTCAGTTGCTGCCGCTGTCGATTGGGGGGTTTGTTGCCTTCTCTATGCCTATATCTACCCCTATCTGCCTCAGTCGTCGTCTCAGTCGGCGTCGCAGCCTCTGTCAGCGTCTCTGTAGGCGTCTCACTCGCTGCCGCTGTCGATTGGAGGGCCTGCTGCCTTCTCTATGCCTATATCTACCCCTATCTGCCTCAGGCGTCGCAGCCTCTGTCAGTGTTTCTGTAGGCGTCTCAGTCGCTGCCGCTGTCGATTGGGGGTCTGCTGCCTTCTCTATGCCTATATCTACCCCTGTCTACCTCAGTCGGCGTCGCAGCCTCTGTCAGCGTTTCTGTAGGCGTCTCAGTCGCTGCCACTGTCGATTGGGGGTTCTGCTGCCTTCTTTATGAATATATCTACCCCTATCTGCCTCAGTCGGCGTCGCAGCCTCTGTCAGCGTTTCTGTAGGGGTCTCAGCCGCTGTCGCTGTCGATTGGGGGGTCTGTTGCCTTCTCTATGCCTATATCTACCTCTATCTGCCTCAGTCGACGTCTCAGTCGGCGTCGAAGCCTCTGTCAGCGTCTCTGTATGCGTCTCAGTTGCTGCCGCTGTAGATTGGGGGGTCTGCTGCCTTCTCTATGCCTATATCCACCCCTATCTGCCTCAGTCGGCGTCTCAGTCGGCGTCGCAGCCTCTGTCAGCATCTCTGTAGGCGTCTCAGTCGCTGGCGCTGTCGATTGGGGGGTCTGCTGCCTTTTCTATGCCTATATCTACCCCTTTCAGCCTCAGTCGGCGTCTCAGTCGGCGTCGCAACCTCTGTCAGCGTATCTGTAGGTGTCTCAGTCGCTGCCGCTGTCGATTGGGGGGGTCTGCTGCTTTATCTATGTCAATATCTATCCCTATCTGCCTCAGTCGACGACGCAGCCTCTGTCAGCGTCTCTGTAGGTGTCTCTGTCGCTGCCGCTGTCGATTGGTGGGTCTGGTGCCTTCTCTATGCCTATATCTACCCCTATCTGCCAAAGTCGGCCTCGCAGCCTCTGTCAGCGTCTCTGAAGGCGTCTCAGTCGCTGCCGCTGTCGATTGGTGGGTCTGCTGCCTTCTCTATGCCTATATCTACCCCTATCTGCCTCAGTCGACGTCTCAGTCGGCGTCGCAGCCTCTGTCAGCGTCTCTATATGCGTCTCAGTCGCTGCCGCTGTCGATTGGGGGGTCTGCTGCCTTCTCTATGAATATATCTGCCCCTATCTGCCTCAGTCGGCGTCGCAGCCTCTGTCAGCGTTTCTGTAGGCATCTCAGTCGCTGTCGATTGGGGCGGTCTGCTGCCTTCTCTATGCCTATATCTACCCCTATCTGCCTCAGTCGACGTCTCAGTCGGCGCCGCAACCTCTGTCAGCGTCTCTGTAGGCGTCTCAGTCACTGCCGCTGTCGATTGGGGGGTCTGCTGCCTTCTCTATGCCTATTTCTACCCCTATCTGCCTCAGGCATCGCAGCCTCTGTCAGTGTTTCTGTAGGCGTCTCAGTCGCTGCCGCTGTCGATTGCGGGGGTCTGCTGCCTTCTCTATGCCTATATCTACCCCTATTTACCTCAGTCGGCGTCGCAGCCTCTGTCAGCGTTTCTGTAGGCGTCTCAGTCGCTGTCGATGGGCGGTCTGCTGCCTTCTCTATGCCTATATCTACCCCTATCTGCCTCAGTCGAAGTCTCAGTCGGCGTCGCAGCCTCTCTCAGCGTCTCTGTAGGTGTCTCAGGCGCTGCCCGTGTCGATTGGGGGGTCTGCTGCCTTCTCTATGCCAATATCTAGCCCTATCTGCCTCAGTCGGCGTCGCAGCCTCTGTCAGCGTCTCTGTAGGCGTCTCAATCGCTGCCGCTGTCGATGGGCTGTCTGCTGCCTTCTCTATGCCTATATCTACCCCTATCTGCCTCAGTCGACGTCTCAGTCGGCGTCGCAGCCTCTCTCAGCGTCTCTGTAGGTGTCGCAGTCGCTGCCGCTGTCCATTGGGGCGGTCTGCTGCCTTCTCTATGTCTATATCTACCCCTATCTGCCTCAGGCGTCGCAGCCTCTGTCAGTGTTTCTGTAGGCGTCTCAATCGCTGCCGCTGTCGATTGGGGGTCTGCTGCCTTCTCTATGCCTATATCTACCCCTATCTACACCTATCTGCCGCAGTCGGCGTCGCAGACTCTGTCAGCGTTTCTGTAGGCGTCTCAGTCGCTGCCGCTGTCCATTGGGGGCCTGCTGCCTTCTCTATGCCTATATCTAACCCTATCTGCATCAGTCGGCGTCTCAGTTGGCGTCGCAGCCTCTGTCAGCGTGTCTGTAAGCGTCTCAGTCACTGCCGCTGTCGATTCGGGTGTCCTGCCTTCTCTATGCCTATATCCACCCCTATCTGCCTCAGTTGGAGTCTCAGTCGGCGTCGCAGCCCCTGTCAGCGTCTCTGTAGGCGTCTCACTCGCTGCCGCTGTCGATTGGAGGATCTGCTGCCTTATCTATGCCTATATCTACCCCTATCTGCCTCAGGCGTCGCAGCCTCTGTCAGTGTTTCTGTAGGCGTCTCAGTTGCTGCCGCTGTCGATTGGGGGGTCTGCTGCCTTCTCTATGCCTATATCCACCCATATCTGCCTCGGTCGACGTCTCAGTCGGCGTCGCAGCCTCTGTCAGCGTCTCTGTATGCGTCTCAGTTGCTGCCGCTGTCGATTGGGGGGTCTGCTGCCTTCTCTATGCCTATATCCACCCCTATCTGCCTCAGTCGGCGTCGCAGATTCTGTCAGCATCTCTGTAGGCGTCTCAGTCGCTGGCGCTGTCGATTGGGGGGTCTGCTGCCTTTTCTATGCCTATATCTACCAGTTGCAGCCTCAGTCGGCGTCTCAGTAGGCGTCGCAACTTCTGTCAGCGTATCTATAGGTGTCTCAGTCGCTGCCGCTGTCGATGGGGGGGTCTGCTGCTTTATCTATGTCAATATCTATCCCTATCTGCCTCAGTCGACGACGCAGACTCTGTCAGCGTCTCTGTAGGTGTCTCAGTCGCTGCCGCTGTCGATTGGTGGGTCTGCTGCCTTCTCTATGCCTATATCTACCCCTATCTGCCTCAGTCGGCGTCGCAGCCTCTGTCAGCGTCTCTGAAGGCGCCTCAGTCGCTGCCGCTGTCGATTGGGGGATCCACTGCTTTCTCTATGCCAACATCTACCCCTATCTGCCTCTGTCGGCGTCTCAGTCGGCGTCGCAGCCTCTATCAGCGTCTCTGTAGATGTCTCAGTCGCTGCCGCTGTAGATTGGGGGGTCTGCTACCTTCTCTATGACTATATCTACCCCTATCTGCCTCAGGCGTCGCAGCCTCTGTCAGTGTTTCTGTAGGCGTCTCAGTCGCTACCGCTGCCGATTGGGGGGGGTATGCTGCCTTCTCTATGCCTATATCTACCCCTACCTGCCACAGTCGGCGTCGCAGCCTCTTTCAGCGTTTCTGTAGGCGTCTCAGTCGCTGCCGCTGTCAATTGGGGGGTCTGCTGCCTTCTCTATGACTATATCTACCCCTATCTGGCTCATTCGGCGTCGCAGGCTCCGTCAGCGTTGCTGTAGGCGTCTCAGTTGCTGTGGCTGTCGATTGGGGGGTCTGCTGCCTTCTCTATGCCTATATCTACCCCTACCTGCCTCAGTCGACGTCTCAGTCGGCGTCGCAGCCTCTGTCAGCGTCTCTGTAGGCGTCTCAGTCGCTGCCGCTGTCGATTGGGGGGTCTGCTGCCTTCTCTATGAATATATCTACCCCTATCTGCCTCAGTCGGCGTCGCAGCCTCTGTCAGCGTTTCTGTAGGCGTCTCAGTCGCTGTCGATTGGGGCGGTCTGCTGCCTTCTCTATGCCAATTTCTACGCCTATCTGCTTCAGCCGGCGTCTCAGTCCGCGTCGCAGCCTCTGTTAGCGTCTCTGTAGGCGTCTCAATCGCTGCCGCTGTCGATTGGGAGTCTGCTGCCTTCTCTATGCCTATATCTACCCATATCTGCATCAGTCGACGTCTCAGTTGGCGTCGCAGCCTCTGTCAGCGTGTCTGTAAGCGTCTCAGTCACTGCCGCTCTCGATTGGGGTGTCCTGCCTTCTCTATGCCTATATCCACCCCTATCTGCCTCAGTTGGAGTCTCAGTCGGCGTCGCAGCCCCTGTCAGCGTCTCTGTAGGCGTCTCACTCGCTGCCGCTGCCGATTGGAGGATCTGCTGCCTTATCTATGCCTATATCTACCCCTATCTGCCTCAGGCGTCGCAGCCTCTGTCAGTGTTTCTGTAGGCGTCTCAGTTGCTGCCGCTGTCGATTGGGGGGTCTGCTGCCTTCTCTATGCCTATATCCACCCATATCTGCCTCGGTCGACGTCTCAGTCGGCGTCGCAGCCTCTGTCAGCGTCTCTGTATGCGTCTCAGTTGCTGCCGCTGTCGATTGGGGGGTCTGCTGCCTTCTCTATGCCAATATCTAGCCCTATCTGCCTCAGTTGGCGTCGCAGCCTCTGTCAGCGTGTCTGTAGGCGTCTCAATCGCTGCCGCTGTCGATTGGGAGTCTGCTGCCTTCTCTATGCCTATATCTACCCATATCTGCATCAGTCGGCCTCTCAGTCGGCTTCGCAGCCTCTGTCAGCGCCTTTTTAGGCGTCTCAGTCGCTGCCGCTGTCGATTGGGCGGTCTACTGCCTTCTCTGTGCCTATATCTACCTCTATCTGCCTCAGTCGGCGTCTCAGTCGGCGTCGCAGCCTCTGTCAGCGTCTCTTTAGGCGTCTCAGTCGCTGCCGCTGTCGATTGCGGGGGTCTGCTGCCTTCTCTATGCCAATATCTACCCCTATCTGCCCCCGTCGGCGTCGTAGCCTCTGTCAGCGTCTCTGTAGGCATCTCAGGCGCTGCGGATGTCGATTGGGGGTCTGCTACCTTCTCTATGCCTATATCTACGCCTATCTGCCTCAGGCGTCGCAGCCTCTGTCAGTGTTTCTGTAGGCATCTCAGTCGCTACCGCTGCCGATTGGGGGGCCTGCTGCCTACTCTATGCCTATATCTACCCCTATCTGCCTCAGCCGGCGTCGCAGCCTCTTTCAGCGTTTCTGTAGGCGTGTCAGTCGCTGCCGCTGTCGATTGGGGGGTTTGCTGCTTTCTCTATGAATATATCTACCCCTATCTGCCTCATTCGGCGTCGCAGGCTCCGTCAGCGTTGCTGTAGGCGTCTCAGTTGCTGTCGCTGTTGATTGGGGGGTCTGCTGCCTTCTCTATGCCTATATCTACCCCTATCTGCCACAGTCGACGTCTCAGTCGGCGTCGCAGCCTCTGTCAGCGTCTCTGTAGGCGTCTCAGTCTCAGTCGCTGCCGCTGTCGATTGGGGGGTCTGCTGCCTTCTCTATGAATATATCTGCCCCTATCTGCCTCAGTCGGCGTCGCAGCCTCTGTCAGCGTTTCTGTAGGCGTCTCAGTCGCTGTCGATTGGGGCGGTCTGCTGCCTTCTCTATGCCTATATCTACCCCTATCTGCCTCAGTCGACGTCTCAGTCGGCGCCGCAGCCTCTGTCAGCGTCTCTGTAGGCGTCTCAGTCACTGCCGCTGTCGATTGGGGGGTCTGCTGCCTTCTCTATGCCTATATCTACCCCTATCTGCCTTAGGCATCGCAGCCTCTGTCAGTGTTTCTGTAGGCGTCTCAGTCGCTGCCGCTGTCGATTGCGGGGGTCTGCTGCCTTCTCTATGCCTATATCTACCCCTATTTACCTCAGTCGGCGTCGCAGCCTCTGTCAGCGTTTCTGTAGGCGTCTCAGTCGCTGTCAATGGGCGGTCTGCTGCCTTCTCTATGCATATATCTACCCCTATCTGCCTCAGTCGAAGTCTCAGTCGGCGTCGCAGCCTCTCTCAGTGTCTCTGTAGGTGTCTCTTCGGGTGTCCTGCCTTCTCTATGCCTATATCCACCCCTATCTGCCTCAGTTGGAGTCTCAGTCGGCGTCGCAGCCCCTGTCAGCGTCTCTGTAGGCGTCTCACTCGCTGCCGCTGTCGATTGGAGGGTCTGCTGCCTTATCTATGCCTATATCTACCCCTATCTGCCTCAGGCGTCGCAGCCTCTGTCAGTGTTTCTGTAGGCGTCTCAGTTGCTGCCGCTGTCGATTGGGGTTTCTGCTGCCTTCTCTATGCCTATATCCACCCCTATCTGCCTCAGTCGGCGTCGCAGATTCTGTCAGCATCTCTGTATGCATCTCAGTTGCTGCCACTGTCGATTGGGGGGTCTGCTGCCTTCTCTATGCCAATATCTACCCCTATCTGCCTCAGTCGACGTCTCAGTCGGCGTCGCAGCCTCTGTCAGCGTCTCTGTATGCGTCTCAGTTGCTGCCGCTGTCGATTGGGGGGTCTGCTGCCTTCTCTATGCCTATATCCACCCCTATCTGCCTCAGTCGGCGTCGCAGATTCTGTCAGCATCTCTGTAGGCGTCTCAGTTGCTGGCGCTGTCGATTGGGGGGTCTGCTGCCTTTTCTATGCCTATATCTACCCCTTGCAGCCTCAGTCGGCGTCTCAGTCGGCGTCTCAGTCGTCGTCGCAACCTCTGTCAGCGTATCTGTAGGTGTCTCAGTCGCTGCCGCTGTCGATTGGTCGGTCTGCTGCCTTCTCTATGCCTATATCTACCCCTATCTGCCTCAGTCGACGTCGCAGCCTCTGTCAGCGTCTCTGAAGGCGCCTCAGTCGCTGCCGCTGTCGATTGGGGGATCTGCTGCTTTCTCTATGCCAACATCTACCCTTATCTGCCTCTGTCGGCGTCGCAGTCAGCGTCGCAGCCTCTATCAGCGTCTCTGTAGGTGTCTCAGTCGCTGCCGCTGTCGATTGGGGGGCCTGCTGCCTTCTCTATGCCTATATCTACCCCTACCTGCCTCAGTCGGCGTCGCAGCCTCTTTCAGCGTTTCTGTAGGCGTGTCAGTCGCTGCCGCTGTCAATTGGGGGGTTTGCTGCTTTCTCTATGACTATATCTACCCCTATCTGGCTCATTCGGCGTCGCAGGCTCCGTCAGCGTTGCTGTAGGCGTCTCAGTTGCTGTCGCTGTCGATTGGGGGGTCTGCTGCCTTCTCTATGCCTATATCTACCCCTACCTGCCTCAGTCGACGTCTCAGTCGGCGTCGCAGCCTCTGTCAGCGTCTCTGTAGGCGTCTCAGTCGCTGCCGCTGTCGATTGGGGGGTCTGCTGCCTTCTCTATGAATATATCTACCCCTATCTGCCTCAGTCGGCGTCGCAGCCTCTGTCAGCGTTTCTGTAGGCGTCTCAGTCGCTGTCGATTGGGGCGGTCTGCTGCCTTCT
Source organism: Clusia tigrina (assembly GCA_920105625.2). Classification (NCBI taxonomy): domain Eukaryota; kingdom Metazoa; phylum Arthropoda; class Insecta; order Diptera; family Clusiidae; genus Clusia; species Clusia tigrina. The sequence goes on from OV050031.1 coordinate 90,087,698, forward strand.
CTATGCCAATTTCTACGCCTATCTGCTTCAGCTGACGTCTCAGTCCGGGTCGCAGCCTCTGTTAGCGTCTCTGTAAGCATCTCAGGCGCTGCCGCTGTCGATTGGGGGGTCTGCTGCCTTCTCTATGCCAATATCTAGCCCTATCTGCCTCAGTTGGCGTCGCAGCCTCTGTCAGCGTGTCTGTAGGCGTCTCAATCGCCGCCGCTGTCGATTGGGGGTCTGCTGCCTTCTCTATGCCTATATCTACCCATATCTGCATCAGTCGGCGTCTCAGTCGGCTTCGCAGCCTCTGTAAGCGCCTTTTTAGGCGTCTCAGTCGCTGCCGCTGTCGATTGGGCGGTCTACTGCCTTCTCTGTGCCTATATCTACCTCTATCTGCCTCAGTCGGCGTCTCAGTCGGCGTCGCAGCCTCTGTCAGCGTCTCTTTAGGCGTCTCAGTCGCTGCCGCTGTCGATTGCGGGGGTCTGCTGCCTTCTCTATGCCAATATCTACCCCTATCTGCCCCCGTCGTTGTCGTAGCCTCTGTCAGCTTCTCTGTAGGCATCTCAGGCGCTGCGGATGTCGATTGGGGAGTCTGATGCCTTCTCTAAGCCAATATCTACCCCTATCTGCCTCAGTCGGCGTCGCAGCCTCTGTCAGCGTCTCTGTAGACGTTTCAGGCGCTGCGGCTAATGATTGGGGAGTCTGCTGCCTTCTCTCTGCGTATATCTACCCCTATCTGCCTCAGTCGGCGTCTCAGTCGGCGTAGCATCCTCTGTCAGCGTCTCTTTATGCGTCTCAGTCGCTGCCGCTGTCGATTGGCGGGGATCTGCTGCCTTCTCTGTGCCTATACCTACCCCTATCTACCTTAGTCGGCGGCTCAGTCGGCGTCGCAGCCTCTGTCAGCGTCTCTGTAGGCGTCTCAGTCGTTGCAGCTGTCGATTGGGGGGGGTCTGCTGCGTTCTCTATGCCTATATCTACCCCTATCTACCACAGTCGGCGTCTCAGTCGTCGTCGCAGCCTCTGTCAGCGTTTTTGTAGGCGTCTCAGTCGCTGTCGCTGTCGATTGGGCGGTCTGCTGCCTTCTCTATGCCAATATCTACCCCTATCTGCCTCAGTCGGCGTCGCAGCCTCTATCAGCGTCTCTGTAGGCGTCTCAATCGCTGCCTCTGTCGATTGGGTGTCTGCTGCCTTCTCTATGCCTATATCTACCCCTATCTGCATCAGTCGGCATCCCAGTCGGCGTCGCAGCCTCTGTCAGCGTGTCTGTAGGCGTCTCAGTCACTGCCGCTGTCGATTGGGCTGTCTGCTGCCTTCTCTATGCCTATATCCACCCCTATCTGCGTCAGTCGGCGTCGCAGCCTCTGTCAGCGTTTCTGTAGGCGTCTCAGTCGTTGCCGCTGTCGATTGGGGGGTCTGCTGCCTTCTCTATGCACATATATACCACTATCTGCCTCAGTCGGCGTCGCAGCCTCTGTCAGCGTCTCTGTATGCGTCTCAGTCGCTGCCGCTGTCTATTGGGGGTCTGCTGCCTTCTCTATGCCTTTATCCACCCCTATCTGCCTAAGTCGGCGTCTCAGTCGGCGTCGCAGCCTCTATCAGCGTCTCTGTAGGCGTCTCAATCCCTGCCGCTGTCGATTGGGTGTCTGCTGCCTTCTCTATGCCTATATCTACCCCTATCTGCCTCAGTCGACGTCTCAGTCGGCGTCGCAGCCTCTCTCAGCGTCTCTGTAGGTATCTCAGTCGCTGCCGCTGTCGATTGGGGCGGACTGCTGCCTTCTCTATGCCAATATCTACGCCTATCTGCTTCAGTCGGCGTCTCAGTCCGCGTCGCAGCCTTTGTTAGCGTCTCTGTAGGCATCTCAGGCGCTGCCGCTGTCGATTGGGGGGTCTTCTGCCTTCTCTATGCCAATATCTAGCCCGATCTGCCTAAGTCGGCGTCGCAGCCTCTGTCAGCGTCTCTGTAGGCGTCTCAATCGCTGCCGCTGTCGATTGGGGGTCTGCTGCCTTCTCTATGCCTATATCTACCCCTATCTGCATCAGTCGGCGTCTCAGTCGGCGTCGCAGCCTCTGTCAGCGCCTCTTTAGGCGTCTCAGTCGCTGCCGCTGTCGATTGGGCGGTTTACTGCCTTCTCTGTGCCTATATCTACCCCTATCTGCCTCAGTCGGCGTCACAGTCGGCGTCGCAGCCTCTGTCAGCGTCTCTTTAGGCGTCTCAGTTGCTGCCGCTGTCGATTGCGGGGGTCTGCTGCCTTCTCTATGCCTATATCTACCCCTATCTGCCCCCGTCGGCGTCGCAGCCTCTGTCAGCGTATCTGTAGGCGTCTCAGGCGCTGCGGCTGTCGATTGGGGAGTCTGATGCCTTCTCTAAGCCAATATCTACCCCTATCTGCCTCAGTCGGCGTCGCAGCCTCTGTCAGCGTCTCTGTAGGCGTCTCAGTCGCTGTCGCTGTCGATTCGGCGGTCTGCTGCCTTATCTATGCCAATATCTACCCCTATCAGCCTCAGTCGGCGTCGCAGCCTCTATCAGCGTCTCTGTAGGCGTCATAATCGCTGCCGCTGCCTGCTCTATGCCTATATCTATCCCTATCTGCCTCAGTCGGCGTCTCAGTCGTCGTCGCAGCGTCTGTCAGCGCCTCTGTATGCATCTCAGTTGCTGCCGCTGTCGATTGGGGGGTCTGCTGCCTTCTCTATGCCTATATCTACCCCTATCTGCCTCAGTCGGCGTCGCAGCCTCTGTCAGCGTCTCTGTAGGCGTCTCAGTCGCTGCCGCTGTCGATTGGGGGGTCTGCTGCCTTCTCTATGCCTATATCTACCCCTATCTGCCTCAGTCGGCGTCGCAGTCGGCGTATCTGTAGGCGTCTCAGTCGCTGGCGCTGTCAATTGGGGAGGTCTGCTGCCTTCTCTATGCCTATATCTACCCCTATCTGCCTCAGTCGGCGTCTTAGTCGTCGTCGCAGCTTCTTTCAGCGTTTCTGTAATCGTCTCAGTCGTTGCCGCTGTCGATTGGGGGGGTCTCCTGCCTTCTCTATGCCTATATCTACCCCTATCTGCCTCAGTCGGCGTCGCAGTCGGCGTCTCTGTAGGCGTCTCAGTCGTTGCCGCTGTCGATTGGGGGGTCTCCTGCCTTCTCTATGCCTATATCTACCCCTATCTGCCTCAGTCGGCGTCTTAGTCGTCGTCGCAGCTTCTTTCAGCGTTTCTGTAATCGTCTCAGTCGTTGCCGCTGTCGATTTGGGGGGTCTCCTGCCTTCTCTATGCCTATATCTACCCCTATCTGCCTCAGTCGGCGTCTTAGTCGTCGTCGCGGCCTCTGTCAGCGTTTCTGTAGGCGTCTCAGTCGCTGCCGCTGTCGATTGGGGGTCTGCTGCCTTCTCTATGAATACATCTACCCCTATCTGCCTCAGTCGGCGTCGCAGCCTCTGTCAGCGTTTCTGTAGGCGTCTCAGTCGCTGTCGCTGTCGATTGGGCGGTCTGCTGCTTTATCTATGCCAATATCTACCCCTATCAGCCTCAGTCGGCGTCGCAGTCGGCGTCTCTGTAGGCGTCTCAGTCGCTGGCGCTGTCAATTGGGGAGGTCTGCTGCCTTCTCTATGCCTATATCTACCCCTATCTGCCTCAGTCGGCGTCTTAGTCGTCGTCGCAGCTTCTTTCAGCGTTTCTGTACTCGTCTCAGTCGTTGCTGCTGTCGATTGGGGGGGTCTCCTGTCTTCTCTATGCCTATATCTACCCCTATCTGCCTCAGTCGGCGTCGCAGTCGGCGTCTCTGTAGGCGTCTCAGTCGCTGGCGCTGTCAATTGGGGAGGTCTGCTGCCTTCTCTATGCCTATATCTACCCCTATCTGCCTCAGTCGGCGTCTTAGTCGTCGTCGCAGCTTCTTTCAGCGTTTCTGTACTCGTCTCAGTCGTTGCTGCTGTCGATTGGGGGGGTCTCCTGTCTTCTCTATGCCTATATCTACCCCTATCTGCCTCAGTCGGCGTCGCAGCCTCTGTCAGCGTTTCTGTAGACGTCTCAGTCGCTGCCGCTGTCGATTGGGGGTCTGCTGCCTTCTCTATGAATATATCTACAACTATCTGCCTCAGTCGGCGTCGCAGCCTCTGTCAGCGTTTCTGTAGGCGTCTCAGTCGCTGTCGCTGTCGATTGGGCGGTCTGCTGCCTTATCTATGCCAATATCTACCCCTATCAGCCTCAGTCGGCGTCGCAGCCTCTATCAGCGTCTCTGTAGGCGTCATAATCGCTGCCGCTGCCTTCTCTATGCCTATATCTATCCCTATCTGCCTCAGTCGGCGTCTCAGTCGTCGTCGCAGCGTCTGTCAGCGCCTCTGTATGCATCTCAGTTGCTGCCGCTGTCGATTGGGGGGTCTGCTGCCTTCTCTATGCCTATATCTACCCCTATCTGCCTCAGTCGACCTCTCAGTCGGCGTCGCAGCCTCTGTCAGCGTTTCTGTAGGCGTCTCAGTCGCTGTCGCTGTCGATTAGGGGGTCTGCTGCCTTCTCTATGCCTATATCTACCCCTATCTGCCTCAGTCGACGTCTCAGTCGGCGTCGCAGCCTCTGTCAGCGTCTCTTTATGCGTCTCAGTCGCTGTCGCATTCGATTAGGGGGTCTGCTGCCTTCTCTATACCTATATCTATCCCTATCTGCCTCAGTCGATGTCTCAGTCGGCGTCGCAGCCTCTGTCAGCGTCTCTTTATGCGTCTCAGTCGCTGTCGCTGTCGATTAGGGGGTCTGCTGTCTTCTCTATGCCTTTATCCACCCCTATCTGCCTCAGTCGGCGTCGCAGCCTCTGTCAACGTCTCTGTAGGCGTCTCAGTCGCTGTCGCATTCGATTAGGGGGTCTGCTGCCTTCTCTATGCCTATATCTATCCCTATCTGCCTCAGTCGATGTCTCAGTCGGCGTCGCAGCTTCTGTCAGCGTCTCTGTCAGCGTCTCAGTTGCTGCCGCTGTCGATTGGGGGGTCTGCTGCCTTCTCTATGCCTATATCTACCCCTATCTGCCTCAGTCGGAGGCTTAGTCGTCGTCGCAGCTTCTTTCAACGTCTCTGTAATCGTCTCAGTGGTTGCCGCTGTCGATTGGGGTCTGCTGCCTTCTCTATGCCTATATCTACCCCTATCTGCTTCAGTCGGCGTCACAGCCTCTGTCAGCGTTTCTGTAGGCGTCTCAGTCGCTGCCGCTGTCGATTGGGGGGTCTGCTGCCTTCTCTATGCCTATATCTACCCCTATCTGCCTCAGTCGGCGTCTCAGTCGGTGTCGCAGCCTCTGTCAGCGTCTCTGTAGGCGTCTCAGTCGCTGCCGCTGTCGATTGGGGGTCTGCTGCCTTCTCTATGCCCTTATCCACCCCTATCTGCCTCAGTCGGCGTCTCAGTCGGCGTCGCAGCTTCTGTCAGCGTCTCTGTATGCGTCTCAGTTGCTGCCGCTGTCGATTGGGGGGTCTGCTGCCTTCTCTATGCCTATATCTACCCCTATCTGCCTCAGTCGGAGGCTTAGTCGTCGTCGCAGCTTCTTTCAACGTCTCTGTAATCGTCTCAGTGGTTGCCGCTGTCGATTGGGGTCTGCTGCCTTCTCTATGCCTATATCTACCCCTATCTGCTTCAGTCGGCGTCGCAGCCTCTGTTAGCGTCTCTGTAGGCATCTCAGGCGCTGCCGCTGGCGATTGGGGGGTCTGCTGCCTTCTCTATGCCAATATCTAGCCATATCTGCCTCAGTCGGCGTCGCAGCCTCTGTCAGCGTCTCTGTAGGCGTCTCAATCGCTGCCGCTGTCGATTGGGGGTCTGCTGCCTTCTCTATGCCTATATCCACCCCTATCTGCCTCAGTTGGCGTCGCAGCCTTTTTCAGCGTCTATGTAGACTTGTCAGTCGCTGCCGCTGTCGATTGGGCGGTCTACTGCCTTCTCTGTGCCTATATCTACCCCTATCTGCCTCAGTCGGCGTCACAGTCGGCGTCGCAGCCTCTGTCAGCGTCTCTTTAGGCGTCTCAGTCGCTGCCGCTGTCGATTGGGCTGTCTGCTGCCTTCTCTATGCCTATATCCACCCCTATCTGCCTCAGTTGGCGTCGCAGCCTTTGTCAGCGTCTATGTAGGCTTGTCAGTCGCTGCCGCTGTCGATTGGGCGGTCTACTGCCTTCTCTGTGCCTATATCTACCCCTATCTGCCTCAGTCGGCGTCACAGTCGGCGTCGCAGCCTCTGTCAGCATCTCTTTAGGCGTCTCAGTCGCTGCCGCTGTCGATTTGGGGGGTCTGCTGCCTTCTCTATGCCTATATCTACCCCTATCTGCCCCCGTCGGCGTCGCAGCCTCTGTCAGCGTCTCTGTAGGCGTCTCAGGCGCTGCGACTGTCGATTGGGGAGTCTGCTGCCTTCTCTATGCCTATATCTACCCCTATCTGCCTCAGTCGGCGTCTCAGTCGGCGTAGCATCTTCTTTCAGCGTCTCTGTAGGCGTCTCAGTCGTTGCCGCTGTCGATTGGGTGTCTGCTGCCTTCTCTATTCCTATATCTACCCCTATCTGCATCAGTCGGCTTCGCAGCCTCTGTCAGCGTGTCTGTAGGCGTCTCAGTCACTGCCGCTGTCGATTGGGCTGTCTGCTGCCTTCTCTATGCCTATATCCACCCCTATCTGCGTCAGTCGGCGTCGCAGCCTCTGTCAGCGTTTCTGTAGGCATCTCAGTTGCTGCCGCTGTCGATTAGGGGGTCTGCTGCCTTCTATATGCCTATATATATATCCCTATCTGCCTCAGTCGGCGTCTCAGTCGTCGTCGCAGCCTCTGTCAGAGTTTCTGTAGGCGTCTCAGTCGTTGCCGCTGTCGATTGGGGGTCTGCTGCCTTCTCTATGCATATATATACTACTATCTGCCTCAGTCGGCGTGTCAGTCTGCCTCTCTGTAGGCGTCTCAGTCGCTGCCGCTGTCAATTGGGAAGGTCTGTTGCCTTCTCTATGCCTACATCTAAAACTATCTGCCTCAGTCGACGTCTCAGTCGGCGTCGCAGCCTCTGTCAGCGTCTCTGTATGCGTCTCAGTTGCTGCCGCTGTCGATTGGGGGGTCTGCTGCCTTCTCTATGCCTATATCTACCCCTATCTGCCTCAGTCGGCGTCGCAGCCTCTGTCAGCGTTTCTGTAGGCGTCTCAGTCGCTGCCGCTGTCGATTGGGGGGTCTGCTGCCTTCTCTATGCCCATATCTACCCCTATCTGCCTCACTCGGCGTCGCAGCCTCTGTCACCGTCTCTGTAGGCGTCTCAGATGTTGCCGCTGTCGATTGGGGGGAGTGCTGCCTTCTCTATGCCTATATCTTCCCCTATCTGCCTCAGTAGGCGTCTCAGTCGGTGTCGCAGCCTCTGTCAGCATCTCTGTAGGCGTCTCAATCGCTGCCGCTGTCGATTGGGGGGTCTGCTGCCTTCTCTATGCCTATATCTACCAATATCTGCTTCAGTCGGCGTCTCAGTCGGCGTCGCAGCCTCTGTCAGCGTCTCTGTAGGTGCCTGAGTCTCTGCCGCTGTCGCTTGGTGGGTCTGCTGCCTTCTCTGTGACTATATCTACCCCTATCTGCCTCAGTCGGCGTCGCAGCCTCTGTCAGCGTCTCTGAAGGCGTCTCAGTCGCTGCTGCTGTCGATTAGGGGGGTCTGCTGCCTTCTCTATGCCTATATCTACCCCTATCTGCCTCAGTCGGCGTCGCAACCTCTGTCAGAGTATCTGTAGGTGTCTCAGTCGATGCCGCTGACGATTGGGGAGTCTGCTGCTTTCTCTATGCCAATATCTACCCCTATCTGCCTCAGTCAGCGTCGCAGTCGGCGTCGCAGCCTCTGTCAGCGTCTCTGTATGCGTCTCAGTTGCTTCCGCTGTCGATTGGGGGGGTCTGCTGCCTTCTCTATGCCTATATCTACCCCTATCTGCCTCACTCGGCGTCGCAGCCTCTGTCAGCGTCTCTGTAGGCGTCTCAATCGCTGCCGCTGTCGATTGGGTGTCTGCTGCCTTCTCTATGATTATATCTACGCCTATCTGCGTCAGTCGACGTCGCAGCCTCTGTCAGCGTTTCTGTAGGCGTCTCAGTTGCTGCCGCTGTCGATTAAGGTGTCTGCTGCCTTCTCTATGCCTATATCTATCCCTATCTGCCTCAGTCGGCGTCTCAGTCGTCGTCGCAGCCTCTGTCAGCGTTTCTGTAGGCGTCTCAGTCGCTGCCGCTGTCGATTGGGGGGTCTGCTGCCTTCTCTATGCCTATATCTACCCCTATCTGCCTCAGTCGGCGTCGCAGCCTCTGTCAGCGTCTCTGTATGCGTCTCAGTCGCTGCCGCTGTCGATTGGGGGTCTGCTGCCTTCTCTATGCCTTTATCCACCCCTATCTGCCTCAGTCGGTGTCTCAGTCGGCGTCGTAGCATCTATCAGCGTCTCTGTAGGAGTCTCAATCGCTGCCGCTGTCGATTGGGTGTCTGCTGCCTTCTCTATGCTTATATCTACCCCTATCTGCGTCAGTCGACGTCGCAGCCTCTGTCAGCGTCTCTGTATGCGTCTCAGTTGCTGCCGCTGTCGATTGGATGTCTGCTGCCTTCTCTATGCCTATATCTACCCCTATCTGCCTCAGTCGGCGTCGCAGCCTCTGTCAGCGTTTCTGTAGGCGTCTCAGTCGCTGCCGCTGTCGATTGGGAAGTCTGCTGCCTTCTCTATGCCTATATCTACCCCTATCTGCCTCACTCGGCGTCGCAGCCTCTGTCAACGTCTCTGTAGGCGTCTCAGACGTTGCCGCTGTCGATTGGGGGGACTGCTGCCTTCTCTATGCCTATATCTACCCCTATCTGCCTCAGTCGGCGTCTCAGTCGGTGTCGCAGCCTCTGTCAGCATCTCTGTAGGCGTCTCAATCGCTGGCGCTGTCGATTGGGGGGTCTGCTGCCTTCTCTATGCCTATATCTACCAATAACTGCCTCAGTCGGCGTCTCAGTCGGCGTCACAGCCTCTGTCAGCGTCTCTGTAGGTGCCTGAGTCTCTGCCGCTGTCGCTTGGTGGGTCTGCTGCCTTCTCTGTGACTATATCTACCCCTATCTGCCTCAGTCGGCGTCGCAGCCTCTGTCAGCGTCTCTGAAGGCGTCTCAGTCGCTGCTGCTGTCGATTAGGGGGGTCTGCTGCCTTTTCTATGCCTATATCTACCCCTATCTCCCTCAGTCGGCGTCGCAACCTCTGTCAGAGTATCTGTAGGTGTCTCAGTCGATGCCGCTGTCGATTGGGGAGTCTGCTGCTTTCTCTATGCCAATATCTACCCCTATCTGCCTCAGTCGGCGCCGTAGCCTCTGTCAACGTCTCTGAAGGCGTCTCAGTCGCTGCTGCTGTCGATTAGGGGGGTCTGCTGCCTTCTCTATGCCTATATCTACCCCTATCTGTCTCAGTCGGCGTCGCAACCTCTGTCAGAGTATCTGTAGGTGTCTCAGTCGATGCCGCTGACGATTGGGGAGTCTGCTGCTTTCTCTATGCCAATATCTACCCCTATCTGCCTCAGTCAGCGTCGCAGTCGGCGTCGCAGCCTCTGTCAGCGTCGCTGTATGCGTCTCAGTTGCTTCCGCTGTCGATTGGGGGGGTCTGCTGCCTTCTCTATGCCTATATCTACCCCTATCTGCCTCACTCGGCGTCGCAGCCTCTATCAGCGTCTCTGTAGGCGTCTCAATCGCTGCCGCTGTCGATTGGGTGTCTGCTGCCTTCTCTATGCTTATATCTACCCCTATCTGCGTCAGTCGACGTCGCAGCCTCTGTCAGCGTTTCTGTAGGCGTCTCAGTTGCTGCCGCTGTCGATTAAGGTGTCTGCTCCCTTCTCTATGCCTATATCTACCCCTATCTGCCTCACTCGGCGTCGCAGCCTCTGTCAGCGTCTCTGTATGCGTCTCAGTCGCTGCCGCTGTCGATTGGAGGTCTGCTGCCATCTCTATGCCTTTATCCACCCCTATCTGCCTCAGTCGGTGTCTCAGTCGGCGTCGTAGCATCTATCAGCGTCTCTATAGGAGTCTCAATCGCTGCCGCTGTCGATTGGGTGTCTGCTGCCTTCTCTATGCTTATATCTACCCCTATCTGCGTCAGTCGACGTCGCAGCCTCTGTCAGCGTCTCTGTAGGCGTCTCAGTCGCTGCCGCTGTCGATTGGGGGGTCTGCTGCCTTCTCTATGCCTATATCTACCCCTATCTGCCTCAGTCGGCGCCGTAGCCTCTGTCAACGTCTCTGTAGGCGTCTCAGACGTTGCCGCTGTCGATTGGGGGGAGTGCTGCCTTCTCTATGCCTATATCTTCCCCTATCTGCCTCAGTCGGCGTCTCAGTCGGTGTCGCAGCCTCTGTCAGCATCTCTGTAGGCGTCTCAATCGCTGGCGCTGTCGATTGGGGGGTCTGCTGCCTTCTCTATGCCTTTATCCACCCCTATCTGCCTCAGTCGGCGTCGCAGCCTCTGTCAACGTCAATGTAGGCGTCTCAGTCGCTGTCGCTGTCGATTAGGGGGTCTGCTGCCTTCTCTATGCCTTTATCCACCCCTATCTGCCTCAGTCGGCGTCGCAGCCTCTGTCAGCGTTTCTGTAGGCGTCTCAGTCGCTGTCGCTGTCGATTAGGGGGTCTACTGCCTTCTCTATGCCTACATCTACCCCTATCTGCCTCAGTCGGCGTCGCAGCCTCTGTCAACGTCTCTGTAGGCGTCTCAGTCGCTGTCGCTGTCGATTAGGGGGTCTGCTGCCTTCTCTATGCCTATATCTACCCCTATCTGCCTCAGTCGGCGTCGCAGTCGGCGTCGCAGCCTCTGTCAACGTCAATGTAGGCGTCTCAGTCGCTGTCGCTGTCGATTAGGGGGTCTGCTGCCTTCTCTATGCCTATATCTACCCCTATCTGCCTCAGTCGGCGTCGCAGTCGGCGTCGCAGTCTCTGTCAACGTCAATGTAGGCGTCTCAGTCGCTGTCGCTGTCGATTAGGGGGTTTGCTGCCTTCTCTATGCCTTTATCCACCCCTATCTGCCTCAGTCGGCGTCGCAGCCTCTGTCAGCGTTTCTGTAGGCGTCTCAGTCGCTGTCGCTGTCGATTAGGGGGTCTACTGCCTTCTCTATGCCTATATCTACCCCTATCTGCCTCAGTCGGCGTCGCAGCCTCTGTCAACGTCTCTGTAGGCGTCTCAGTCGCTGTCGCTGTCGATTAGGGGGTCTGCTGCCTTCTCTATGCCTATATCTACCCCTATCTGCCTCAGTCGGCGTCTCAGTCGGTGTCGCAGCCTCTGTCAGCATCTCTGTATGCGTCTCAGTCGCTGCCGCTGTCGATTGGGGGTCTGCTGCCTTCTCTATGCCCTTATCCACCCCTATCTGCCTCAGTCGGCGTCTCAGTTGGCGTCGCAGCCTCTATCAGCGTCTCTGTAGGCGTCTCAATCGCTGCCGCTGTCGATTGGGGGTCTGCTGCCTTCTCTATGCCTTTATCCACCCCTATCTGCCTCAGTCGGTGTCTCAGTCGGCGTCGTAGCATCTATCAGCGTCTCTATAGGAGTCTCAATCGCTGCCGCTGTCGATTGGGTGTCTGCTGCCTTCTCTATGCTTATATCTACCCCTATCTGCCTCAGTCGGCGTCTCAGTCGGCATCGCAGCCTGTATCAGCGTCTCTGTAGGCGTCTCAATTGCTGCCGCTGTCGATTGGGTGTCTGCTGCCTTCTCTATGCTTATATCTACCCCTATCTGCGTCAGTCGACGTCGCAGCCTCTGTCAGCGTTTCTGTAGGCGTCTCAGTCGCTGCCGCTGTCGATTGGGGGGTCTGCTGCCTTCTCTATGCCTAAATCTACCCCTATCTGCCTCAGTCGACGTCTCAGTCGGCGACGCAGCCTCTCTCAGCGTCTCTGTAGGTGTCTCAGTCGCTGTCGATTGGGGCGGTCTGCTGCCTTCTCTATGCCAATATCTACGCCTATCTGCTTCAGTCAGCGTCTCAGTCCGCGTCGCAGCCTCTGTTAGCGTCTCTGTAGGCATCTCAGGCGCTGCCGCTGTCGATTGGGGGGTCTGCTGCCTTCTCTATGCCAATATCTACCCATATCTGCCTCAGTCGGCGTCGCAGCCTCTGTCAGCGTCTCTGTAGGCATCTCAATCGCTGCCGCTGTCGATTGGGGGTCTGCTGCCTTCTCTATGCCTATATCTACCCCTATCTGCATCAGTCGGCGTCTCAGTCGGCGTCGCAGCCTCTGTCAGCGCCTCTTTAGCCGTCTCAGTCGCTGCCGCTGTCGATTGGGCTGTTTGCTGCCTTCTCTATGCCTATATCCACCCCTATATGCCTCAGTCGGCGTCGCAGCCTTTGTCAGCGTCTATGTAGGCTTGTCAGTCGCTGCCGCTGTCGATTGGGCGGTCTACTGCCTTCTCTGTGCCTATATCTACCCCTATCTGCCTCAGCCGGCGTCACAGTCGGCGTCGCAGCCTCTGTCAGCATATCTTTAGGCGTCTCAGTCGCTGCCGCTGCCGATTTCGGGGGTCTGCTGCCTTCTCTATGCCAATATCTACCCCTATCTGCCCCCGTCGGCGTCGCAGCCTCTGTCAGCGTCTCTGTAGGCGTCTCAGGCGCTGCGACTGTCGATTGGGGAGTCTGCTGCCTTCTCTATGCCTATATCTACCCCTATCTGCCTCAGTCGGCGTCTCAGTCGGCGTAGCATCCTCTGTCAGCGTCTCTTTAGGCGTCTCAGTCGCTGCCGCTGTCGATTGGGGGGGATCTGCTGCCTTCTCTGTGCCTATACCTACCCCAATATACCTCAGTCGGCGTCGAAGCCTCTGTCAGCGTCTCTGTAGGCGTCTCAGGTGCTGCCGCTGTCGATTGGGGGGTCTGCTGCCTTCTCTATGCCTATATCTACCCCTATCTGCCTCACTCGGCGTCGCAGCCTCTATCAGCGTCTCTGTAGGCGTCTCAATCGCTGCCGCTGTCGATTTGGGTTCTGCTGCCTTCTCTATGCCTATATCTACCCCTATCTGCATCAGTCGACGTCGCAGCCTGTGTCAGCGTCTCTGTAGGCGTCTCAGTCGCTGCCGCTGTCGATTAAGGTGTCTGCTCCCTTCTCTATGCCTATATCTATCCCTATCTGCCTCAGTCGGCGTCTCAGTCGTCGTCGCAGCCTCTGTCAGCGTTTCTGTAGGCGTCTCAGTCGCTGCCGCTGTCGATTGGGGGGTCTGCTGCCTTCTCTATGCCTATATCTACCCCTATCTGCCTCAGTCGGCGTCGCAGCCTCTGTCAGCGTCTCTGTATGCGTCTCAGTCGCTGCCGCTGTCGATTGGGGGTCTGCTGCCTTCTCTATGCCTATATCTACCCCTATCTGCCTCAGTCGGTGTCTCAGTCGGCGTCGTAGCATCTATCAGCGTCTCTGTAGGAGTCTCAATCGGTGGCGCTGTCGATTGGGGGGTCTGCTGCCTTCTCTATGCCTTTATCCACCCCTATCTGCCTCAGTCGGCGTCGCAGCCTCTGTCAACGTCTCTGTATGCGTCTCAGTCGCTGCCGCTGTCGATTGGGGGTCTGCTGCCTTCTCTATGCCTATATCTTCCCCTATCTGCCTCAGTCGGCGTCTCAGTCGGTGTCGCAGCCTCTGTCAGCATCTCTGTAGGCGTCTCAATCGGTGGCGCTGTCGATTGGGGGGTCTGCTGCCTTCTCTATGCCTTTATCCACCCCTATCTGCCTCAGTCGGCGTCTCAGTCGGTGTCGCAGCCTCTGTCAGCGTCTCTGTATGCGTCTCAGTCGCTGCCGCTGTCGATTGGGGGTCTGCTGCCTTCTCTATGCCCTTATCCACCCCTATCTGCCTCAGTCGGCGTCTCAGTCGGCGTCGCAGCTTCTGTCAGCGTCTCTGTATGCGTCTCAGTCGCTGCCGCTGTCGATTGGGGGTCTGCTGCCTTCTCTATGCCCTTATCCACCCCTATCTGCCTCAGTCGGCGTCTCAGTCGGCGTCGCAGCTTCTGTCAGCGTCTCTGTATGCGTCTCAGTTGCTGCCGCTGTCGATTGGGGGGTCTGCTGCCTTCTCTATGCCTATATCTACCCCTATCTGCCTCAGTCGGCGTCTCAGTCGGTGTCGCAGCCTCTGTCAGCGTCTCTGTATGCGTCTCAGTCGCTGCCGCTGTCGATTGGGGGTCTGCTGCCTTCTCTATGCCCTTATCCACCCCTATCTGCCTCAGTCGGCGTCTCAGTCGGCGTCGCAGCTTCTGTCAGCGTCTCTGTCAGCGTCTCAGTTGCTGCCGCTGTCGATTGGGGGGTCTGCTGCCTTCTCTATGCCTATATCTACCCCTATCTGCCTCAGTCGGAGGCTTAGTCGTCGTCGCAGCTTCTTTCAACGTCTCTGTAATCGTCTCAGTGGTTGCCGCTGTCGATTGGGGTCTGCTGCCTTCTCTATGCCTATATCTACCCCTATCTGCTTCAGTCGGCGTCACAGCCTCTGTCAGCGTTTCTGTAGGCGTCTCAGTCGCTGCCGCTGTCGATTGGGGGGTCTGCTGCCTTCTCTATGCCTATATCTACCCCTATCTGCCTCAGTCGGCGTCTCAGTCGGTGTCGCAGCCTCTGTCAGCGTCTCTGTATGCGTCTCAGTCGCTGCCGCTGTCGATTGGGGGTCTGCTGCCTTCTCTATGCCCTTATCCACCCCTATCTGCCTCAGTCGGCGTCTCAGTCGGCGTCGCAGCTTCTGTCAGCGTCTCTGTATGCGTCTCAGTTGCTGCCGCTGTCGATTGGGGGGTCTGCTGCCTTCTCTATGCCTATATCTACCCCTATCTGCCTCAGTCGGAGGCTTAGTCGTCGTCGCAGCTTCTTTCAACGTCTCTGTAATCGTCTCAGTGGTTGCCGCTGTCGATTGGGGTCTGCTGCCTTCTCTATGCCTATATCTACCCCTATCTGCTTCAGTCGGCGTCGCAGCCTCTGTTAGCGTCTCTGTAGGCATCTCAGGCGCTGCCGCTGGCGATTGGGGGGTCTGCTGCCTTCTCTATGCCAATATCTAGCCATATCTGCCTCAGTCGGCGTCGCAGCCTCTGTCAGCGTCTCTGTAGGCATCTCAATCGCTGCCGCTGTCGATTGGGGGTCTGCTGCCTTCTCTATGCCTATATCCACCCCTATCTGCCTCAGTTGGCGTCGCAGCCTTTTTCAGCGTCTATGTAGACTTGTCAGTCGCTGCCGCTGTCGATTGGGCGGTCTACTGCCTTCTCTGTGCCTATATCTACCCCTATCTGCCTCAGTCGGCGTCACAGTCGGCGTCGCAGCCTCTGTCAGCATCTCTTTAGGCGTCTCAGTCGCTGCCGCTGTCGATTGGGCTGTCTGCTGCCTTCTCTATGCCTATATCCACCCCTATCTGCCTCAGTTGGCGTCGCAGCCTTTGTCAGCGTCTATGTAGACTTGTCAGTCGCTGCCGCTGTCGATTGGGCGGTCTACTGCCTTCTCTGTGCCTATATCTACCCCTATCTGCCTCAGTCGGCGTCACAGTCGGCGTCGCAGCCTCTGTCAGCATCTCTTTAGGCGTCTCAGTCGCTGCCGCTGTCGATTTCGGGGGTCTGCTGCCTTCTCTATGCCAATATCTACCCCTATCTGCCCCCGTCGGCGTCGCAGCCTCTGTCAGCGTCTCTGTAGGCGTCTCAGGCGCTGCGACTGTCGATTGGGGGGTCTGCTGCCTTCTCTATGCCTATATCTACCCCTATCTGCCTCAGTCGGCGTCTCAGTCGGCGTAGCATCCTCTGTCAGCGTCTCTGTAGGCGTCTCAGTCGTTGCCGCTGTCGATTGGGTGTCTGCTGCCTTCTCTATTCCTATATCTACCCCTATCTGCATCAGTCGGCTTCGCAGCCTCTGTCAGCGTGTCTGTAGGCGTCTCAGTCACTGCCGCTGTCGATTGGGCTGTCTGCTGCCTTCTCTATGCCTATATCCACCCCTATCTGCGTCAGTCGGCGTCGCAGCCTCTGTCAGCGTTTCTGTAGGCATCTCAGTTGCTGCCGCTGTCGATTAGGGGGTCTGCTGCCTTCTATATGCCTATATATATATCCCTATCTGCCTCAGTCGGCGTCTCAGTCGTCGTCGCAGCCTCTGTCAGAGTTTCTGTAGGCGTCTCAGTCGTTGCCGCTGTCGATTGGGGGTCTGCTGCCTTCTCTATGCATATATATACTACTATCTGCCTCAGTCGGCGTGTCAGTCTGCCTCTCTGTAGGCGTCTCAGTCGCTGCCGTTGTCAATTGGGAAGGTCTGTTGCCTTCTCTATGCCTACATCTACCACTATCTGCCTCAGTCGACGTCTCAGTCGGCGTCGCAGCCTCTGTCAGCGTCTCTGTATGCGTCTCAGTTGCTGCCGCTGTCGATTGGGGGGTCTGCTGCCTTCTCTATGCCTATATCTACCCCTATCTGCCTCAGTCGGCGTCGCAGCCTCTGTCAGCGTTTCTGTAGGCGTCTCAGTCGCTGCCGCTGTCGATTGGGGGGTCTGCTGCCTTCTCTATGCCCATATCTACCCCTATCTGCCTCACTCGGCGTCGCAGCCTCTGTCACCGTCTCTGTAGGCGTCTCAGATGTTGCCGCTGTCGATTGGGGGGAGTGCTGCCTTCTCTATGCCTATATCTTCCCCTATCTGCCTCAGTAGGCGTCTCAGTCGGTGTCGCAGCCTCTGTCAGCATCTCTGTAGGCGTCTCAATCGCTGGCGCTGTCGATTGGGGGGTCTGCTGCCTTCTCTATGCCTATATCTACCAATATCTGCTTCAGTCGGCGTCTCAGTCGGCGTCGCAGCCTCTGTCAGCGTCTCTGTAGGTGCCTGAGTCTCTGCCGCTGTCGCTTGGTGGGTCTGCTGCCTTCTCTGTGACTATATCTACCCCTATCTGCCTCAGTCGGCGTCGCAGCCTCTGTCAGCGTCTCTGAAGGCGTCTCAGTCGCTGCTGCTGTCGATTAGGGGGGTCTGCTGCCTTCTCTATGCCTATATCTACCCCTATCTGCCTCAGTCGGCGTCGCAACCTCTGTCAGAGTATCTGTAGGTGTCTCAGTCGATGCCGCTGACGATTGGGGAGTCTGCTGCTTTCTCTATGCCAATATCTACCCCTATCTGCCTCAGTCAGCGTCGCAGTCGGCGTCGCAGCCTCTGTCAGCGTCTCTGTAGGCGTCTCAGTTGCTTCCGCTGTCGATTGGGGGGGTCTGCTGCCTTCTCTATGCCTATATCTACCCCTATCTGCCTCACTCGGCGTCGCAGCCTCTATCAGCGTCTCTGTAGGCGTCTCAATCGCTGCCGCTGTCGATTGGGTGTCTGCTGCCTTCTCTATGATTATATCTACGCCTATCTGCGTCAGTCGACGTCGCAGCCTCTGTCAGCGTTTCTGTAGGCGTCTCAGTTGCTGCCGCTGTCGATTAAGGTGTCTGCTGCCTTCTCTATGCCTATATCTATCCCTATCTGCCTCAGTCGGCGTCTCAGTCGTCGTCGCAGCCTCTGTCAGCGTCTCTGTAGGCGTCTCAGTCGCTGCCGCTGTCGATTGGGGGGTCTGCTGCCTTCTCTATGCCTATATCTACCCCTATCTGCCTCAGTCGGCGTCGCAGCCTCTGTCAGCGTCTCTGTATGCGTCTCAGTCGCTGCCGCTGTCGATTGGGGGTCTGCTGCCTTCTCTATGCCTATATCTACCCCTATCTGCCTCAGTCGGTGTCTCAGTCGGCGTCGTAGCATCTATCAGCGTCTCTATAGGAGTCTCAATCGCTGCCGCTGTCGATTGGGTGTCTGCTGCCTTCTCTATGCTTATATCTACCCCTATCTGCGTCAGTCGACGTCGCAGCCTCTGTCAGCGTCTCTGTATGCGTCTCAGTTGCTGCCGCTGTCGATTGGATGTCTGCTGCCTTCTCTATGCCTATATCTACCCCTATCTGCCTCAGTCGGCGTCGCAGCCTCTGTCAGCGTTTCTGTAGGCGTCTCAGTCGCTGCCGCTGTCGATTGGGAAGTCTGCTGCCTTCTCTATGCCTATATCTACCCCTATCTGCCTCAGTCGGCGTCGCAGCCTCTGTCAACGTCTCTGTAGGCGTCTCAGACGTTGCCGCTGTCGATTGGGGGGAGTGCTGCCTTCTCTATGCCTATATCTTCCCCTATCTGCCTCAGTCGGCGTCTCAGTCGGTGTCGCAGCCTCTGTCAGCATCTCTGTAGGCGTCTCAATCGCTGGCGCTGTCGATTGGGGGGTCTGCTGCCTTCTCTATGCCTATATCTACCAATAACTGCCTCAGTCGGCGTCTCAGTCGGCGTCACAGCCTCTGTCAGCGTCTCTGTAGGTGCCTGAGTCTCTGCCGCTGTCGCTTGGTGGGTCTGCTGCCTTCTCTGTGACTATATCTACCCCTATCTGCCTCAGTCGGCGTCGCAGCCTCTGTCAGCGTCTCTGAAGGCGTCTCAGTCGCTGCTGCTGTCGATTAGGGGGGTCTGCTGCCTTTTCTATGCCTATATCTACCCCTATCTGCCTCAGTCGGCGTCGCAACCTCTGTCAGAGTATCTGTAGGTGTCTCAGTCGATGCCGCTGTCGATTGGGGAGTCTGCTGCTTTCTCTATGCCAATATCTACCCCTATCTGCCTCAGTCGGCGCCGTAGCCTCTGTCAACGTCTCTGAAGGCGTCTCAGTCGCTGCTGCTGTCGATTAGGGGGGTCTGCTGCCTTCTCTATGCCTATATCTACCCCTATCTGTCTCAGTCGGCGTCGCAACCTCTGTCAGAGTATCTGTAGGTGTCTCAGTCGATGCCGCTGACGATTGGGGAGTCTGCTGCTTTCTCTATGCCAATATCTACCCCTATCTGCCTCAGTCAGCGTCGCAGTCGGCGTCGCAGCCTCTGTCAGCGTCGCTGTATGCGTCTCAGTTGCTTCCGCTGTCGATTGGGGGGGTCTGCTGCCTTCTCTATGCCTATATCTACCCCTATCTGCCTCACTCGGCGTCGCAGCCTCTATCAGCGTCTCTGTAGGCGTCTCAATCGCTGCCGCTGTCGATTGGGTGTCTGCTGCCTTCTCTATGATTATATCTACCCCTATCTGCGTCAGTCGACGTCGCAGCCTCTGTCAGCGTTTCTGTAGGCGTCTCAGTTGCTGCCGCTGTCGATTAAGGTGTCTGCTCCCTTCTCTATGCCTATATCTACCCCTATCTGCCTCACTCGGCGTCGCAGCCTCTGTCAGCGTCTCTGTATGCGTCTCAGTCGCTGCCGCTGTCGATTGGAGGTCTGCTGCCATCTCTATGCCTTTATCCACCCCTATCTGCCTCAGTCGGTGTCTCAGTCGGCGTCGTAGCATCTATCAGCGTCTCTATAGGAGTCTCAATCGCTGCCGCTGTCGATTGGGTGTCTGCTGCCTTCTCTATGCTTATATCTACCCCTATCTGCGTCAGTCGACGTCGCAGCCTCTGTCAGCGTTTCTGTAGGCGTCTCAGTCGCTGCCGCTGTCGATTGGGGGGTCTGCTGCCTTCTCTATGCCTATATCTACCCCTATCTGCCTCAGTCGGCGCCGTAGCCTCTGTCAACGTCTCTGTAGGCGTCTCAGACGTTGCCGCTGTCGATTGGGGGGAGTGCTGCCTTCTCTATGCCTATATCTTCCCCTATCTGCCTCAGTCGGCGTCTCAGTCGGTGTCGCAGCCTCTGTCAGCATCTCTGTAGGCGTCTCAATCGCTGGCGCTGTCGATTGGGGGGTCTGCTGCCTTCTCTATGCCTTTATCCACCCCTATCTGCCTCAGTCGGCGTCGCAGCCTCTGTCAACGTCAATGTAGGCGTCTCAGTCGCTGTCGCTGTCGATTAGGGGGTTTGCTGCCTTCTCTATGCCTTTATCCACCCCTATCTGCCTCAGTCGGCGTCGCAGCCTCTGTCAGCGTTTCTGTAGGCGTCTCAGTCGCTGTCGCTGTCGATTAGGGGGTCTACTGCCTTCTCTATGCCTACATCTACCCCTATCTGCCTCAGTCGGCGTCGCAGCCTCTGTCAGCGTCTCTGTAGGCGTCTCAGTCGCTGCCGCTGTCGATTAGGGGGTCTGCTGCCTTCTCTATGCCTATATCTACCCCTATCTGCCTCAGTCGGCGTCGCAGTCGGCGTCGCAGCCTCTGTCAACGTCAATGTAGGCGTCTCAGTCGCTGTCGCTGTCGATTAGGGGGTCTGCTGCCTTCTCTATGCCTATATCTACCCCTATCTGCCTCAGTCGGCGTCGCAGTCGGCGTCGCAGTCTCTGTCAACGTCAATGTAGGCGTCTCAGTCGCTGTCGCTGTCGATTAGGGGGTTTGCTGCCTTCTCTATGCCTTTATCCACCCCTATCTGCCTCAGTCGGCGTCGCAGCCTCTGTCAGCGTTTCTGTAGGCGTCTCAGTCGCTGTCGCTGTCGATTAGGGGGTCTACTGCCTTCTCTATGCCTACATCTACCCCTATCTGCCTCAGTCGGCGTCGCAGCCTCTGTCAACGTCTCTGTAGGCGTCTCAGTCGCTGTCGCTGTCGATTAGGGGGTCTGCTGCCTTCTCTATGCCTATATCTACCCCTATCTGCCTCAGTCGGCGTCTCAGTCGGTGTCGCAGCCTCTGTCAGCATCTCTGTATGCGTCTCAGTCGCTGCCGCTGTCGATTGGGGGTCTGCTGCCTTCTCTATGCCCTTATCCACCCCTATCTGCCTCAGTCGGCGTCTCAGTTGGCGTCGCAGCCTCTATCAGCGTCTCTGTAGGCGTCTCAATCGCTGCCGCTGTCGATTGGGGGTCTGCTGCCTTCTCTATGCCTTTATCCACCCCTATCTGCCTCAGTCGGTGTCTCAGTCGGCGTCGTAGCATCTATCAGCGTCTCTATAGGAGTCTCAATCGCTGCCGCTGTCGATTGGGTGTCTGCTGCCTTCTCTATGCTTATATCTACCCCTATCTGCCTCAGTCGGCGTCTCAGTCGGCATCGCAGCCTGTATCAGCGTCTCTGTAGGCGTCTCAATTGCTGCCGCTGTCGATTGGGTGTCTGCTGCCTTCTCTATGCTTATATCTACCCCTATCTGCGTCAGTCGACGTCGCAGCCTCTGTCAGCGTTTCTGTAGGCGTCTCAGTCGCTGCCGCTGTCGATTGGGGGGTCTGCTGCCTTCTCTATGCCTAAATCTACCCCTATCTGCCTCAGTCGACGTCTCAGTCGGCGACGCAGCCTCTCTCAGCGTCTCTGTAGGTGTCTCAGTCGCTGTCGATTGGGGCGGTCTGCTGCCTTCTCTATGCCAATATCTACGCCTATCTGCTTCAGTCAGCGTCTCAGTCCGCGTCGCAGCCTCTGTTAGCGTCTCTGTAGGCATCTCAGGCGCTGCCGCTGTCGATTGGGGGGTCTGCTGCCTTCTCTATGCCAATATCTACCCATATCTGCCTCAGTCGGCGTCGCAGCCTCTGTCAGCGTCTCTGTAGGCATCTCAATCGCTGCCGCTGTCGATTGGGTGTCTGCTGCCTTCTCTATGCTTATATCTACCCCTATCTGCATCAGTCGACGTCGCAGCCTCTGTCAGCGCCTCTTTAGCCGTCTCAGTCGCTGCCGCTGTCGATTGGGCTGTTTGCTGCCTTCTCTATGCCTATATCCACCCCTATATGCCTCAGTCGGCGTCGCAGCCTTTGTCAGCGTCTATGTAGGCTTGTCAGTCGCTGCCGCTGTCGATTGGGCGGTCTACTGCCTTCTCTGTGCCTATATCTACCCCTATCTGCCTCAGCCGGCGTCACAGTCGGCGTCGCAGCCTCTGTCAGCATATCTTTAGGCGTCTCAGTCGCTGCCGCTGCCGATTTCGGGGGTCTGCTGCCTTCTCTATGCCAATATCTACCCCTATCTGCCCCCGTCGGCGTCGCAGCCTCTGTCAGCGTCTCTGTAGGCGTCTCAGGCGCTGCGACTGTCGATTGGGGAGTCTGCTGCCTTCTCTATGCCTATATCTACCCCTATCTGCCTCAGTCGGCGTCTCAGTCGGCGTAGCATCCTCTGTCAGCGTCTCTTTAGGCGTCTCAGTCGCTGCCGCTGTCGATTGGGGGGGATCTGCTGCCTTCTCTGTGCCTATACCTACCCCAATATACCTCAGTCGGCGTCGAAGCCTCTGTCAGCGTCTCTGTAGGCGTCTCAGGTGCTGCCGCTGTCGATTGGGGGGTCTGCTGCCTTCTCTATGCCTATATCTACCCCTATCTGCCTCACTCGGCGTCGCAGCCTCTATCAGCGTCTCTGTAGGCGTCTCAATCGCTGCCGCTGTCGATTGGGTGTCTGCTGCCTTCTCTATGCTTATATCTACCCCTATCTGCATCAGTCGACGTCGCAGCCTCTGTCAGCGTTTCTGTAGGCGTCTCAGTTGCTGCCGCTGTCGATTAAGGTGTCTGCTCCCTTCTCTATGCCTATATCTATCCCTATCTGCCTCAGTCGGCGTCTCAGTCGTCGTCGCAGCCTCTGTCAGCGTTTCTGTAGGCGTCTCAGTCGCTGCCGCTGTCGATTGGGGGGTCTGCTGCCTTCTCTATGCCTATATCTACCCCTATCTGCCTCAGTCGGCGTCGCAGCCTCTGTCAGCGTCTCTGTATGCGTCTCAGTCGCTGCCGCTGTCGATTTGGGGGATCTGCTGCCTTCTCTATGCCTATATCCACCCCTATCTGCCTCAGTCGGTGTCTCAGTCGGCGTCGTAGCATCTATCAGCGTCTCTGTAGGAGTCTCAATCGGTGGCGCTGTCGATTGGGGGGTCTGCTGCCTTCTCTATGCCTTTATCCACCCCTATCTGCCTCAGTCGGCGTCGCAGCCTCTGTCAACGTCTCTGTATGCGTCTCAGTCGCTGCCGCTGTCGATTGGGGGTCTGCTGCCTTCTCTATGCCTATATCTTCCCCTATCTGCCTCAGTCGGCGTCTCAGTCGGTGTCGCAGCCTCTGTCAGCATCTCTGTAGGCGTCTCAATCGGTGGCGCTGTCGATTGGGGGGTCTGCTGCCTTCTCTATGCCTTTATCCACCCCTATCTGCCTCAGTCGGCGTCGCAGCCTCTGTCAACGTCAATGTAGGCGTCTCAGTCGCTGTCGCTGTCGATTAGGGGGTTTGCTGCTTTCTCTATGCCTTTATCCACCCGTATCTGCCTCAGTCGGCGTCGCAGCCTCTGTCAGCGTTTCTGTAGGCGTCTCAGTCGCTGTCGCTGTCGATTAGGGGGTCTACTGCCTTCTCTATGCCTACATCTACCCCTATCTGCCCCAGTCGGCGTCGCAGCCTCTGTCAACGTCTCTGTAGGCGTCTCAGTCGCTGTCGCTGTCGATTAGGGGGTCTGCTGCCTTCTCTATGAATATATCTACCCCTATCTGCCTCAGTCGACGTCTCAGTCGGCGTCGCAGCCTCTGTCAGCGTTTCTGTAGACGTCTCAGTCGCTGTCGCTGTCGATTAGGGTATCTGCTTCCGTCTCTATGCCTATATCTACCCCTATCTGCGTCAGTCGTCGTCGCAGCCTCTAGCAGCGTCTCTGTAGACATCTCAGTCGCTGTCGCTGTCGATTAGGGGGTCTGCTGCCTTCTCTATGCCTATATCTACCCCTATCTGCCTCAGTCGACGTCTCAGTCGGCATCGCAGCCTCTGTCAGCGTCTCTGTATGCGACTCAGTCGCTGCCGCTGTCGATTGGGGGTCTGCTGCCTTCTCTATGCCTTTATCCACCCCTATCTGCCTCAGTCGGCGTCGCAGCCTCTGTCAGCGTTTCTGTAGGCGTCTCAGTCGCTGTCGCTGTCGATTAGGGGGTCTGCTGCCGTCTCTATTCCTATATCTACCCCTATCTGCCTCAGTCGGCGTCGCAGCCTCTGTCAGCGTTTCTGTAGGCGTCTCAGTCGCTGTCGCTGTCGATTAGGGGGTCTACTGCCTTCTCTATGCCTATATCTACCCCTATCTGCCTCAGTCGGCGTCGCAGCCTCTGTCAGCGTTTCTGTAGGCGTCTCATTCGCTGCCGCTGTCGATTGGGGGGTCTGCTGCCTTCTCTATGCCTATATCTACCCCTATCTGCCTCAGTCGGCGCCGTAGCCTCTGTCAACGTCTCTGTAGGCGTCTCAGACGTTGCCGCTGTCGATTGGGGGGTCTGATGCCTTCTCTATGCCTATATCTTCCCCTATCTGCCTCAGTCGGCGTCTCTGTCGGCGTCGCAGCCTCTGTCAGCATCTCTGTAGGCGTCTCAATCGCTGGCGCTGTCGATTGGGGGGTCTGCTGCCTTCTCTATGCCTTTATCCACCCCTATCTGCTCTCAGTCGGCGTCGCAGCCTCTGTCAATGTCTCTGTAGGCGTCTCAGTCGCTGTCGCTGTCGATTAGGGGGTTTGCTGCCTTCTCTATGCCTTTATCCACCCCTATCTGCCTCAGTCGGCGTCGCAGCCTCTGTCAGCGTTTCTGTAGGCGTCTCAGTCGCTGTCGCTGTCGATTAGGGGGTCTACTGCCTTCTCTATGCCTATATCTACCCCTATCTGCCTCAGTCGGCGTCGCAGCCTCTGTCAGCGTTTCTGTAGGCGTCTCATTCGCTGCCGCTGTCGATTGGGGGGTCTGCTGCCTTCTCTATGCCTATATCTACCCCTATCTGCCTCAGTCGGCGTCGCAGCCTCTGTCAGCGTTTCTGTAGGCGTCTCATTCGCTGCCGCTGTCGATTGGGGGGTCTGCTGCCTTCTCTATGCCTATATCTACCCCTATCTGCCTCAGTCGGCGCCGTAGCCTCAGTCAACGTCTCTGTAGGCGTCTCAGACGTTGCCGCTGTCGATTGGGGGGTCTGATGCCTTCTCTATGCCTATATCTTCCCCTATCTGCCTCAGTCGGCGTCTCAGTCGGCGTCGCAGCCTCTGTCAGCTTCTCTGTAGGCGTCTCAATTGCTGGCGCTGTCGATTGGGGGTCTGCTGCCTTCTCTATGCCTTTATCCACCCCTATCTGCCTCAGTCGGCGTCGCAGCCTCTGTCAACGTCTCTGTAGGCGTCTCAGTCGCTGCCGCTGTCGATTACGGGGTCTGCTGCCTTCTCTATGCCTATATCTACCCCTATCTGCTCCAGTCGACGTCTCAGTCGGCGTCGCAGCCTCTGTTAGCGTCTCTATATGCGTCTCAGTCGCTGCCGCTGTCGATTGGGGGGTATGCTGCATTCTCTATGCCTATATTTACCCCTATCTGCCTCAGTCGGCGTCTTAGTCGTCGTCGCAGCTTCTTTCAGCGTCTCTGTAATCGTCTCAGTCGTTGCTGCTGTCGATTGGGGGGGTCTGCTGCCTTCTCTATGCCTATATCTACCCCTATCTGCCTCAGTCGGCGTCGCAGCCTCTGTCAGCGTTTCTGTAGGCGTCTCAGTCGCTGCCGCTGTCGATTGGGGGGTCTGCTCCCTTCTCTATGCCTATATCTATCCCTATCTGCCTCAGTCGGTGTCTCAGTCGTCGTCGCAGCCTCTGTCAGCTTCTCTGTAGGCGTCTCAATCGCTGGCACTGTCGATTTGGGGGTCTGCTGCTTTCTCTATGCCTTTATCCACCCCTATCTGCCTCAGTCGGCGTTGCAGCCTCTGTCAACGTCTCTGTAGGCGTCTCAGTTGCTGTCGCTGTCGATTTGGGGGTCTGCTGCCTTCTCTATGCCTATATCTACCCCTATCTGCCTCAGTCGACGTCTCAGTCGGCGTCGCAGCCTCTGTCAGCGTCTCTATATGCGTCTCAGTCGCTGCCGCTGTTGATTGGGGGGTATGCTGCATTCTCTATGCCTATATCTACCCCTATCTGCCTCAGTCGGCGTCTTAGTCGTCGTCGCAGCTTCTGTCAGCTTCTCTGTAGGCGTCTCAGTAGCTGCCGCTGTCGTTTGGGGGTTCTGCTGCCTTCTCTATGCCTTTATCCACCCCTATCTGCCTTAGTCGGCGTCGCAGCCTCTGTCAACGTCTCTGTAGGCGTCTCAGTCGCTGCCGCTGTCGATTGGGGGGTCTGCTGCTTTCTCTATGCCTATATCTACCCCTATCTGCCTCAGTCGGCTTCTCAGTCGGCTTCGCGGCTCTGTCAGCGTTTCTGTAGGCGTCTCAGTCGCTGTCGCTGTCGATTAGGGGGTCTGCTGCCTTCTCTATGCCTATATCTACCCCTATCTGCCTCAGTCGACGTCTCAGTCGGCGTCGCAACCTCTGGCAGAGTACCTGTAGGTGTCTCAGTCGATGCCGCTGTCGATTGGGGAGTCTGCTGCTTTCTCTATGCCTATATCTATCCCTATCTGCCTCAGTCGGCGTCTCACTCGTCGTCGCAGCCACTGTCAGCGTCTCTGTAGGCGTCTCAGTCGCTGCCGCTGTCGATTGGGGGGTCTGCTGCCTTCTCTATGCCTTTATCCACCCCTATCTGCCTCAGTCGGCGTCGCAGCCTCTGTCAACGTCTCTGTAGGCGTCTCAGTCGCTGCCGCTGTCGATTAGGGGGTCTGCTGCCTTCTCTATGCCTATATCTACCCCTATCTGCCCCAGTCGACGTCTCAGTCGGCGTCGCAGCCTCTGTTAGCGTCTCTATATGCGTCTCAGTCGCTGCCGCTGTCGATTGGGGGGTATGCTGCATTCTCTATGCCTATATTTACCCCTATCTGCCTCAGTCGGCGTCTTAGTCGTCGTCGCAGCTTGTTTCAGCGTCTCTGTAATCGTCTCAGTCGTTGCCGCTGTCGATTGGGGGGTCTGCTGCCTTCTCTATGCCTATATCTACCCCTATCTGCATCAGTCGGCGTCGCAGCCTCTGTCAGCGTTTCTGTAGGCGTCTCAGTCGCTGCCGCTGTCGATTGGGGGGTCTGCTCCCTTCTCTATGCCTATATCTATCCCTATCTGCCTCAGTCGGCGTCTCAGTCGGCGTCGCAGCCTCTGTCAGCGTCTCTATATGCGTCTCAGTCGCTGCCGCTGTCGATTGGGGGGTATGCTGCATTCTCTATACCTATATCTACCCCTATCTGCCTCAGTCGGCGTCTTAGTCGTCGTCGCAGCATCTGTGAGCTTCTCTGTAGGCGTCTCAGTAGCTGCCGCTGTCGTTTGGGGGTTCTGCTGCCTTCTCTATGCCTTTATCCACCCCTATCTGCCTTAGTCGGCGTCGCAGCCTCTGTCAACGTCTCTGTAGGCGTCTCAGTCGCTGCCGCTGTCGATTGGGGGGTCTGCTGCTTTCTCTATGCCTATATCTACCCCTATCTGCCTCAGTCGGCCTCTCAGTCGGCATCGCGGCTCTGTCAGCGTTTCTGTAGGCGTCGCAGTCGCTGTCGCTGTCCATTAGGGGGTCTTCTGCCTTCTCTATGCCTATATCTACCCCTATCTGCCTCAGTCGACGTCTCAGTCGGCGTCGCAACCTCTGGCAGAGTATCTGTAGGTCTCTCAGTCGATGCCGCTGTCGATTGGGGAGTCTGCTGCTTTATCTATGCCTATATCTACCCCTATCTGCCTCAGTCGGCGTCGCAGCCTCTGTCAGCGTTTCTGTAGGCGTCTCAGTCGCTGCCGCTGTCGATTGGGGGGTCTGCTCCCTTCTCTATGCCTATATCTATCCCTATCTGCCTCAGTCGGCGTCTCAGTCGTCGTCGCAGCCACTGTCAGCGTCTCTGTAGGCGTCTCAGTCGCTGCCGCTGTCGATTGGGGGGTCTGCTGCCTTCTCTATGCATATATATACCACTATCTGCCTCAGTCGGCGTCTCAGTCGGCGTCTCTGTAGGCGTCTCAGTCGTTGCCGCTGTCGATTGGGGGGTCTGCTGCATTCTCTATGCCTATATATACCCCTATCTGCCTCAGTCGGCCTCTCAGTCCTCGTCGCAGCCTCTGTCAGCGTCTCTGTATGCGTCTCAGTTGCTGCCGCTGTCGATTGGGGGGTCTGCTGCCTTCTCTATGCCTATATCTACCCCTATCTGCCTCAGTCGGAGTCTTAGTCGTCGTCGCAGCTTCTTTCAACGTCTCTGTAATCGTCTCAGTGGTTGCCGCTGTCGATTGGGGGGTCTGCTGCCTTCTCTATGCCTATATCTACCCCTATCTGCCTCAGTCGGCGTCACAGCCTCTGTCAGCGTCTCTGTAGGTGCCTGAGCCTCTGCGCTGTCGCTTGGTGGGTCTGCTGCCTTCTCTGTGCCTATATCTACCCCTATCTGCCTCAGTCGGCGTCGCAGCCTCTGTCAGCGTCTCTGAAGGCGTCTCAGTCGCTGCTGCTGTCGATTAGGGGGGTCTGCTGCCTTCTCTATGCCTATATCTACCCCTATCTGCCTCAGTCGGCGTCGCAACCTCTGTCAGAGTATCTGTAGGTGTCTCAGTCGGTGCCGCTGTCGATTGGGGAGTCTGCTGCTTTCTCTATGCCAATATCTACCCCTATCTGCCTCAGTCGGCGTCGCAGCCTCTGTCAGCGTCTCTGTATGCGTCTCAGTCGCTGCCGCTGTCGATTGGGGGTCTGCTGCCTTCTCTATGCCTTTATCCACCCCTATCTGCCTCAGTCGGCGTCTCAGTCGGCGTCGCAGCCTCTATCAGCGTCTCTGTAGGCGTCTCAATCGCTGCCGCTGTCGATTGGGTGTCTGCTGCCTTCTCTATGCTTATATCTACCCCTATCTGCGTCAGTCGACGTCGCAGCCTCTGTCAGCGTTTCTGTAGGCGTCTCAGTTGCTGCCGCTGTCGATTAAGGTGTCTGCTCCTTTCTCTATGCCTATATCTATCCCTATCTGCCTCAGTCGGCGTCTCAGTCGTAGTCGCAGCCTCTGTCAGCGTTTCTGTAGGCGTCTCAGTCGCTGCCGCTGTCGAGTGGGGGTCTGCTGCCTTCTCTATGCCTTTATCCACCCCTATCTGCCTCAGTCGGCGTCGCAGCCTCTGTCAGCGTTTCTGTAGGCGTCTGAGTCGCTGTCGCTGTCGATTAGGGGGTCTGCTGCCTTCTCTATTCCTATATCTACCCCTATCTGCCTCAGTGGGCGTCGCAGCCTCTGTCAGCGTTTCTGTAGGCGTCTCAGTCGCTGCCGCTGTCGATTGGGGGGTCTGCTGCCTTCTCTATGCCTATATCTACCCCTATCTGCCTCAGTCGACACCGTAGCCTCTGTCAACGACTCTGTAGGCGTCTCAGGCGTTGCCGCTGTCGATTGGGGGGTCTGCTGCCTTCTCTATGCCTATATCTTCCCCTATCTGCCTCAGTCGGCGTCTCTGTCGGCGTCGCAGCCTCTGTCAGCATCTCTGTATGCGTCTCAATCGCTGGCGCTGTCGATTGGGGGGTCTGCTGCCTTCTCTATGCCTTTATCCACCCCTTTCTGCTCTCAGTCGGCGTCGCAGCCTCTGTCAACGTCTCTGTAGCCGTCTCAATCGCTGGCGCTGTCGATTGGGGGGTCTGCTGCCTTCTCTATGCCTTTATCCACCCCTATCTGCTCTCAGTCGGCGTCGCAGCCTCTGTCAACGTCTCTGTAGGCGTCTCAGTCGCTGTCGCTGTCGATTAGGGGGTTTGCTGCCTTCTCTATGCCTTTATCCACCCCTATCTGCCTCAGTCGGCGTCGCAGCCTCTGTCAGCGTTTCTGTAGGCGTCTCGGTCGCTGTCGCTGTCGATTAGGGGGTCTACTGCCTTCTCTATGCCTATATCTACCCCTATCTGCCTCAGTCGGCGTCGCAGCCTCTGTCAGCGTTTCTGTAGGCGTCTCATTCGCTGCCGCTGTCGATTGGGGGGTCTGCTGCCTTCTCTATGCCTATATCTACCCCTATCTGCCTCAGTCGGCGCCGTAGCCTCTGTCAACGTCTCTGTAGGCGTCTCAGACGTTGCCGCTGTCGATTGGGGGGTCTGCTGCCTTCTCTATGCCTATATCTTCCCCTATCTGCCTCAGTCGGCGTCTCAGTCGACGTCGCAGCCTCTGTCAGCTTCTCTGTACGCGTCTCAATTGCTGGCGCTGTCGATTGGGGGGTCTGCTGCCTTCTCTATGCCTATATCTACCCCTATCTGCCTCAGTCGACGTCTCAGTCGGCGTCGCAACCACTGACAGAGTATCTGTAGGCGTCTCAGTAGCTGCCGCTGTCGTTTGGGGGTTCTGCTGCCTTCTCTATGCCTTTATCCACCCCTATCTGCCTTAGTCGGCGTCGCAGCGTCTGTCAACGTCTCTGTAGGCGTCTCAGTCGCTGCCGCTGTCGATTGGGGGGTCTGCTGCTTTCTCTATGCCTATATCTACCCCTATCTGCCTCAGTCGGCCTTTCAGTCGGCTTCGAGGCTCTGTCAGCGTTTCTGTAGGCGTCTCAGTCGCTGTCGCTGTCGATTAGGGGGTCTGCTGCCTTCTCTATGCCTATATCTACCCCTATCTGCCTCAGTCGACGTCTCAGTCGGCGTCGCAACCTCTGGCACAGTATCTGTAGGTGTCTCAGTCGATGCCGCTGTCGATTGGGGAGTCTGCTGCTTTCTCTATGCCTATATCTATCCCTATCTGCCTCAGTCGGCGTCTCAGTCGTCGTCGCAGCCACTGTCAACGTCTCTGTAGGCGTCTCAGTCGCTGCCGCTGTCGATTGGGGGGTCTGCTGCTTTCTCTATGCTTATATCTACCCCTATCTGCCTCAGTCGGCCTCTCAGTCGGCGTCGCAACCTCTGGCAGAGTATCTGTAGGCGTCTCAGTCGCTGCCGCTGTTGATTGGGGGGTCTGCTGCCTTCTCTATGCCTTTATCCACCCCTATCTGCCTCAGTCGGCGTCGCAGCCTCTGTCAACGTCTCTGTAGGCGTCTCAGTCGCTGCCGCTGTCGATTAGGGAGTCTGCTGCCTTCTCTATGCCTATATCTACCCCTATCTGCCCCAGTCGACGTCTCAGTCGGCGTCGCAGCCTCTGTTAGCGTCTCTATATGCGTCTCAGTCGCTGCCGCTGTCGATTGGGGGGTATGCTGCATTCTCTACGCCTATATTTACCCCTATCTGCCTCAGTCGGCGTCTTAGTCGTCGTCGCAGCTTCTTTCAGCGTCTCTGTAATCGTCTCAGTCGTTGCCGCTGTCGATTGGGGGGGTCTGCTGCCTTCTGTATGCCTATATCTACCCCTATCTGCCTCAGTCGGCGTCGCAGCCTCTGTTAGCGTTTCTGTAGGCGTCTTAGTCGCTGCCGCTGTCGATTGGGGGGTCTGCTCCCTTCTCTATGCCTATATCTATCCCTATCTGCCTCAGTCGGCGTCTCAGTCGTCGTCGCAGCCTCTGTCAGCTTCTCTGTAGGCGTGTCAATCGCTGGCACTGTCGATTGGGGGGTCTGCTGCCTTCTCTATGCCTTTATCCTCCCCTATCTGCCTCAGTCGGCGTTGCAGCCTCTGTCAACGTCTCTGTAGGCGTCTCAGTTGCTGTCGCTGTCGATTTGGGGGTCTGCTGCCTTCTCTATGCCTATATCTACTCCTATCTGCCTCAGTCGATGTCTCAGTCGGCGTCGCAGCCTCTGTCAGCGTCTCTATATGCGTCTCAGTCGCTGCCGCTGTCGATTGGGGGGTATGCTGCATTCTCTATGCCTATATCTACCCCTATCTGCCTCAGTCGGCGTCTTAGTCGTCGTCGCAGCTTCTGTCAGCTTCTCTGTAGGCGTCTCAGTAGCTGCCGCTGTCGTTTGGGGGTTCTGCTGCTTTTCTATGCCTTTATCCACCCCTATCTGCCTTAGTCGGCGTCGCAGCCTCTGTCAATGTCTCTGTAGGCGTCTCAGTCGCTGCCGCTGTCGATTGGGGGGTCTGCTGCTTTCTCTATGCCTATATCTACCCCTATCTGCCTCAGTCGGCCTCTCAGTCGGCTTCGCGGCTCTGTCAGCGTTTCTGTAGGCGTCTCAGTCGCTGTCGCTGTCGATTAGGGGGTCTGCTGCCTTCTCTATGCCTATATCTACCCCTATCTGCCTCAGTCGACGTCTCAGTCGGCGTCGCAACCTCTGGCAGAGTATCTGTTGGTGTCTCAGTCGATGCCGCTGTCGATTGGGGAGTCTGCTGCTTTCTCTATGCCTATATCTATCCCTATCTGCCTCAGTCGGCGTCTCAGTCGTCGTCGCAGCCACTGTCAGCGTCTCTGTAGGTGTCTCAGTCGCTGCCGCTGTCGATTGGGGGGTCTGCTGCCTTCTCTATGCATATATATACCACTATCTGCCTCAGTCGGCGTCTCAGTCGGCGTCTCTGTAGGCGTCTCAGTCGCTGCCGCTGTCGATTGGGGGGTCTGCTGCATTCTCTATGCCTATATATACCCCTATCTGCCTCAGTCGGCCTCTCAGTCGTCGTCGCAGCCTCTGTCAGCGTCTCTGTATGCGTCTCAGCTGCTGCCGCTGTCGATTGGGTGGTCTGCTGCCTTCTCTATGCCTATATCTACCCCTATCTGCCTCAGTCGGATTCTTAGTCGTCGTCGCAGCTTCTTTCAACGTCTCTGTAATCGTCTCAGTGGTTGCCGCTGTCGATTGGGGGGGGTCTGCTGCCTTCTCTATGCCTAGATCTACCCCTATCTGCCTCAGTCGGCGTCACAGCCTCTGTCAGCGTTTCTGTAGGCGTCTCAGTCGCTGCCGCTGTCGATTGGGGGGTCTGCTGCCTTCTCTATGCCTATATCTACCCCTATCTGCCTCAGTCGGCGTCTCAGTCGGTGTCGCAGCCTCTGTCAGCGTCTCTGTATGCGTCTCAGTCGCTGCCGATGTCGATTGGGGGTCTGCTGCCTTCTCTATGCCCTTATCCACCCCTATCTGCCTCAGTCGGCGTCTCAGTCGGCGTCGCAGCCTCTATCAGCGTCTCTGTAGGCGTCTAAATCGCTGCCGCTGTCGATTGGGTGTCTGCTGCCTTCTCTATGCCTATATCTACCCCTATCTGCCTCAGTCGACGTCTCAGTCGGCGACGCAGCCTCTCTCAGCGTCTCTGTAGGTGTCTCAGTCGCTGCCGCTGTCGATTGGGGCGGTCTGCTGCCTTCTCTATGCCAATATCTACGCCTATCTGCTTCAGTCGGCGTCTCAGTCCGCGTCGCAGCCTCTGTTAGCGTCTCTGTAGGCATCTCAGGCGCTGCCGCTGTCGATTGGGGGGTCTCCTGCCTTCTCTATGCCAATATCTAGCCATATCTGCCTCAGTCGGCGTCGCAGCCTCTGTCAGCGTCTCTGTAGGCGTCTCAATCGCTGCCGCTGTCGATTGGGGGTCTGCTGCCTTCTCTATGCCTATATCTACCCCTATCTGCATCAGTCGGCGTCTCAGTCGGCGTCGCTGCCTCTGTCAGCGCCTCTTTAGCCGTCTCAGTCGCTGCCGCTGTCGATTGGGCTGTCTGCTGCCTTCTCTATGCCTATATCCACCCCTATCTGCCTCAGTCGGCGTCACAGTCGGCGTCGCAGCCTCTGTCAGCATCTCTTTAGGCGTCTCAGTCGCTGCCGCTGTCGATTTCGGGGGTCTGCTGCCTTCTCTATGCCAATATCTAAACCTATCTGCCCCCGTCGGCGTCGCAGCCTCTGTCAGCGTCTCTGTAGGCGTCTCAGGCGCTGCGACTGTCGATTGGGGAGTCTGCTGCCTTCTCTATGCCTATATCTGCCCCTATCTGCCTCTGTCGGCGTCTCAGTCGGCGTAGCATCCTCTGTCAGCGTCTCTTTAGGCGTCTCAGTCGCTGCCGCTGTCGATTGGGGGGGATCTGCTGCCTTCTCTGTGCCTATACCTACCCCTATCTACCACAGTCGGCGGCTCAGTCGGCGTCGCAGCCTCTGTCAGCGTCTCTGTAGGCGTCTCAGTCGTTGCCGCTGTCGATTGGGGGGGGGTCTGCTGCCTTCTCTATGCCTATATCTACCCCTATCTGCCTCAGTCGGCGTCGCAGCCTCTATCAGCGTATCTGTAGGCGTCTCAATCGCTGCCGCTGTCGATTAAGTGTCTTCTGCCTTCTCTATGCCTATATCTACCCCTATCTGCATCAGTCGGCGTCGCAGCCTCTGTCAGCGTGTCTGTAGGCGTCTCAGTCACTGCCGCTGTCGATTGGGCTGTCTGCTGCCTTCTCTATGCCTATATCCACCCCTATCTGCGTCAGTCGGCGTCGCAGCCTCTGTCAGCGTTTCTGTAGGCATCTCAGTTGCTGCCGCTGTCGATTAGGGGGTCTGCTGCCTTCTATATGCCTATATCTATCCCTATCTGCCTCAGTCGGCGTCTCAGTCGTCGTCGCAGCCTCTGTCAGAGTTTCTGTAGGCGTCTCAGTCGTTGCCGCTGTCGATTGGGGGGTCTGCTGCCTTCTTTATGCATATATATACTACTATCTGCTCTCAGTCGGCCTCTCTGTAGGCGCCTCAGTCGCTGCCGCTGTCAATTGGGAAGGTCTGTTGCGTTCTCTATGCCTACACCTACCACTATCTGCCTCAGTCGACGTCTCAGTCGGCGTCGCAGCCTCTGTCAGCGTCTCTGTATGCGTCTCAGTTGCTGCCGCTGTCGATTGGGGGTTCTGCTGCCTTCTCTATGCCTATATCTACCCCTATCTGCCTCAGTCGGCGTCGCAGCCTCTGTCAGCGTTTCTGTAGGCGTCTCAGTCGCTGCCGCTGTCGATTGGGGGGGTCTGCTGCCTTCTCTATGCCTATATCTACCCCTATCTGCCTCACTCGGCGTCGCAGCCTCTGTCAACGTCTCTGTAGGCGTCTCAGACTTTGCCGCTGTCGATTGGGGGGAGTGCTGCCTTCTCTATGCCTATATCTTCCCCTATCTGCCTCATTCAATGTCTCAGTCGGTGTCGCAGCCTCTGTCAGCATCTCTGTAGGCGTCTCAATCGCTGGCGCTGTCGATTGGGGGGTCTGCTGCCTTCTCTATGCCTATATCTTCCAATATCTGCCTCAGTCGGCGTCTCAGTCGGCGTCGCAGCCTCTGTCAGCGTCTCTGTAGGTGCCTGAGTCTCTGCGCTGTCGCTTGGTGGGTCTGCTGCCTTCTCTGTGCCTATATCTACCCCTATCTCCCTCAGTCGGCGTCGCAGCCTCTGTCAGCGTCTCTGAAGGCGTCTCAGTCGCTGCTGCTGTCGATTAGGGGGGTCTGCTGCCTTCTCTATGCCTATATCTACCCCTATCTGCCTCAGTCGGCGTCGCAACCTCTGTCAGAGTATCTGTAGGTGTCTCAGTCGATGCCGCTGTCGATTGGGGAGTCTGCTGCTTTCTCTATGCCAATATCTACCCCTATCTGCCTCAGTCGGCGTCGCAGCCTCTGTCAGCGTCTCTGTATGCGTCTCAGTCGATGCCGCTGTCGATTGGGGAGTCTGCTGCTTTCTCTATGCCAATATGTACCCCTATCTGCCTCAGTCGGCGTCGCAGCCTCTGTCAGCGTCTCTGTATGCGTCTCAGTCGCTGCCGCTGTCGATTGGGGGTCTGCTGCCTTCTCTATGCCTTTATCCACCCCTATCTGCCTCAGTCGGCGTCTCAGTCGGCGTCGCAGCCTCTATCAGCGTCTCTGTAGGCGTCTCAATCGCTGCCGCTGTCGATTGGGTGTCTGCTGCCTTCTCTATGCTTATATCTACCCCTATCTGCGTCAGTCGACGTCGCAGCCTCTGTCAGCGTTTCTGTAGGTGTCTCAGTCGCTGCCGCTGTCGATTGGGGGGTCTGCTGCCTTCTCTATGCCTATATCTACCCCTATCTGCCTCAGTCGGCGCCGTAGCCTCTGTCAACGTCTCTGAAGGCGTCTCAGTCGCTGCTGCTGTCGATTAGGGGGGTCTGCTGCCTTCTCTATGCCTATATCTACCCCTATCTGCCTCAGTCGGCGTCGCAACCTCTGTCAGAGTATCTGTAGGTGTCTCAGTCGATGCCGCTGACGATTGGGGAGTCTGCTGCTTTCTCTATGCCAATATCTACCCCTATCTGCCTCAGTCGGCGTCGCAGCCTCTGTCAGCGTCTCTGTATGCGTCTCAGTCGCTGCCGCTGTCGATTGGGGGTCTGCTGCCTTCTCTATGCCTTTATCCACCCCTATCTGCCTCTGTCGGTGTCTCAGTCGGCGTCGCAGCCTGTATCGGCGTCTCTGTAGGAGTCTCAATCGCTGCCGCTGTCGATTGGGGGTCTGCTGCCTTCTCTATGCTTATATCTACCCCTATCTTCCTCAGTCGGCGTCGCAGCCTCTATCAGCGTCTCTGTAGGCGTCTCAATCGCTGCCGCTGTCGATTGGGTGTCTGCTGCCTTCTCTATGCTTATATCTACCCCTATCTGCGTCAGTCGACGTCGCAGCCTCTGTCAGCGTTTCTGTAGGCGTCTCAGTCGCTGCCGCTGTCGATTGGGGGGTCTGCTGCCTTCTCTATGCCTATATCTACCCCTATCTGCCTCAGTCGGCGCCGTAGCCTCTGGCAACGTCTCTGTAGGCGTCTCAGACGTTGCCGCTGTCGATTGGGGGGAGTGCTGCCTTCTCTATGCCTATATCTTCCCCTATCTGCCTCAGTCGGCGTCTCAGTCGGTGTCGCAGGCTCTGTCAGCATCTCTGTAGGCGTCTCAATCGCTGGCGCTGTCGATTGGGGGGTCTGCTGCCTTCTCTATGCCTTTATCCACCCCTATCTGCTTCAGTCGGCGTCGCAGCCTCTGTCACGTCAATGTAGGCGTCTCAGTCGCTGTCGCTGTCGATTAGGGGGTTTGCTGCCTTCTCTATGCCTTTATCCACCCCTATCTGCCTCAGTCGGCGTCGCAGCCTCTGTCAGCGTTTCTGTAGGCGTCTCAGTCGCTGTCGCTGTCGATTAGCGGGTCTACTGCCTTCTCTATGCCTACATCTACCCCTATCTGCCTCAGTCGGCGTCGCAGCCTCTGTCAACGTCTCTGTAGGCGTCTCAGTCGCTGTCGCTGTCGATTAGGGGGTCTGCTGCCTTCTCTATGAATATATCTACCCCTATCTGCCTCAGTCGACGTCTCAGTCGGCGTCGCAGCCTCTGTCAGCATTTCTGTAGACGTCTTAGTCGCTGTCGCTGTCGATTAGGGTATCTGCTTCCGTCTCTATGCCTATATCTACCCCTATCTGCGTCAGTCGTCGTCGCAGCCTCTAGCAGCGTCTCTGTAGGCATCTCAGTCGCTGTCGCTGTCGATTAGGGGGTCTGCTGCCTTCTCTATGCCTATATCTACCCCTATCTGCCTCAGTCGACGTCTCAGTCGGCGTCGCAGCCTCTGTCAGCGTCTCTGTAGGCGTCTCAGTCGCTGTCGCTGTCGATTAGGGGGTTTGCTGCCTTCTGTATGCCTTTATCCACCCCTATCTGCCTCAGTCGGCGTCGCAGCCTCTGTCAGCGTTTCTGTAGGCGTCTCAATCGCTGGCGCTGTCGATTGGGGGGTCTGCTGCCTTCTCTATGCCTTTATCCACACCTATCTGCCTCAGTCGGCGTCGCAGCCTCTGAAAACGTCTCTGTAGGCGTCTCAGTCGCTGCCGCTGTCGATTAGGGGGTCTGCTGCCTTATCTATGCCTATATCTACCCCTATCTGCCCCAGTCGACGTCTCAGTCGGCGTCGCAGCCTCTGTTAGCGTCTCTATATGCGTCTCAGTCGCTGCCGCTGTCGATTGGGGGGTATGCTGCATTCTCTATGCCTATATTTACCCCTATCTGCCTCAGTCGGCGTCTTAGTCGTCGTCGCAGCTTCTTTCAGCGTCTCTGTAATCGTCTCAGTCGTTGCCGCTGTCGATTGGGGGGGTCTGCTGCCTTCTCTATGCCTATATCTACCCCTATCTGCCTCAGTCGGCGTCGCAGCCTCTGTCAGCGTTTCTGTAGGCGTCTCAGTCGCTGCCGCTGTCGATTGGGGGGTCTGCTCCCTTCTCTATGCCTATATCTATCCCTATCTGCCTCAGTCGGCGTCTCAGTCGTCGTCGCAGCCTCTGTCAGCTTCTCTGTAGGCGTCTCAGTAGCTGCCGCTGTCGTTTGGAGGTTCTGCTGCCTTCTCTATGCCTTTATCCACCCCTATCTGCCTCAGTCGGCGTCGCAGCCTCTGTCAACGTCTCTGTATGCGTCTCAGTCGCTGCCGCTGTCGATTGGGGGGTCTGCTGCTTTCTCTATGCCTATATCTACCCCTATCTGCTTCAGTCGGCCTCTCAGTCGGCGTCGCGGCTCTGTCAGCGTTTCTGTAGGCGTCTCAGTCGCAGTCGCTGTCGATTAGGGGGTCTGCTGCCTTCTCTATGCCTATATCTACCCCTATCTGCCTCAGTCGACGTCTCAGTCGGCGTCGCAACCTCTGGCAGAGTATCTGTAGGTGTCTCAGTCGATGCCGCTGTCGATTGGGGAGTCTGCTGCTTTCTCTATGCCTATATCTATCCCTATCTGCCTCAGTCGGCGTCTCAGTCGTCGTCGCAGCCACTGTCAGCGTCTCTGTAGGCGTCTCAGTCGCTGCCGCTGTCGATTGGGGGTCTGCTGCCTTCTCTATGCATATATATACCACTATCTGCCCCAGTCGGCGTCTCAGTCGGCGTCTCTGTAGGCGTCTCAGTCGCTGCCGCTGTCAATTGGGGGGTCTGCTGCATTCTCTATGCCTATATATACCCCTATCTGCCTCAGTCGGCCTCTCAGTCGTCGGCGCAGCCTCTGTCAGCGTCTCTGTAGGCGTCTCAGTCGCTGCCGCTGTCGATTGGAAGGTCTGCTGCATTCTCTATGCCTATATCTACCCCTATCTGCCTCATTCGGCCTCTCAGTCGGCGTCGCAGCCTCTGTCAGCGTTTCTGTAGGCGTCTCAGTCGCTGTCGCTTTCGATTAGGGGGTCTGCTGCCTTCTCTATGCCTATATCTACCCCTATCTGCCTCAGTCGGCGTCGCCGCCTCTGTCAGCGTTTCTGTAGGCGTCTCAGTCGCTGTCGCTGTCGATTAGGGGGTCTGCTGCCTTCTCTATGCCTTTAGCCACCCCTATCTGCCTCAGTCGGCGTCGCAGCCTCTGTCAACGTCTCTGTAGGCGTCTCAGTCGCTGTCGCTGTCGATTAGGGGGTCTGCTGCCTTCTCTATGCCTATATCTACCCCTATCTGCCTCAGTCGGCGTCGCAGCCTCTGTCAGCGTTTCTGTAGGCGTCTCAGTCGCTGTCGCTGTCGATTAGGGGGTCTGCTGCCTTCTCTATGCCTATATCTGCCCCTATCTGCCTCAGTCGACGTCTCAGTCGGCGTCGCAGCCTCTGTCAGCGTTTCTGTAGGCGTCTCAGTCGCTGTCGCTGTCGATTAGGGGGTCTGCTGCCTTCTCTATGCCTATATCTACCCCTATCTGCCTCAATCGACGTCTCAGTCGGCGTCGCAGCCTCTGTCAGCGTTTCTGAAGGCGTTTCAGTCGCTGTCGCTGTCGATTAGGGGGTCTGCTGCCTTCTCTATGCCTTTAGCCACCCCTATCTGCCTCAGTCGGCGTCGCAGCCTCTGTCAGCGTTTCTGTAGGCGTTTCAGTCGCTGTTGCTGTCGATTAGGGGGTCTGCTGCCTTCTCTATGCCTATATCTACCCCTATCTGCCTCAGTCGGCGTCGCAGCCTCTGTCAGCGTCTCTGTAGGCGTCTCAGTCGCTGCCGCTGTCGATTGGGAGGTCTGCTGCCTTCTCTACGCCTATATCTACCCCTATCTGCCTCAGTCGGCCTCTCAGTCGGCGTCGCAGCCTCTGTCAGCGTTTGTGTAGGCGTTTCAGTCGCTGTCGATTAGGGGGTCTGCTGCCTTCTCTATGCCTATATCTACCCCTATCTGCGTCAGTAGTCACGCAGCCTCTGTCAGCGTCTCTGTAGGCGTCTCAGTCGCAGCCGCTGTCGATTGGGGGGCTGCTGCCTTCTCTATGCCTATATCTACCCCTATCTGCATCAGTCGGCGTCTCAGTCGGCGTCGCAGCCTCTGTCAGCGCCTCTTTAGGCGTCTCAGTCGTTGCCGCTGTCGATTGGGCTGTCTGCTGCCTTCTCTATGCCTATATCCACCCCTATCTGCCTAAGTCGGCGTGGCAGCCTCTGTCAGCGTTTCTGTAGGCGTCTCAGTCGCTGTCGCTGTCGATTAGGGGTTCTGCTGCCTTCTCTATGCCTATATCTACCCCTATCTGCCTCAGTCGGCGTCGCCGCCTCTGTCAGCGTTTCTGTAGGCGTCTCAGTCGCTGTCGCTGTCGATTAGGGGGTCTGCTGCCTTCTCTATGCCTTTAGCCACCCCTATCTGCCTCAGTCGGCGTCGCAGCCTCTTTCAACGTCTCTGTAGGCGTCTCAGTAGCTGTCGCTGTCGATTAGGGGGTCTGCTGCCTTCTCTATGCCTATATCTACCCCTATCTGCCTCAGTCGGTGTCGCAGCCTCTGTCAGCGTTTCTGTAGGCGTTTCAGTCGCTGTCGCTGTCGATTAGGGGGTCTGCTGCCTTCTCTACGCCTATATCTACCCCTATCTGCGTCAGTCGTCACGCAGCCTCTGTCAGCGTCTCTGTAGGCGTCTCAGTCGCTGCCGCTGTCGATTGGGAGGTCTGCTGCCTTCTCTATGCCTATATCTACCCCTATCTGCCTCAGTCGGCCTCTCAGTCGGCGTCGCAGCCTCTGTCAGCGTTTCTGTAGGCGTTTCAGTCGCTGTCGCTGTCGATTAGGGGGTCTGCTGCCTTCTCTATGCCTATATCTACCCCAATCTGCCTCAGTCGACGTCTCAGTCGGCGTCGCAGCGTCTTTCAGCGTCTCTATATGCGTCTCAGTCGCTGCCGCTGTACATTAAGGGGTCTGCTGCCTTCTCTATGCCTACATCTACCCCTATCTGCCTTAGTCGGCGTTGCAGCCTCTATCAGCGTATCTGTAGGTGTCTCAATCACTGCCGCTGTCGATTGGGTGTCTGCTGCCTTCTCTATGCCTATAGCTACCCCTATCTGCGTCAGTCGTCGTCGCAGCCTCTGTTAGCGTCTCTGTAGGCGTCTCAGTCGCTGCCGCTGTCGATTGGGGGGTCTGCTGCCTTCTCTATGCATATATATACCACT
Organism: Clusia tigrina; assembly: GCA_920105625.2. Taxonomy (NCBI): domain Eukaryota; kingdom Metazoa; phylum Arthropoda; class Insecta; order Diptera; family Clusiidae; genus Clusia; species Clusia tigrina. The sequence goes on from OV050031.1 coordinate 90,128,257, forward strand.
ATCTGCCTCAGTCGGCGTCTCAGTCGGCGTCTCTGTAGGCGTCTCAGTCGCTGTCGCTGTAGATTAGGGGGTCTGCTGCCTTCTCTATGCCTATATCTACCCCTATCTGCCTCATTCGACGTCTCAGTCGGCGTCGCAGCCTCTGTCAGCGTCTCTATATGCGTCTCAGTCGCTGGCGCTGTCGATTGGGGCGTCTGCTGCATTCTCTATGCCTATATCTACCCCTATCTGCCTCAGTCGGCTTCTCAGTCGGCGTCGCAGCTTCTGTCAGCGTTTCTGTAGGCGTCTCAGTCGCTGTCGCTGTCGATTAGGGGGTCTGCTGCCTTCTCTATGCCTATATCTACCCCTATCTGCGTCAGTGGTCATCGCAGCCTCTGTCAGCGTCTCTGTAGGCGTCTCAGTCGCTGCCGCTGTCGATTGGGAGGTCTGCTGCCTTCTCTATGCCTATATCTACCCCTATCTGCCTCAGTCGGCTTCTCAGTCGGCGTCGCAGCCTCTGTCAGCGTTTCTGTAGACGTTTCAGTCGCTGTCGCTGTCGATTAGGGGGTCTGCTGCCTTCTCTATGCCTATATCTACCCCTATCTGCCTCAGTCGACGTCTCAGTCGGCGTCGCAGCCTCTGTCAGCGTTTCTGAAGGCGTTTCAGTCGCTGTCGCTGTCGATTAGGGGGTCTGCTGCCTTCTCTATGCCTTAAGCCACCCCTATCTGCCTCAGTCGGCGTCGCAGCCTCTGTCAGCGTTTCTGTAGGCGTCTCAGTCGCTGTCGCTGTCGATTAGGGGGCCTGCTGCCTTCTCTATGCCTATATCTGCCCCTATCTGCCTCAGTCGGCGTCGCAGCCTCTGTCAGCGTCTCTGTAGGCGTCTCAGTCGCTGCCGCTGTCGATTGGGAGGTCTGCTGCCTTCTCTATGCCTATATCTACCCCTATCTGCCTCAGTCGGCCTCTCAGTCGGCGTCGCAGCGTCTGTCAGCGTTTCTGTAGGCGTTTCAGTCGCTGTCGCTGTCGATTAGGGCGTCTGCTGCCTTCTCTATGCCTATATCTACCCCTATCTGCGTCAGTCGTCACGCAGCCTCTGTCAGCGTCTCTGTAGGCGTCTCAGTCGCTGCCGATGTCGATTGGGAGGTCTGCTGCCTTCTCTATGCCTATATCTACCCCTATCTGCCTCAGTCGGCCTCTCAGTCGGCGTCGCAGCCTCTGTCAGCGTCTCTGTATGCGTCTCAGTCGCTGTCGCTGTTGATTAGGGGGTCTGCTGCCTTCTCTATGCCTATATCTACCCCAATCTGCCTCAGTCGACGTCTCAGTCGGCGTCGCAGCCTCTGTTAGCGTCTCTATATGCGTCTCAGTCGCTGCCGCTGTCGATTAAGGGGTCTGCTGCCTTCTCTATGCCTATATCTACCCCTATCTGCCTTAGTCGGCGTTGCAGCCTCTATCAGCGTATCTGTAGGTGTCTCAATCACTGCCGCTGTCGATTGGGTGCCTGCTGCCTTCTCTATGCCTATATCTACCCCTATCTGCGTCAGTCGTCGTCGCAGCCTCTGTCAGCGTCTCTGTAGGCGTCTCAGTCGCTGCCGCTGTCGATTGGGGGGTCTGCTGCCTTCTCTATGCCTATATCTACCCCTATCTGCCTCAGTCGGCGCCGTAGCCTCTGTCAACGTCTCTGAAGGCGTCTCAGTCGCTGCTGCTGTCGATTAGGGGAGTCTGCTGCCTTCTCTATGCCTATATCTACCCCTATCTGCCTCAGTCGGCGTCGCAACCTCTGTCAGAGTACCTGTAGGTGTCTCAGTCGATGCCGCTGACGATTGGGGAGTCTGCTGCTTTCTCTATGCCAATATCTACCCCTATCTGCCTCAGTCGGCGTCGCAGCCTCTGTCAGCGTCTCTGTATGCGTCTCAGTCGCTGCCGCTGTCGATTGGGGGTCTGCTGCCTTCTCTATGCCTTTATCCACCCCTATCTGCCTCTGTCGGTGTCTCAATCGGCGTCGCAGCCTCTATCAGCGTCTCTGTAGGAGTCTCAATCGCTGCCGCTGTCGATTGGGGGTCTGCTGCCTTCTCTATGCTTATATCTACCCCTATCTTCCTCAGTCGGCGTCGCAGCCTCTATCAGCGTCTATGTAGGCGTCTCAATCGCTGCCGCTGTCGATTGGGTGTCTGCTGCCTTCTCTATGCTTATATCTACCCCTATCTGCGTCAGTCGACGTCGCAGCCTCTGTCAGCGTTTCTGTAGGCGTCTCAGTCGCTGCCGCTGTCGATTGGGGGGTCTGCTGCCTTCTCTATGCCTATATCTACCCCTATCTGCCTCAGTCGGCGCCGTAGCCTCTGTCAACGTCTCTGTAGGCGTCTCAGACGTTGCCGCTGTCGATTGGGGGGAGTCCTGCCTTCTCTATGCCTATATCTTCCCCTATCTGCCTCAGTCGGCGTCTCAATCGGTGTCGCAGACTCTGTCAACATCTCTGTAGGTGTCTCAATCGCTGGCGCTGTCGATTGGGGGGTCTGCTGCCTTCTCTATGCCTTTATCCACCCCTATCTGCCTCAGTCGGCGTCGCAGCCTCTGTCACGTCAATGTAGGCGTCTCAGTCGCTGTCGCTGTCGATTAGGGGGCTTGCTGCCTTCTCTATGCCTTTATCCACCCCTATCTGCCTCAGTCGGCGTCGCAGCCTCTGTCAGCGTTTCTGTAGGCGTCTCAGTCGCTGTCGCTGTCGATTAGGGGGTCTACTGCCTTCTCTATGCCTACATCTACCCCTATCTGCCTCAGTCGGCGTCGCAGCCTCTGTCAACGTCTCTGTAGGCGTCTCAGTCGCTGTCGCTGTCGATTAGGGGGTCTGCTGCCTTCTCTATGAATATATCTACCCCTATCTGCTTCAGTCGACGTCTCAGTCGGCGTCGCAGCCTCTGTCAGCATTTCTGTAGACGTCTTAGTCGCTGTCGCTGTCGATTAGGGTATCTGCTTCCTTCTCTATGCCTATATCTACCCCTATCTGCGTCAGTCGTCGTCGCAGCCTCTGTCAGCGTCTCTGTAGGCGTCTCAGTCGCTGTCGCTGTCGATTAGGGGGTTTGCTGCCTTCTCTATGCCTTTATCCACCCCTATCTGCCTCAGTCGGCGTCGCAGCCTCTGTCAGCGTTTCTGTAGGCGTCTCAGTCGCTGTCGCTGTCGATTAGGGGGTCTACTGCCTTCTCTATGCCTATATCTACCCCTATCTGCCTCAATCGGCGTCGCAGCCTCTGTCAGCGTTTCTGTAGGCGTCTCATTCGCTGCCGCTGTCGACTGGGGGGTCTGCTGACTTTTCTATGCCTATATCTACCCCTATCTGCCTCAGTCGGCGCCGTAGCCTCTGTCAACGTCTCTTTAGGCGTCTCAGACGTTGCCACTGTCGATTGGGGGGTCTGCTGCCTTCTCTATGCCTATATCTTCCCCTATCTGCCTCAGTCGGCATCTCAGTCGGCGTCGCAGCCTCTGTCAGCTTCTCTGTAGGCGTCTCAATCGCTGGCGCTGTCGATTGGGGGGTCTGCTGCCTTCTCTATGCCTTTATCCACCCCTATCTGCCTCAGTCGGCGTCGCAGCCTCTGTCAACGTCTCTGTAGGCGTCTCAGTCGCTGCCGCTGTCGATTAGGGGGTCTGCTGCCTTATCTATGCCTATATCTACCCCTATCTGCCCCAGTCGACGTCTCAGTCGGCGTCGCAGCCTCTGTTAGCGTCTCTATATGCGTTTCAGTCGCTGCCGCTGTCGATTGGGGGGTATGCTGCATTCTCTATGCCTATATTTACCCCTATCTGCCTCAGTCGGCGTCTTAGTCGTCGTCGCAGCTTCTGTCAGCTTCTCTGTAGGCGTCTCAGTAGCTGCCGCTGTCGTTTGGGGGTTCTGCTGCCTTCTCTATGCCTTTATCCACCCCTATCTGCCTCATTCGGCGTCGCAGCCTCTGTCAACGTCTCTGTAGGCGTCTCAGTCGCTGCCGCTGTCGATTGGGAGGTCTGCTGCCTTCTCTATGCCTATATCTACCCCTATCTGCCTTAGTCGGCGTTGCAGCCTCTATCAGCGTATCTGTAGGCGTCTCAATCGCTGCTGCTGTCGATTGGGTGTCTGCTGCCTTCTCTATGCATATATATACCACTATCTGCCTCAGTCGGCGTCTCAGTCGGCGTCTCTGTAGGCGTCTCAGTCGCTGTCGCTGTAGATTAGGGGCTCTGCTGCCTTCTGTATGCCTTTAGCCACCCCTATCTGCCTCAGTCGGCGTCGCAGCCTCTGTCAGCATTTCTGTAGGCGTCTCAGTCACTGTCGCTGTCGATTAGGGGGTCTGCTGCCTTTTCTATGCCTATATCTACCCCTATCTGCGTCAGTCGTCATCGCAGCCTCTGTCAGCGTCTCTGTAGGCGTCTCAGTCGCTGCCGCTGTCGATTGGGGGGTCTGCTGCATTCTCTATGCCTATATATACCCCTATCTGCCTCAGTCGGCCCCTCAGTCGTCGTCGCAGCCTCTGTCAGCGTTTCTGTAGGCGTCTCAGTCGCTGCCGCTGTCGATTGGAAGGTCTACTGCCTTCTCTATGCCTATATCTACCCCTATATGCCTCAGGCGCCGCAGCCTCTGTCAGTGTTTCTGTAGGTGTCTCAGTCGCTGCCGCTGTCGATTGGGGGGGTCTGCTGCTTTATCTATGTCAATATCTATCCCTATCTGCAACAGTCGACGACGCAGCCCATGTCAGCGTCTCTGTAGGTGTCTAAGTCGCTGCCGCTGTCGATTGGGGGGCTGCTGCCTTCTCTATGTCTATATCTACCCCTATCTGCATCAGTCGGCGTCTCAGTCGGCGTCGCAGCCTCTGTCAGCGCCTCTTTAGGCGTCTCAGTCGTTGCCGCTGTCGATTGGGCTGTCTGCTGCCTTCTCTATGCCTATATCCACCCCTATCTGCCTAAGTCGGCGTGGCAGCCTCTGTCAGCGTTTCTGTAGGCGTCTCAGTCGCTGTCGCTGTCGATTAGGGGTTCTGCTGCCTTCTCTATGCCTATATCTACCCCTATCTGCCTCAGTCGGCGTCGCCGCCTCTGTCAGCGTTTCTGTAGGCGTCTCAGTCGCTGTCGCTGTCGATTAGGGGGTCTGCTGCCTTCTCTATGCCTTTAGCCACCCCTATCTGCCTCAGTCGGCGTCGCAGCCTCTTTCAACGTCTCTGTAGGCGTCTCAGTCGCTGTCGCTGTCGATTAGGGGGTCTGCTGCCTTCTCTATGCCTATATCTACCCCTATCTGCCTCAGTCGGCGTCGCAGCCTCTGTCAGCGTTTCTGTAGGCGTTTCAGTCGCTGACGCTGTCGATTAGGGGGTCTGCTGCCTTCTCTATGCCTATATCTACCCCAATCTGCCTCAGTCGACGTCTCAGTCGGCGTCGCAGCCTCTGTCAGCGTCTCTATATGCGTCTCAGTCGCTGCCGCTGTACATTAAGGGGTCTGCTGCCTTCTCTATGCCTATATCTACCCCTATCTGCCTTAGTCGGCGTTGCAGCCTCTATCAGCGTATCTGTAGGTGTCTCAATCACTGCCGCTGTCGATTGGGTGTCTGCTGCCTTCTCTATGCCTATAGCTACCCCTATCTGCGTCAGTCGTCGTCGCAGCCTCTGTTAGCGTCTCTGTAGGCGTCTCAGTCGCTGCCGCTGTCGATTGGGGGGTCTGCTGCCTTCTCTATGCATATATATACCACTATCTGCCTCAGTCGGCGTCTCAGTCGGCGTCTCTGTAGGCGTCTCAGTCGCTGTCGCTGTAGATTAGGGGGTCTGCTGCCTTCTCTATGCCTATATCTACCCCTATCTGCCTCATTCGACGTCTCAGTCGGCGTCGCAGCCTCTGTCAGCGTCTCTATATGCGTCTCAGTCGCTGGCGCTGTCGATTGGGGCGTCTGCTGCATTCTCTATGCCTATATCTACCCCTATCTGCCTCAGTCGGCTTCTCAGTCGGCGTCGCAGCTTCTGTCAGCGTTTCTGTAGGCGTCTCAGTCGCTGTCGCTGTCGATTAGGGGGTCTGCTGCCTTCTCTATGCCTATATCTACCCCTATCTGCGTCAGTGGTCATCGCAGCCTCTGTCAGCGTCTCTGTAGGCGTCTCAGTCGCTGCCGCTGTCGATTGGGAGGTCTGCTGCCTTCTCTATGCCTATATCTACCCCTATCTGCCTCAGTCGGCTTCTCAGTCGGCGTCGCAGCCTCTGTCAGCGTTTCTGTAGACGTTTCAGTCGCTGTCGCTGTCGATTAGGGGGTCTGCTGCCTTCTCTATGCCTATATCTACCCCTATCTGCCTCAGTCGACGTCTCAGTCGGCGTCGCAGCCTCTGTCAGCGTTTCTGAAGGCGTTTCAGTCGCTGTCGCTGTCGATTAGGGGGTCTGCTGCCTTCTCTATGCCTTTAGCCACCCCTATCTGCCTCAGTCGGCGTCGCAGCCTCAGTCAGCGTTTCTGTAGGCGTCTCAGTCGCTGTCGCTGTCGATTAGGGGGCCTGCTGCCTTCTCTATGCCTATATCTGCCCCTATCTGCCTCAGTCGGCGTCGCAGCCTCTGTCAGCGTCTCTGTAGGCGTCTCAGTCGCTGCCGCTGTCGATTGGGAGGTCTGCTGCCTTCTCTATGCCTATATCTACCCCTATCTGCCTCAGTCGGCCTCTCAGTCGGCGTCGCAGCCTCTGTCAGCGTTTCTGTAGGCGTTTCAGTCGCTGTCGCTGTCGATTAGGGCGTCTGCTGCCTTCTCTATGCCTATATCTACCCCTATCTGCGTCAGTCGTCACGCAGCCTCTGTCAGCGTCTCTGTAGGCGTCTCAGTCGCTGCCGATGTCGATTGGGAGGTCTGCTGCCTTCTCTATGCCTATATCTACCCCTATCTGCCTCAGTCGGCCTCTCAGTCGGCGTCGCAGCCTCTGTCAGCGTCTCTGTATGCGTCTCAGTCGCTGTCGCTGTTGATTAGGGGGTCTGCTGCCTTCTCTATGCCTATATCTACCCCAATCTGCCTCAGTCGACGTCTCAGTCGTCGTCGCAGCCTCTGTCAGCGTCTCTGTAGGCGTCTCAGTCGCTGCCGCTGTCGATTGGGGGGTCTGCTGCCTTCTCTATGCCTATATCTACCCCTATCTGCCTCAGTCGGCGCCGTAGCCTCTGTCAACGTCTCTGAAGGCGTCTCAGTCGCTGCTGCTGTCGATTAGGGGAGTCTGCTGCCTTCTCTATGCCTATATCTACCCCTATCTGCCTCAGTCGGCGTCGCAACCTCTGTCAGAGTATCTGTAGGTGTCTCAGTCGATGCCGCTGACGATTGGGGAGTCTGCTGCTTTCTCTATGCCAATATCTACCCCTATCTGCCTCAGTCGGCGTCGCAGCCTCTGTCAGCGTCTCTGTATGCGTCTCAGTCGCTGCCGCTGTCGATTGGGGGTCTGCTGCCTTCTCTATGCCTTTATCCACCCCTATCTGCCTCTGTCGGTGTCTCAATCGGCGTCGCAGCCTCTATCAGCGTCTCTGTAGGAGTCTCAATCGCTGCCGCTGTCGATTGGGGGTCTGCTGCCTTCTCTATGCTTATATCTACCCCTATCTTCCTCAGTCGGCGTCGCAGCCTCTATCAGCGTCTATGTAGGCGTCTCAATCGCTGCCGCTGTCGATTGGGTGTCTGCTGCCTTCTCTATGCTTATATCTACCCCTATCTGCGTCAGTCGACGTCGCAGCCTCTGTCAGCGTTTCTGTAGGCGTCTCAGTCGCTGCCGCTGTCGATTGGGGGGTCTGCTGCCTTCTCTATGCCTATATCTACCCCTATCTGCCTCAGTCGGCGCCGTAGCCTCTGTCAACGTCTCTGTAGGCGTCTCAGACGTTGCCGCTTTCGATTGGGGGGAGTCCTGCCTTCTCTATGCCTATATCTTCCCCTATCTGCCTCAGTCGGCGTCTCAATCGGTGTCGCAGACTCTGTCAACATCTCTGTAGGTGTCTCAATCGCTGGCGCTGTCGATTGGGGGGTCTGCTGCCTTCTCTATGCCTTTATCCACCCCTATCTGCCTCAGTCGGCGTCGCAGCCTCTGTCACGTCAATGTAGGCGTCTCAGTCGCTGTCGCTGTCGATTAGGGGGTTTGCTGCCTTCTCTATGCCTTTATCCACCCCTATCTGCCTCAGTCGGCGTCGCAGCCTCTGTCAGCGTTTCTGTAGGCGTCTCAGTCGCTGTCGCTGTCGATTAGGGGGTCTACTGCCTTCTCTATGCCTACATCTACCCCTATCTGCCTCAGTCGGTGTCGCAGCCTCTGTCAACGTCTCTGTAGGCGTCTCAGTCGCTGTCGCTGTCGATTAGGGGGTCTGCTGCCTTCTCTATGAATATATCTACCCCTATCTGCTTCAGTCGACGTCTCAGTCGGCGTCGCAGCCTCTGTCAGCATTTCTGTAGACGTCTTAGTCGCTGTCGCTGTCGATTAGGGTATCTGCTTCCTTCTCTATGCCTATATCTACCCCTATCTGCGTCAGTCGTCGTCGCAGCCTCTGTCAGCGTCTCTGTAGGCGTCTCAGTCGCTGTCGCTGTCGATTAGGGGGTTTGCTGCCTTCTCTATGCCTTTATCCACCCCTATCTGCCTCAGTCGGCGTCGCAGCCTCTGTCAGCGTTTCTGTAGGCGTCTCAGTCGCTGTCGCTGTCGATTAGGGGGTCTACTGCCTTCTCTATGCCTATATCTACCCCTATCTGCCTCAGTCGGCGTCGCAGCCTCTGTCAGCGTTTCTGTAGGCGTCTCATTCGCTGCCGCTGTCGACTGGGGGGTCTGCTGACTTTTCTATGCCTATATCTACCCCTATCTGCCTCAGTCGGCGCCGTAGCCTCTGTCAACGTCTCTTTAGGCGTCTCAGACGTTGCCACTGTCGATTGGGGGGTCTGCTGCCTTCTCTATGCCTATATCTTCCCCTATCTGCCTCAGTCGGCGTCTCAGTCGGCGTCGCAGCCTCTGTCAGCTTCTCTGTAGGCGTCTCAATCGCTGGCGCTGTCGATTGGGGGGTCTGCTGCCTTCTCTATGCCTTTATCCACCCCTATCTGCCTCAGTCTGCGTCGCAGCCTCTGTCAACGTCTCTGTAGGCGTCTCAGTCGCTGCCGCTGTCGATTAGGGGGTCTGCTGCCTTATCTATGCCTATATCTAACCCTATCTGCCCCAGTCGACGTCTCAGTCGGCGTCGCAGCCTCTGTTAGCGTCTCTATATGCGTTTCAGTCGCTGCCGCTGTCGATTGGGGGGTATGCTGCATTCTCTATGCCTATATTTACCCCTATCTGCCTCAGTCGGCGTCTTAGTCGTCGTCGCAGCTTCTGTCAGCTTCTCTGTAGGCGTCTCAGTAGCTGCCGCTGTCGTTTGGGGGTTCTGGTGCCTTCTCTATGCCTTTATCCACCCCTATCTGCCTCATTCGGCGTCGCAGCCTCTGTCAACGTCTCTGTATGCGTCTCAGTCGCTGCCGCTGTCGATTGGGGGGTCTGCTGCTTTCTCTATGCCTATATCTACCCCTATCTGCTTCAGTCGGCCTCTCAGTCGGCGTTGCGGCTCTGTCAGCGTTTCTGTAGGCGTCTCAGTCGCTGTCGCTGTCGATTAGGGGGTCTGCTGCCTTCTCTATGCCTATATCTACCCCTATCTGCCCCAGTCGGCGTCTCAGTCGGCGTCTCTGTAGGCGTCTCAGTCGCTGCCGCTGTCAATTGGGGGGTCTGCTGCATTCTCTATGCCTATATATACCCCTATCTGCCTCAGTCGGCCTCTCAGTCGTCGGCGCAGCCTCTGTTAGCGTCACTGTAGGCGTCTCAGTCGCTGCCGCTGTCGATTGGAAGGTCTGCTGCATTCTCTATGCCTATATCTACCCCTATCTGCCTCAGTTGGCCTCTCAGTCGGCGTCGTAGCCTCTGTCAGCGTTTCTGTAGGCGTCTCAGTCGCTGTCGCTGTCGATTAGGGGGTCTGCTGCCTTCTCTATGCCTATATCTACCCCTATCTGCCTCAGTCGGCGTCGCCGCCTCTGTCAGCGTTTCTGTAGGCGTCTCAGTCGCTGTCGCTGTCGATTAGGGGGTCTGCTGCCTTCTCTATGCCTTTAGCCACCCCTATCTGCCTCAGTCGGCGTCGCAGCCTCTGTCAACGTCTCTGTAGGCGTCTCAGTCGCTGTCGCTGTCGATTAGGGGGTCTGCTGCCTTCTCTATGCCTATATCTACCCCTATCTGCCTCAGTCGGCGTCGCAGCCTCTGTCAGCGTTTCTGTAGGCGTCTCAGTCGCTGTCGCTGTCGATTAGGGGGTCTGCTGCCTTCTCTATGCCTATATCTGCCCCTATCTGCCTCAGTCGACGTCTCAGTCGGCGTCGCAGCCTCTGTCAGCGTTTCTGTAGGCGTCTCAGTCGCTGTCGCTGTCGATTAGGGGGTCTGCTGCCTTCTCTATGCCTATATCTACCCCTATCTGCCTCAATCGACGTCTCAGTCGGCGTCGCAGCCTCTGTCAGCGTTTCTGAAGGCGTTTCAGTCGCTGTCGCTGTCGATTAGGGGGTCTGCTGCCTTCTCTATGCCTTTAGCCACCCCTATCTGCCTCAGTCGGCGTCGCAGCCTCTGTCAGCGTTTCTGTAGGCGTCTCAGTCGCTTTTGCTGTCGATTAGGGGGTCTGCTGCCTTCTCTATGCCTATATCTACCCCTATCTGCCTCAGTCGGCGTCGCAGCCTCTGTCAGCGTCTCTGTAGGCGTCTCAGTCGCTGCCGCTGTCGATTGGGAGGTCTGCTGCCTTCTCTACGCCTATATCTACCCCTATCTGCCTCAGTCGGCCTCTCAGTCGGCGTCGCAGCCTCTGTCAGCGTTTGTGTAGGCGTTTCAGTCGCTGTCGCTGTCGATTAGGGGGTCTGCTGCCTTCTCTATGCCTATATCTACCCCTATCTGCGTCAGTCGTCACGCAGCCTCTGTCAGCGTCTCTGTAGGCGTCTCAGTCGCTGCCGCTGTCGATTGGGAGGTCTGCTGCCTTCTCTATGCCTATATCTACCCCTATCTGCCTCAGTCGGCCTCTCAGTCGGCGTCGCAGCCTCTGTCAGCGTTTCTGTAGGCGTTTCAGTCGCTGTCGCTGTCGATTAGGGGGTCTGCTGCCTTCTCTATGCCTATATCTACCCCAATCTGCCTCAGTCGACGTCCCAGTCGGCGTCGCAGCCCCTGTCAGTGTCTCTATATGCGTCTCAGTCGCTGCCGCTGTCGATTAAGGGGTCTGCTGCCTTCTCTATGCCTGTATCTACCCCTATCTGCCTTAGTCGGCGTTGCAGCCTCTATCAGCGTATCTGTAGGTGTCTCAATCACTGCCGCTGTCGATTGGGTGTCTGCTGCCTTCTCTATGCCTATATCTACCCCTATCTGCGTCAGTCGTCGTCGCAGCCTCTGTCAGCGTCTCTGTAGGCGTCTCAGTCGCTGCCGCTGTCGATTGGGGGGTCTGCTGCCTTCTCTATGCATATATATATATATACCACTATCTGCCTCAGTCGGCGTCTCAGTCGGCGTCTCTGTAGGCGTCTCAGTCGCTGTCGCTGTAGATTAGGGGGTCTGCTGCCTTCTCTATGCCTATATCTACCCCTATCTGCCTCATTCGACGTCTCAGTCGGCGTCGCAGCCTCTGTCAGCGTCTCTATATGCGTCTCAGTCGCTGGCGCTGTCGATTGGGGGTCTGCTGCATTCTCTATGCCTATATCTACCCCTATCTGCCTCAGTCGGCCTCTCAGTCGGCGTCGCAGCTTCTGTCAGCGTTTCTGTAGGCGTCTCAGTCGCTGTCGCTGTCGATTAGGGGGTCTGCTGCCTTCTCTATGCCTATATCTACCCCTATCTGCGTCAGTGGTCATCGCAGCCTCTGTCAGCGTCTCTGTAGGCGTCTCAGTCGCTGCCGCTGTCGATTGGGAGGTCTGCTGCCTTCTCTATGCCTATATCTACCCCTATCTGCCTCAGTCGGCTTCTCAGTCGGCGTCGCAGCCTCTGTCAGCGTTTCTGTAGGCGTTTCAGTCGCTGTCGCTGTCGATTAGGGGGTCTGCTGCCTTCTCTATGCCTATATCTACCCCTATCTGCCTCAGTCGACGTCTCAGTCGGCGTCGCAGCCTCTGTCAGCGTTTCTGAAGGCGTTTCAGTCGCTGTCGCTGTCGATTAGGGGGTCTGCTGCCTTCTCTATGCCTTTAGCCACCCCTATCTGCCTCAGTCGGCGTCGCAGCCTTTGTCAGCGTTTCTGTAGGCGTCTCAGTCGCTGTCGCTGTCGATTAGGGGGTCTGCTGCCTTCTCTATGCCTATATCTACCCCTATCTGCCTCAGTCGGCGTCGCAGCCTCTGTCAGCGTCTCTGTAGGCGTCTCAGTCGCTGCCGCTGTCGATGGGGAGGTCTGCTGCCTTCTCTATGCCTATATCTACCCCTATCTGCCTTAGTCGGCGTTGCAGCCTCTATCAGCGTATCTGTAGGCGTCTCAATCACTGGTGCTGTCGATTAGGGGGTCTGCTGCCTTCTCTATGCCTATATCTACCCCTATCTGCGTCAGTCGTCGTCGCAGCCTCTGTCAGCGTCTCTGTAGGCGTCTCAGTCGCTGCCGCTTTCGATTGGGGGGTCTGCTGCCATCTCTATGCATATATATACCACTATCTGCCTCAGTCGGCGTCTCAGTCGGCGTCTCTGTAGGCGTCTCAGTCGCTGTCGCTGTAGATTAGGGGGTTTGCTGCCTTCTGTATGCTTTAGCCACCCCTATCTGCCTCAGTCGGCGTCGCAGCCTCTGTCAGCGTTTCTGTAGGCGTCTCAGTCGCTGTCGCTGTCGATTAGGGGGTCTGCTGCCTTTTCTATGCCTATATCTACCCCTATCTGCGTCAGTCGTCATCGCAGCCTCTGTCAGCGTCTCTGTAGGCGTCTCAGTCGCTGCCGCTGTCGATTGGGAGGTCTGCTGCCTTCCCTATGCCTATATCCACCCCTATCTGCCTCAGTCGGCCTCTCAGTCGGCGTCGCAGCCTCTGTCAGCGTTTCTGTAGGCGTTTCAGTCGCTGTCGCTGTCGATTAAGGGGTCTGCTGCCTTCTCTATGCCTATATCTACCCCTATCTGCCTCAGTCGGCGTCTCAGTCGTCGTCGCAGCCACTGTCAGCGTCTCTGTAGGCGTCTCAGTCGCTGCCGCTGTCGATTGGGGGTCTGCTGCCTTCTCTATGCATATATATACCACTATCTGCCTCAGTCGGCGTCTCAGTCGGCGTCTCTGTAGGGGTCTCAGTCGCTGCCGCTGTCGATTGGAAGGTCTGCTGCCTTCTCTATGCCTATATCTACCCCTATATGCCTCAGGCGCCGCAGCCTCTGTCAGTGTTTCTGTAGGTGTCTCAGTCGCTGCCGCTGTCGATTGGGGGGGTCTGCTGCTTTATCTATGTCAATATCTATCCCTATCTGCAACAGTCGACGACGTAGCCCATGTCAGCGTCTCTGTAGGTGTCTAAGTCGCTGCCGCTGTCGATTGGGGGGCTGCTGCCTTCTCTATGCCTTTAGCCACCCCTATCTGCCTCAGTCGGCGTCGCAGCCTCTGTCAACGTCTCTGTAGGCGTCTCAGTCGCTGTCGCTGTCGATTAGGGGGTCTGCTGCCTTCTCTATGCCTATATCTACCCCTATCTGCCTCAGTCGGCGTCGCAGCCTCTGTCAGCGTTTCTGTAGGCGTCTCAGTCGCTGTCGCTGTCGATTAGGGGGTCTGCTGCCTTCTCTATGCCTATATCTGCCCCTATCTGCCTCAGTCGACGTCTCAGTCGGCGTCGCAGCCTCTGTCAGCGTTTCTGTAGGCGTCTCAGTCGCTGTCGCTGTCGATTAGGGGGTCTGCTGCCTTCTCTATGCCTATATCTACCCCTATCTGCCTCAATCGACGTCTCAGTCGGCGTCGCAGCCTCTGTCAGCGTTTCTGAAGGCGTTTCAGTCGCTGTCGCTGTCGATTAGGGGGTCTGCTGCCTTCTCTATGCCTTTAGCCACCCCTATCTGCCTCAGTCGGCGTCGCAGCCTCTGTCAGCGTTTCTGTAGGCGTCTCAGTCGCTTTTGCTGTCGATTAGGGGGTCTGCTGCCTTCTCTATGCCTATATCTACCCCTATCTGCCTCAGTCGGCGTCGCAGCCTCTGTCAGCGTCTCTGTAGGCGTCTCAGTCGCTGCCGCTGTCGATTGGGAGGTCTGCTGCCTTCTCTACGCCTATATCTACCCCTATCTGCCTCAGTCGGCCTCTCAGTCGGCGTCGCAGCCTCTGTCAGCGTTTGTGTAGGCGTTTCAGTCGCTGTCGCTGTCGATTAGGGGGTCTGCTGCCTTCTCTATGCCTATATCTACCCCTATCTGCGTCAGTCGTCACGCAGCCTCTGTCAGCGTCTCTGTAGGCGTCTCAGTCGCTGCCGCTGTCGATTGGGAGGTCTGCTGCCTTCTCTATGCCTATATCTACCCCTATCTGCCTCAGTCGGCCTCTCAGTCGGCGTCGCAGCCTCTGTCAGCGTTTCTGTAGGCGTTTCAGTCGCTGTCGCTGTCGATTAGGGGGTCTGCTGCCTTCTCTATGCCTATATCTACCCCAATCTGCCTCAGTCGACGTCCCAGTCGGCGTCGCAGCCCCTGTCAGCGTCTCTATATGCGTCTCAGTCGCTGCCGCTGTCGATTAAGGGGTCTGCTGCCTTCTCTATGCCTATATCTACCCCTATCTGCCTTAGTCGGCGTTGCAGCCTCTATCAGCGTATCTGTAGGTGTCTCAATCACTGCCGCTGTCGATTGGGTGTCTGCTGCCTTCTCTATGCCTATATCTACCCCTATCTGCGTCAGTCGTCGTCGCAGCCTCTGTCAGCGTCTCTGTAGGCGTCTCAGTCGCTGCCGCTGTCGATTGGGGGGTCTGCTGCCTTCTCTATGCATATATATATATATACCACTATCTGCCTCAGTCGGCGTCTCAGTCGGCGTCTCTGTAGGCGTCTCAGTCGCTGTCGCTGTAGATTAGGGGGTCTGCTGCCTTCTCTATGCCTATATCTACCCCTATCTGCCTCATTCGACGTCTCAGTCGGCGTCGCAGCCTCTGTCAGCGTCTCTATATGCGTCTCAGTCGCTGGCGCTGTCGATTGGGGGTCTGCTGCATTCTCTATGCCTATATCTACCCCTATCTGCCTCAGTCGGCCTCTCAGTCGGCGTCGCAGCTTCTGTCAGCGTTTCTGTAGGCGTCTCAGTCGCTGTCGCTGTCGATTAGGGGGTCTGCTGCCGTCTCTATGCCTATATCTACCCCTATCTGCGTCAGTGGTCATCGCAGCCTCTGTCAGCGTCTCTGTAGGCGTCTCAGTCGCTGCCGCTGTCGATTGGGAGGTCTGCTGCCTTCTCTATGCCTATATCTACCCCTATCTGCCTCAGTCGGCTTCTCAGTCGGCGTCGCAGCCTCTGTCAGCGTTTCTGTAGGCGTTTCAGTCGCTGTCGCTGTCGATTAGGGGGTCTGCTGCCTTCTCTATGCCTATATCTACCCCTATCTGCCTCAGTCGACGTCTCAGTCGGCGTCGCAGCCTCTGTCAGCGTCTCTGTAGGCGTCTCAGTCGCTGCCGCTGTCGATTGGGAGGTCTGCTGCCTTCTCTATGCCTATATCTACCCCTATCTGCCTTAGTCGGCATTGCAGCCTCTATCAGCGTATCTGTAGGCGTCTCAATCACTGGTGCTGTCGATTGGGTGTCTGCTGCCTTCTCTATGCCTATATCTACCCCTATCTGCGTCAGTCGTCGTCGCAGCCTCTGTCAGCGTCTCTGTAGGCGTCTCAGTCGCTGCCGCTTTCGATTGGGGGGTCTGCTGCCTTCTCTATGCATATATATACCACTATCTGCCTCAGTCGGCGTCTCAGTCGGCGTCTCTGTAGGCGTCTCAGTCGCTGTCGCTGTAGATTAGGGGGTTTGCTGCCTTCTGTATGCTTTAGCCACCCCTATCTGCCTCAGTCGGCGTCGCAGCCTCTGTCAGCGTTTCTGTAGGCGTCTCAGTCGCTGTCGCTGTCGATTAGGGGGTCTGCTGCCTTTTCTATGCCTATATCTACCCCTATCTGCGTCAGTCGTCATCGCAGCCTCTGTCAGCGTCTCTGTAGGCGTCTCAGTCGCTGCCGCTGTCGATTGGGAGGTCTGCTGCCTTCCCTATGCCTATATCCACCCCTATCTGCCTCAGTCGGCCTCTCAGTCGGCGTCGCAGCCTCTGTCAGCGTTTCTGTAGGCGTTTCAGTCGCTGTCGCTGTCGATTAAGGGGTCTGCTGCCTTCTCTATGCCTATATCTACCCCTATCTGCCTCAGTCGGCGTCTCAGTCGTCGTCGCAGCCACTGTCAGCGTCTCTGTAGGCGTCTCAGTCGCTGCCGCTGTCGATTGGGGGTCTGCTGCCTTCTCTATGCATATATATACCACTATCTGCCTCAGTCGGCGTCTCAGTCGGCGTCTCTGTAGGGGTCTCAGTCGCTGCCGCTGTCGATTGGAAGGTCTGCTGCCTTCTCTATGCCTATATCTACCCCTATATGCCTCAGGCGCCGCAGCCTCTGTCAGTGTTTCTGTAGGTGTCTCAGTCGCTGCCGCTGTCGATTGGGGGGGTCTGCTGCTTTATCTATGTCAATATCTATCCCTATCTGCAACAGTCGACGACGTAGCCCATGTCAGCGTCTCTGTAGGTGTCTAAGTCGCTGCCGCTGTCGATTGGGGGGCTGCTGCCTTCTCTATGCCTATATCTACCCCTATCTGCATCAGTCGGCGTCTCAGTCGGCGTCGCAGCCTCTGTCAGCGCCTCTTTAGGCGTCTCAGTCGCTGCCGCTGTCGATTGGGCTGTCTGCTGCCTTCTCTATGCCTATATCCACCCCTATCTGCCTAAGTCGGCGTGGCAGCCTCTGTCAGCGTTTCTGTAGGCGTCTCAGTCGCTGTCGCTGTCGATTAGGGGGTCTGCTGCCTTCTCTATGCCTATATCTACCCCTATCTGCCTCAGTCGGCGTCGCCGCCTCTGTCAGCGTTTCTGTAGGCGTCTCAGTCGCTGTCGCTGTCGATTAGGGGGTCTGCTGCCTTCTCTATGCCTTTAGCCACCCCTATCTGCCTCAGTCGGCGTCGCAGCCTCTGTCAACGTCTCTGTAGGCGTCTCAGTCGCTGTCGCTGTCGATTAGGGGGTCTGCTGCCTTCTCTATGCCTATATCTACCCGTATCTGCCTCAGTCGGCGTCGCAGCCTCTGTCAGCGTTTCTGTAGGCGTCTCAGTCACTGTCGCTGTCGATTAGGGGGTCTGCTGCCTTCTCTATGCCTATATCTGCCCCTATCTGCCTCAGTCGACGTCTCAGTCGGCGTCGCAGCCTCTGTCAGCGTCTCTGTAGGCGTCTCAGTCGCTGCCGCTGTCGATTGGGAGGTCTGCTGCATTCTCTATGCCTATATCTACCCCTATCTGCCTCAGTCGGCCTCTCAGTCGGCGTCGCAGCCTCTGTCAGTGTTTCTGTAGGCGTTTCAATCGCTGTCGCTGTCGATTAGGGGGTCTGCTGCCTTCTCTATGCCTATATCTACCCCTATCTGCGTCAGTCGTCACGCAGCCTCTGTCAGCGTCTCTGTAGGCGTCTCAGTCGCTGCCGCTGTCGATTGGGAGGTCTGCTGCCTTCTCTATGCCTATATCTACCCCTATCTGCCTCAGTCGGCCTCTCAGTCGGCGTCGCAGCCTCTGTCAGCGTTTCTGTAAGCGTTTCAGTCGCTGTCGCTGTCGATTAGGGGGTCTGCTGCCTTCTCTATGCCTATATCTACCCCAATCTGCCTCAGTCGACGTCTCAGTCGGCGTCGCAGCCTCTGTCAGCGTCTCTATATGCGTCTCAGTCGCTGCCGCTGTCGATTAAGGGGTTTGCTGCCTTCTCTATGCCTATATCTACCCCTATATGCCTCATTCGACGTCTCAGTCGGCGTCGCAGCCTCTGTCAGCGTCTCTATATGCGTCTCAGTCGCTGGCGCTGTCGATTGGGGCGTCTGCTGCATTCTCTATGCCTATATCTACCCCTATCTGCCTCAGTCGGCTTCTCAGTCGGCGTCGCAGCTTCTGTCAGCGTTTCTGTAGGCGTCTCAGTCGCTGTCGCTATCGATTAGGGGGTCTGCTGCCTTTTCTATGCCTATATCTACCCCTATCTGCGTCAGTGGTCATCGCAGCCTCTGTCAGCGTCTCTGTAGGCGTCTCAGTCGCTGCCGCTGTCGATTGGGAGGTCTGCTGCCTTCTCTATGCCTATATCTACCCCTATCTGCCTCAGTCGGCTTCTCAGTCGGCGTCGCAGCCTCTGTCAGCGTTTCTGTAGACGTTTCAGTCGCTGTCGCTGCCGATTAGGGGGTCTGCTGCCTTCTCTATGCCTATATATAACCCTATCTGCCTCAGTCGACGTCTCAGTCGGCGGCGCAGCCTCTGTCAGCGTTTCTGAAGGCGTTTCAGTCGCTGTCGCTGTCGATTAGGGGGTCTGCTGCCTTCTCTATGCCTTTAGCCACCCCTATCTGCCTCAGTCGGCGTCGCAGCCTCTGTCAGCGTTTCTGTAGGCGTCTCAGTCGCTGTCGCTGTCGATTAGGGGGCCTGCTGCCTTCTCTATGCCTATATCTACCCCTATCTGCCTCAGTCGGCGTCGCAGCCTCTGTCAGCGTCTCTGTAGGCGTCTCAGTCGCTGCCGCTGTCGATTGGGAGGTCTGCTGCCTTCTCTATGCCTATATCTACCCCTATCTGCCTCAGTCGGCCTCTCAGTCGGCGTCGCAGCCTCTGTCAGCGTTTCTGTAGGCGTTTCAGTCGCTGTCGCTGTCGATTAGGGGGTCTGCTGCCTTCTCTATGCCTATATCTACCCCTATCTGCGTCAGTCGTCACGCAGCCTCTGTCAGCGTATATGTAGGCGTCTCAGTCGCTGCCGCTGTCGATTGGGAGGTCTGCTGCTTTCTCTATACCTATATCTACCCCAATCTGCCTCAGTCGACGTCTCAGTCGGCGTCGCAGGCTCTGTCAGCGTCGCTATATGCGTCTCAGTCGCTGCCGCTGTCGATTAAGGGGTCTGCTGCCTTCTCTATGCCTATATCTACCCCTATCTGCCTTAGTCGGCGTTGCAGCCTCTATCAGCGTATCTGTAGGCGTCTCAATCGCTGCCGCTGTCGATTGGGTGTCTGCTGCCTTCTCTATGCCTATATCTACCCCTATCTGCGTCAGTCGTCGTCGCAGCCTCTGTCAGCGTCTCTGTAGGCGTCTCAGTCGCTGCCGCTGTCGATTGGGGGGTCTGCTGCCTTCTCTATGCATATATATACCACTATCTGCCTCAGTCGGCGTCTCAGTCGGCGTCTCTCTAGGCGTCTCAGTCGCTGTCGCTGTAGATTAGGGGGTCTGCTCCCTTCTCTATGCCTATATCTACCCCTATCTGCCTCATTCGACGTCTCAGTCGGCGTCGCAGCCTCTGTCAGCGTCTCTATATGCGTCTCAGTCGCTGGCGCTGTCGATTAGGGGGTCTGCTGCCTTCTCTATGCCTATATCTACCCCTATCTGCGTCAGTCGTCACGCAGCCTCTGTCAGCGTCTCTGTAGGCGTCTCAGTCGCTGCCGCTGTCGATTGGGAGGTCTGCTGCCTTCTCTATGCCTATATCTACCCCTATCTGCCTCAGTCGGCCTCTCAGTCGGCGTCGCAGCCTCTGTCAGCGTTTCTGTAGGCGTTTCAGTCGCTGTCGCTGTCGATTAGGGGGTCTGCTGCCTTCTCTATGCCTATATCTACCCCAACCTGCCTCAGTCGACGTCTCAGTAGGCGTCGCAGCCTCTGTCAGCGTCTCTATATGCGTCTCAGTCGCTGCCGCTGTCGATTAAGGGGTCTGCTGCCTTCTCTATGCCTATATCTACCCCTATCTGCCTTAGTCGGCGTTGCAGCCTCTATCAGCGTATCTGTAGGTGTCTCAATCACTGCCGCTGTCGATTGGGTGTCTGCTGCCTTCTCTATGCCTATATCTACCCCTATCTGCGTCAGTCGTCGTCGCAGCCTCTGTCAGCGTCTCTGTAGGCGTCTCAGTCGCTGCCGCTGTCGATTGGGGGGTCTGCTGCCTTCTCTATGCATATATATACCACTATCTGCCTCAGTCGGCGTCTCAGTCGGCGTCTCTGTAGGCGTCTCAGTCGCTGTCGCTGTAGATTAGGGGGTCTGCTGCCTTCTCTATGCCTATATCTACCCCTATCTGCCTCATTCGACGTCTCAGTCGGCGTCGCAGCCTCTGTCAGCGTCTCTATATGCGTCTCAGTCGCTGGCGCTGTCGATTGGGGCGTCTGCTGCATTCTCTATGCCTATATCTACCCCTATCTGCCTCAGTCGGCTTCTCAGTCGGCGTCGCAGCTTCTGTCAGCGTTTCTGTAGGCGTCTCAGTCGCTGTGGCTGTCGATTAGGGGGTCTGCTGCCTTCTCTATGCCTATATCTACCCCTATCTGCGTCAGTGGTCATCGCAGCCTCTGTCAGCGTCTCTGTAGGCGTCTCAGTCGCTGCCGCTGTCGATTGGGAGGTCTGCTGCCTTCTCTATGCCTATATCTACCCCTATCTGCCTCAGTCGGCTTCTCAGTCGGCGTCGCAGCCTCTGTCAGCGTTTCTGTAGACGTTTCAGTCGCTGTCGCTGTCGATTAGGGGGTCTGCTGCCTTCTCTATGCCTATATCTACCCCTATCTGCCTCAGTCGACGTCTCAGTCGGCGTCGCAGCCTTTGTCAGCGTTTCTGAAGGCGTTTCAGTCGCTGTCGCTGTCGATTAGGGGGTCTGCTGCCTTCTCTATGCCTTTGGCCACCCCTATCTGCCTCAGTCGGCGTCGCAGCTTCTGCCAGCGTTTCTGTAGGCGTCTCAGTCGCTGTCACTGTCGATTAGGGGGTCTGCTGCCTTTTCTATGCCTATATCTACCCCTATCTGCGTCAGTCGTCATCGCAGCCTCTGTCAGCGTCTCTGTAGGCGTCTCAGTCGCTGCCGCTGTCGATTGGGAGGTCTGCTGCCTTCTCTATGCCTATATCTACCCCTATCTGCCTCAGTCGGCCTCTCAGTCGGCGTCGTAGCCTCTGTCAGCGTTTCTGTAGGCGTTTCAGTCGCTGTCGATTAGGGGGTCTGCTGCCTTCTCTATGCCTATATCTCCCCTATCTGCCTCAGTCGACGTCTCAGTCGGCGTCGCAGCCTTTGTCAGCGTTTCTGAAGGCGTTTCAGTCGCTGTCGCTGTCGATTAGGGGGTCTGCTGCCTTCTCTATGCCTTTGGCCACCCCTATCTGCCTCAGTCGGCGTCGCAGCCTCTGTCAGCGTTTCTGTAGGCGTCTCAGTCGCTGTCGCTGTCGATTAGGGGGCCTGCTGCCTTCTCTATGCCTATATCTACCCCTATCTGCCTCAGTCGGCGTCGCAGCCTCTGTCAGCGTCTCTATATGCGTCTCAGTCGCTGGCGCTGTCGATTGGGGGGTCTGCTGCATTCTCTATGCCTATATCTACCCCTATCTGCTTCAGTCGGCCTCTCAGTCGGCGTCGCAGCTTCTGCCAGCGTTTCTGTAGGCGTCTCAGTCGCTGTCACTGTCGATTAGGGGGTCTGCTGCCTTTTCTATGCCTATATCTACCCCTATCTGCGTCAGTCGTCATCGCAGCCTCTGTCAGCGTCTCTGTAGGCGTCTCAGTCGCTGCCGCTGTCGATTGGGAGGTCTGCTGCCTTCTCTATGCCTATATCTACCCCTATCTGCCTCAGTCGGCCTCTCAGTCGGCGTCGTAGCCTCTGTCAGCGTTTCTGTAGGCGTTTCAGTCGCTGTCGATTAGGGGGTCTGCTGCCTTCTCTATGCCTATATCTACCCCTATGTGCCTCAGTCGACGTCTCAGTCGGCGTCGCAGCCTCTGTCAGCGTCTCTATATGCGTCTCAGTCACTGCCGCTGTCGATTAAGGGGTCTGCTGCCTTCTCTATGCCTATATCTACCCCTATCTGCCTCAGTCGGCGTTGCAGCCTCTATCAGCGTATCTGTAGGCGTCTCAATCGCTGCCGCTGTCGATTGGGTGTCTGCTGCCTTCTCTATGCCTATATCTACCCCTATCTGCCTCAGTCGTCGTCGCAGCCTCTGTCAGCGTCTCTGTAGGCGTCTCAGTCGCTGCCGCTGTCGATTGGGGGGTATGCTGCCTTCTCTATGCATATATATACCACTATCTGCCTCAGTCGGCGTCTCAGTCGGCGTCTCTGTAGGCGTCTCAGTCGCAGTCGCTGTAGATTAGGGGGTCTGCTGCCTTCTCTATGCCTATATCTACCTCTATCTGCCTCAGTCGACGTCTCAGTCGGCGTCGCAGCCTCTGTCAGCGTCTCTATATGCGTCTGAATCGCTGCCGCTGTCGATTGGGGGTCTGCTGCCTTCTCTATGCCTATATCTACCCCTATCTGCCTCAGTCGGCCTGTCAGTCGGCGTCGCAGCTTCTGTCAGCGTTTCTGTAGGCGTCTCAGTCGCTGTCGCTGTCGATTAGGGGGTCTGCTGCCTTCTCTATGCCTATATCTACCCCTATCTGCCTCAGTCGGCGTCTCAGTCGGCGTCGCAGCCTCTGTCAGCGTCTCTGTATGCGTCTCAGTCGCTGCCGCTGTCGATTGGGGGTCTGCTGCCTTCTCTATGCCTTTATCCACCCCTAACTGCCTCAGTCGACGTCTCAGTCGGCGTCGCAGCCTCTGTCAGCGTTTCTGTAGGCGTCTCAGTCGCTGTCGCTGTCGATGGGTGTCTGCTGCCTTCTCTATGCCTTTATCCACCCCTATCTGCCTGAGTCGGCGTCGCAGTCTCTGTCAACGTCTCTGTAGCCATCTCAGTCGCTATCGGTGTCGATTAGGGGGTCTGCTGCCTTCTCTATGCCTATATCTACCCCTATCTGCCTCAGTCGACGTCTTAGTCGGTGTCGCAGCCTCTGTCAGCGTTTCTGTAGGCGTCTCAGTCGCTGTCGCTGTCGATTAGGGGGTCTGCTGCCTTCTCTATGCCTATATCTACCCCTATCTGCCTCAGTCGGCGTCGCCGCCTCTGTCAGCGTTTCTGTAGGCGTCTCAGTCGCTGTCGCTGTCGATTAGGGGGTCTGCTGCCTTCTCTATGCCTTTAGCCACCCCTATCTGCCTCAGTCGGCGTCGCAGCCTCTGTCAACGTCTCTGTAGGCGTCTCAGTCGCTGTCGCTGTCGATTAGGGGGTCTGCTGCCTTCTCTATGCCTATATCTACCCCTATCTGCCTCAGTCGGCGTCTCAGTCGGCGTCGCAGCCTCTGTCAGCGTCTCTGTAGGCGTCTCAGTCGCTGCCGCTGTCGATTGGGAGGTCTGCTGCCTTCTCTATGCCTATATCTACCCCTATCTGCCTCAGTCGGCCTCTCAGTCGGCGTCGTAGCCTCTGTCAGCGTTTCTGTAGGCGTTTCAGTCGCTGTCGATTAGGGGGTCTGCTGCCTTCTCTATGCCTATATCTCCCCTATCTGCCTCAGTCGACGTCTCAGTCGGCGTCGCAGCCTTTGTCAGCGTTTCTGAAGGCGTTTCAGTCGCTGTCGCTGTCGATTAGGGGGTCTGCTGCCTTCTCTATGCCTTTGGCCACCCCTATCTGCCTCAGTCGGCGTCGCAGCCTCTGTCAGCGTTTCTGTAGGCGTCTCAGTCGCTGTCGCTGTCGATTAGGGGGCCTGCTGCCTTCTCTATGCCTATATCTCCCCTATCTGCCTCAGTCGACGTCTCAGTCGGCGTCGCAGCCTTTGTCAGCGTTTCTGAAGGCGTTTCAGTCGCTGTCGCTGTCGATTAGGGGGTCTGCTGCCTTCTCTATGCCTTTGGCCACCCCTATCTGCCTCAGTCGGCGTCGCAGCCTCTGTCAGCGTTTCTGTAGGCGTCTCAATCGCTGTCGCTGTCGATTAGGGGGCCTGCTGCCTTCTCTATGCCTATATCTACCCCTATCTGCCTCAGTCGGCGTCGCAGCCTCTGTCAGCGTCTCTATATGCGTCTCAGTCGCTGGCGCTGTCGATTGGGGGGTCTGCTGCATTCTCTATGCCTATATCTACCCCTATCTGCCTCAGTCGGCCTCTCAGTCGGCGTCGCAGCTTCTGCCAGCGTTTCTGTAGGCGTCTCAGTCGCTGTCACTGTCGATTAGGGGGTCTGCTGCCTTTTCTATGCCTATATCTACCCCTATCTGCGTCAGTCGTCATCGCAGCCTCTGTCAGCGTCTCTGTAGGCGTCTCAGTCGCTGCCGCTGTCGATTGGGAGGTCTGCTGCCTTCTCTATGCCTATATCTACCCCTATCTGCCTCAGTCGGCCTCTCAGTCGGCGTCGCAGCCTCTGTCAGCGTTTCTGTAGGCGTTTCAGTCGCTGTCGATTAGGGGGTCTGCTGCCTTCTCTATGCCTATATCTACCCCTATGTGCCTCAGTCGACGTCTCAGTCGGCGTCGCAGCCTCTGTCAGCGTCTCTATATGCGTCTCAGTCGCTGCCGCTGTCGATTAAGGGGTCTGCTGCCTTCTCTATGCCTATATCTACCCCTATCTGCCTCAGTCGGCGTTGCAGCCTCTATCAGCGTATCTGTAGGCGTCTCAATCGCTGCCGCTGTCGATTGGGTGTCTGCTGCCTTCTCTATGCCTATATCTACCCCTATCTGCATCAGTCGTCGTCGCAGCCTCTGTCAGCGTCTCTGTAGGCGTCTCAGTCGTTGCCGCTGTCGATTGGGGGGTATGCTGCCTTCTCTATGCATATATATACCACTATCTGCCTCAGTCGGCGTCTCAGTCGGCGTCTCTGTAGGCGTCTCAGTCGCAGTCGCTGTAGATTAGGGGGTCTGCTGCCTTCTCTATGCCTATATCTACCTCTATCTGCCTCAGTCGACGTCTCAGTCGGCGTCGCAGCCTCTGTCAGCGTCTCTATATGCGTCTGAATCGCTGCCGCTGTCGATTGGGGGTCTGCTGCCTTCTCTATGCCTATATCTACCCCTATCTGCCTCAGTCGGCCTGTCAGTCGGCGTCGCAGCTTCTGTCAGCGTTTCTGTAGGCGTCTCAGTCGCTGTCGCTGTCGATTAGGGGGTCTGCTGCCTTCTCTATGCCTATATCTACCCCTATCTGCCTCAGTCGACGTCTCAGTCGGCGTCGCAGCCTCTGTCAGCGTCTCTGTATGCGTCTCAGTCGCTGCCGCTGTCGATTGGGGGTCTGCTGCCTTCTCTATGCCTTTATCCACCCCTAACTGCCTCAGTCGACGTCTCAGTCGGCGTCGCAGCCTCTGTCAGCGTTTCTGTAGGCGTCTCAGTCGCTGTCGCTGTCGATGGGTGTCTGCTGCCTTCTCTATGCCTTTATCCACCCCTATCTGCCTGAGTCGGCGTCGCAGTCTCTGTCAACGTCTCTGTAGCCATCTCAGTCGCTATCGGTGTCGATTAGGGGGTCTGCTGCCTTCTCTATGCCTATATCTACCCCTATCTGCCTCAGTCGACGTCTTAGTCGGTGTCGCAGCCTCTGTCAGCGTTTCTGTAGGCGTCTCAGTCGCTGTCGCTGTCGATTAGGGGGTCTGCTGCCTTCTCTATGCCTATATCTACCCCTATCTGCCTCAGTCGGCGTCGCCGCCTCTGTCAGCGTTTCTGTAGGCGTCTCAGTCGCTGTCGCTGTCGATTAGGGGGTCTGCTGCCTTCTCTATGCCTTTAGCCACCCCTATCTGCCTCAGTCGGCGTCGCAGCCTCTGTCAACGTCTCTGTAGGCGTCTCAGTCGCTGTCGCTGTCGATTAGGGGGTCTGCTGCCTTCTCTATGCCTATATCTACCCCTATCTGCCTCAGTCGGCGTCTCAGTCGGCGTCGCAGCCTCTGTCAGCGTTTCTTTAGGCGTCTCAGTCGCTGTCGCTGTCGATTAGGGGGTCTGCTGCTTTCTCTATGCTTATATCTACCCCTATCTGCCTCAGTCGACGTCTCAGTCGGCGTCACAGCCTCTGTCAGCGTTTCTGAAGGCGTTTCAGTCGCTGTCGCTGTCGATTAGGGGGTCTGCTGCCTTCTCTATGCCTTTAGCCACCCCTATCTGCCTCATTCGGCGTCGCAGCCTCTGTCAGCGTTTCTGTAGGCGTCTCAGTCGCTGTCGCTGTCGATTAGGGGGTCTGCTGCCTTCTCTATGCCTATATCTACCCCTATCTGCCTCAGTCGACGTCTCAGTCGGCGTCGCAGCCTCTGTCAGCGTCTCTGTATGCGTCTCAGTCGCTGCCGCTGTCGATTGGGGGTCTGCTGCCTTCTCTATGCCTTTATCCACCCCTAACTGCCTCAGTCGACGTCTCAGTCGGCGTCGCAGCCTCTGTCAGCGTTTCTGTAGGCGTCTCAGTCGCTGTCGCTGTCGATGGGTGTCTGCTGCCTTCTCTATGCCTTTATCCACCCCTATCTGCCTGAGTCGGCGTCGCAGTCTCTGTCAACGTCTCTGTAGCCATCTCAGTCGCTGTCGGTGTCGATTAGGGGGTCTGCTGCCTTCTCTATGCCTATATCTACCCCTATCTGCCTCAGTCGACGTCTTAGTCGGTGTCGCAGCCTCTGTCAGCGTTTCTGTAGGCGTCTCAGTCGCTGTCGCTGTCGATTAGGGGGTCTGCTGCCTTCTCTATGCCTATATCTACCCCTATCTGCCTCAGTCGGCGTCGCCGCCTCTGTCAGCGTTTCTGTAGGCGTCTCAGTCGCTGTCGCTGTCGATTAGGGGGTCTGCTGCCTTCTCTATGCCTTTAGCCACCCCTATCTGCCTCAGTCGGCGTCGCAGCCTCTGTCAACGTCTCTGTAGGCGTCTCAGTCGCTGTCGCTGTCGATTAGGGGGTCTGCTGCCTTCTCTATGCCTATATCTACCCCTATCTGCCTCAGTCGGCGTCTCAGTCGGCGTCGCAGCCTCTGTCAGCGTTTCTTTAGGCGTCTCAGTCGCTGTCGCTGTCGTTTAGGGGGTCTGCTGCTTTCTCTAAGCTTATATCTACCCCTATCTGCCTCAGTCGACGTCTCAGTCGGCGTCACAGCCTCTGTCAGCGTTTCTGAAGGCGTTTCAGTCGCTGTCGCTGTCGATTAGGGGGTCTGCTGCCTTCTCTATGCCTTTAGCCACCCCTATCTGCCTCATTCGGCGTCGCAGCCTCTGTCAGCGTTTCTGTAGGCGTCTCAGTCGCTGTCGCTGTCGATTAGGGGGTCTGCTGCCTTCTCTATGCCTATATCTACACCTATCTGCCTCAGTCGGCGTCGCAGCCTCCATCAGCGTCTCTGTAGGCGTCTCAGTCGCTGCCGCTGTCGATTGGGAGGTCTGCTGCCTTCTCTATGCCTATATCTACCCCTATCTGCCTCAGTCGGCCTCTCAGTCGGCGTCGCAGCCTCTGTCAGCGTTTCTGTAGGCGTTTCAGTCGCTGTCGCTGTCGATTAGGGGGTCTGCTGCCTTCTCTATGCCTATATCTACCCCTATCTGCGTCAGTCGTCACGCAGCCTCTGTCAGCGTCTCTGTAGGCGTCTCAGTCGCTGCCTCTGTCGATTGGGAGGTCTGCTGCCTTCTCTATGCCTATATCTACCCCTATCTGCCTCAGTCGGCCTCTCAGTCGGCGTCGCAGCCTCTGTCAGCGTTTCTGTAGGCGTTTCAGTCGCTGTCGCTGTCGATTAGGGGGTCTGCTGCGTTCTCTATGCCTATATCTACCCCTATCTGCCTCAGTCGTCGTCGCAGCCTCTATCAGTGTCTCTGTAGGCGTCTCAGTCGCTGCCGCTGTCGATTGGGAGGTCTGCTGCCTTCTCTATGCCTATATCTACCCCTATCTGCCTTAGTCGGCGTTGCAGCCTCTATCAGCGTATCTGTAGGTGTCTCAATCACTGCCGCTGTCGATTGGGTGTCTGCTGCCTTCTCTATGCCTATATCTACCCCTATCTGCGTCAGTCGTCGTCGCAGCCTCTGTCAGCGTCTCTGTAGGCGTCTCAGTCGCTGCCGCTGTCGATTGGGGGGTCTGCTGCCTTCTCTACGCATATATATACCACTATCTGCCTCAGTCGGCGTCTCAGTCGGCGTCTCTAGGCGTCTCAGTCGCTGTCGCTGTAGATTAGGGGGTCTGCTGCCTTGTCTATGCCTATATCTACACCTATCTGCCTCAGTCGGCGTCGCCAGCCTCCATCAGCGTCTCTGTAGGCGTCTCAGTCGCTGCCGCTGTCGATTGGGAGGTCTGCTGCCTTCTCTATGCCTTTAGCCACCCCTATCTGCCTCATTCGGCGTCGCAGCCTCTGTCAGCGTTTCTGTAGGCGTCTCAGTCGCTGTCGCTGTCGATTAGGGGGTCTGCTGCCTTCTCTATGCCTATATCTACACCTATCTGCCTCAGTCGGCGTCGCAGCCTCCATCAGCGTCTCTGTAGGCGTCTCAGTCGCTGCCGCTGTCGATTGGGAGGTCTGCTGCCTTCTCTATGCCTATATCTACCCCTATCTGCCTCAGTCGGCCTCTCAGTCGGCGTCGCAGCCTCTGTCAGCGTTTCTGTAGGCGTTTCAGTCGCTGTCGCTGTCGATTAGGGGGTCTGCTGCCTTCTCTATGCCTATATCTACCCCTATCTGCGTCAGTCGTCACGCAGCCTCTGTCAGCGTCTCTGTAGGCGTCTCAGTCGCTGCCTCTGTCGATTGGGAGGTCTGCTGCCTTCTCTATGCCTATACCTACCCCTATCTGCCTCAGTCGGCCTCTCAGTCGGCGTCGCAGCCTCTGTCAGCGTTTCTGTAGGCGTTTCAGTCGCTGTCGCTGTCGATTAGGGGGTCTGCTGCCTTCTCTATGCCTATATCTACCCCAATCTGCCTCAGTCGACGTCTCAGTCGGCGTCGCAGCCTCTGTCAGCGTCTCTATATGCGTCTCAGTCGCTGCCGCTGTCGATTATGGGGTCTGCTGCCTTCTCTATGCCTATATCTACCCCTATCTGCCTTAGTCGGCGTTGCAGCCTCTATCAGCGTATCTGTAGGCGTCTCAATCGCTGCCGCTGTCGATTGGGTGTCTGCTGCGTTCTCTATGCCTATATCTACCCCTATCTGCCTCAGTCGTCGTCGCAGCCTCTATCAGTGTCTCTGTAGGCGTCTCAGTCGCTGCCGCTGTCGATTGGGAGGTCTGCTGCCTTCTCTATGCCTATATCTACCCCTATCTGCCTTAGTCGGCGTTGCAGCCTCTATCAGCGTATCTGTAGGTGTCTCAATCACTGCCGCTGTCGATTGGGTGTCTGCTGCCTTCTCTATGCCTATATCTACCCCTATCTGCGTCAGTCGTCGTCGCAGCCTCTGTCAGCGTCTCTGTAGGCGTCTCAGTCGCTGCCGCTGTCGATTGGGGGGTCTGCTGCCTTCTCTACGCATATATATACCACTATCTGCCTCAGTCGGCGTCTCAGTCGGCGTCTCTAGGCGTCTCAGTCGCTGTCGCTGTAGATTAGGGGGTCTGCTGCCTTGTCTATGCCTATATCTACCCCTATCTGCCTCATTCGACGTCTCAGTCGGCGTCGCAGCCTCTGTCAGCGTCTCTATATGCGTCTCAGTCGCTGGCGCTGTCGATTGGGGCGTCTGCTGCATTCTCTATGCCTATATCTACCCCTATCTGCCTCAGTCGGCCTCTCAGTCGGCGTCGCAGCCTCTGTCAGCGTTTCTGTAGGCGTTTCAGTCGCTGTCGCTGTCGATTAGGGGGTCTGCTGCCTTCTCTATGCCTATATCTACCCCTATCTGCGTCAGTCGTCACGCAGCCTCTGTCAGTGTCTCTGTAGGCGTCTCAGTCGCTGCCGCTGTCGATTGGGAGGTCTGCTGCCTTCTCTATGCCTATATCTACCCCTATCTGCCTCAGTCGGCCTCTCAGTCGGCGTCGCAGCCTCTGTCAGCGTTTCTGTAGGCGTTTCAGTCGCTGTCGCTGTCGATTAGGGGGTCTGCTGCCTTCTCTATGCCTATATATACCCCTATCTGCGTCAGTCGTCACGCAGCCTCTGTCAGCGTCTCTGTAGGCGTCTCAGTCGCTGCCGCTGTCGATTGGGAGGTCTGCTGCCTTCTCTATGCCTATATCTACCCCTATCTGCCTCAGTCGGCCTCTCAGTCGGCGTCGCAGCCTCTGTCAGCGTTTCTGTAGGCGTTTCAGTCGCTGTCGATTAGGGGGTCTGCTGCCTTCTCTATGCCTATATCTACCCCTATCTGCCTCAGTCGACGTCTCAGTCGGCGTCGCAGCCTCTGTCAGCGTCTCTATATGCGTCTCAGTCGCTGCCGCTGTCGATTAAGGGGTCTGCTGCCTTCTCTATGCATATATATACCACTATCTGCCTCAGTCGGCGTCTCAGTCGGCGTCTCTGTAGGCGTCTCAGTCGCAGTCGCTGTAGATTAGGGGGTCTGCTGCCTTCTCTATGCCTATATCTACCTCTATCTGCCTCAGTCGACGTCTCAGTCGGCGTCGCAGCCTCTGTCAGCGTCTCTATATGCGCCTGAATCGCTGCCGCTGTCGATTGGGGGTCTGCTGC
This sequence comes from Clusia tigrina, assembly GCA_920105625.2. Lineage (NCBI taxonomy): Eukaryota > Metazoa > Arthropoda > Insecta > Diptera > Clusiidae > Clusia > Clusia tigrina. Next base: position 90,158,542 of record OV050031.1, read on the forward strand.
CTTCTCTATGCCTATATCTACCCCTATCTGCCTCAGTCGGCCTCTCAGTCGGCGTCGCAGCCTCTGTCAGCGTCTCTGTATGCGTCTCAGTCGCTGCCGCTGTCGATTGGGGGTCTGCTGCCTTCTCTATGCCTTTATCCACCCCTAACTGCCTCAGTCGACGCCTCAGTCGGCGTCGCAGCCTCTGTCAGCGTTTCTGTAGGCGTCTCAGTCGCTGTCGCTGTCGCTGTCGATGGGTGTCTGCTGCCTTCTCTATGCCTATATCAACCCCTATCTGCGTCAGTCGTCGTCGCAGCCTATGTCAGCGTCTCTGTAGGCGTCTCAGTCGTTGCCGCTGTCGATTGGGTGTCTGCTGCCTTCTCTATGCCTTTATCCACCCCTATCTGCCTGAGTCGGCGTCGCAGCCTCTGTCAACGTCTCTGTAGCCGTCTCAGTCGCTGTCGGTGTCGATTAGGGGGTCTGCTGCCTTCTCTATGCCTATATCTACCCCTATCTGCCTCAGTCGACGTCTTAGTCGGTGTCGCAGCCTCTGTCAGCGTTTCTGTAGGCGTCTCAGTCGCTGTCGCTGTCGATTAGGGGGTCTGCTGTCTTCTCTATGCCTATATCTACTCCTATCTGCCTCAGTCGGCGTCGCCGCCTCTGTCAGCGTTTCTGTAGGCGTCTCAGTCGCTGTCGCTGTCGATTAGGGGGTCTGCTGCCTTCTCTATGCCTTTAGCCACCCCTATCTGCCTCAGTCGGCGTCGCAGTCTCTGTCAACGTCTCTGTAGGCGTCTCAGTCGCTGTCGCTGTCGATTAGGGGGTCTGCTGCCTTCTCTATGCCTATATCTACCCCTATCTGCCTCAGTCGGCGTCGCAGCCTCTGTCAGCGTTTCTGTAGGCGTCTCAGTCGCTGTCGCTGTCGATTAAGGGGTCTGCTGCCTTCTCTATGCCTATATCTGCCCCTATCTGCCTCAGTCGACGTCTCAGTCGGCGTCGCAGCCTCTGTCAGCGTTTCTTTAGGGGTCTCAGTCGCTGTCGCTGTCGATTAGGGGGTCTGCTGCTTTCTCTATGCCCATATCTACCCCTATCTGCCTCAGTCGACGTCTCAGTCGGCGTCGCAGCCTCTGTCAGCGTTTCTGAAGGCGTTTCAGTCGCTGTCGCTGTCGATTAGGGAGTCTGCTGCCTTCTCTATGCCTTTAGCCACCCCTATCTGCCTCATTCGGCGTCGCAGCCTCTGTTAGCGTTTCTGTAGGTGTCTCAGTCGCTGTCGCTGTCGATTAGGGGGTCTGCTGCCTTCTATATGCCTATATCTACACCTATCTGCCTCAGTCGGCGTCGCAGCCTCTATCAGCGTCTCTGTAGGCGTCTCAGTCGCTGCCGCTGTCGATTGGGAGGTCTGCTGCCTTCTCTATGCCTATATCTACCCCTATCTGCCTCAGTCGGCCTCTCAGTCGGCGTCGCAGCCTCTGTCAGCGTTTCTGTAGGCGTTTCAGTCGCTGTCGCTGTCGATTAGGGGGTCTGCTGCCTTCTCTATGCCTATATCTACCCCTATCTGCGTCAGTCGTCACGCAGCCTCTGTCAGCGTCTCTGTAGGCGTCTCAGTCGCTGCCGCTGTCGATTGGGAGGTCTGCTGCCTTCTCTATGCCTATATCTACCCCTATCTGCCTCAGTCGGCCTCTCAGTCGGCGTCGCAGCCTCTGTCAGCGTCTCTATATGCGTCTCAGTCGCTGCCGCTGTCGATTAAGGGGTCTGCTGCCTTCTCTATGCCTATATCTACCCCTATCTGCCTTAGTCGGCGTTGCAGCCTGTATCAGCGTATCTGTAGGCGTCTCAATCGCTGCCGCTGTCGATTGGGTGTCTGCTGCGTTCTCTATGCCTATATCTACCCCTATCTGCGTCAGTCGTCGTCGCAGCCTCTGTCAGTGTCTCTGTAGGCGTCTCAGTCGCTGTCGCTGTCGATTGGGGGGTCTGCTGCCTTCTCTATGCATATATATACCACTATCTGCCTCAGTCGGCGTCTCAGTCGGCGTCTCTGTAGGCGTCTCAGTCGCTGGCGCTGTAGATTAGGGGGTCTGCTGCCTTCTCTATGCCTATATCTACCCCTATCTGCCTCAGTCGACGTCTCAGTCGGCGTCGCAGCCTCTGTCAGCGTCTCTATATGCGTCTCAGTAGCTGGCGCTGTCGATTGGGGGGTCTGCTGCATTCTCTATGCCTATATCTACCCCTATCTGCCTCAGTCGGTCTCTCAGTCGGCGTCGCAGCTTCTGTCAGCGTTTCTGTAGGCGTCTCAGTCGCTGTCGCTGTCGATTAGGGGGTCTGCTGCCTTGTCTATGCCTATATCTACCTTTATCTGCCTCAGTCGACGTCTCAGTCGGCGTCGCAGCCTCTGTCAGCGTTTCTGTAGGCGTCTCAGATGCTGTCGCTGTCGATTAGGGTGTCTGCTGCCTTCTCTATGCCTATATCAACCCCTATCTGCGTCAGTCGTCGTCGCAGCCTCTGTCAGCGTCTTTGTAGGCGTCTCAGTCGTTGCCGCTGTCGATTGGGTGTCTGCTGCCTTCTCTATGCCTTTATCCACCCCTATCTGCCTCAGTCGGCGTCGCAGCCTCTGTCAACGTGTCTGTAGCCGTCTCAGTCGCTGTCGGTGTCGATTAGGGGATCTGCTGCCTTCTCTATGCCTATATCTACCCCTATCTGCCTCAGTCGACGTCTCAGTCGGCGTCGCAGCCTCTGTCAGCGTTTCTGTAGGCGTCTAAGTCGCTGCCGCTGTCGATTGGGGGGTCTGCTGCCTTCTCTATGCCTATATCTACCCCTATCTGCCTCAGTCGGCGCTGTAGCCTCTGTCAACGTCTCTGTAGGCGTCTCAGACGTTGCCGCTGTCGATTGGGGGTCTGCTGCCTTCTCTATGCCTATATCTTCCCTTATCTGCCTCAGTCGGCGTCTCAGCCTCTGTCAGCGTCTCTGTAGGCGTCTCAGTCGCTGCCGCTGTCGATTGGGAGGTCAGCTGCCTTCTCTATGACTATATTTACCCCTATCTGCCTCAGTCGGCGTCGCAGCCTCTGTCAGCGTCTCTGTAGGTGTCTGAGTCTCTGCTGCTGTCGATTGGTGGGGCTGCTGCCTTCTCTGTGCCTATATCTACCCCTATCTGCCTCAGTCGGCGTCGCAGCCTCTGTCAGCGTCTCTGAAGGCGTCTCAGTCGCTGCCGCTGTCGATTGGGAGGTCTGCTGCCTTCTCTATGCCTATATCTACCCCTACCTGCCTCAGTCGGCCTCTCAGTCGGCGTCGCAGCCTCTGTCAGCGTTTCTGTAGGCGTATCAGTCGCTGTCGCTGTCGATTAGGGGGTCTGCTGCCTTCTCTATGCCTATATCTACCCCTATCTGCGTCAGTCGTCATCGCAGCCTCTGTCAGCGTCTCTGTAGGCGTCTCAGTCGCTGCCGCTGTCGATTGGGAGGTCTGCTGCCTTCTCTATGCCTATATCTACCCCTATCTGCCTCAGTCGGCGTCTCAGTAGGCGTCGCAGCCTCTTTCAGCGTCTCTGTAGGCGTGTCAGCCGCTGCCGCTGTCGATTGGGGGGTCTGCTGCCTTCTCTGTACCTATATCTACCCTATCTGCCTTAGTCGGCGTCGCAGCCTCTGTCAGCGTCTCTGTATGCGTCTCAGTTGCTGCCGCTGTCGATTGGGGGGTCTGCTGCCTTCTCTATGCCTATATCCACCCCTATCTTCCTCAGTCGGCGTCGCAGCCTCTGTCAGCGTGTCTGTATGCGTCTCAGTTGCTGCCGCTGTCGATTGGGGGGTCTGCTGCCTTCTCTATGCCTATATCTACCCCTATCTGCCTCAGGCGCCGCAGCCTCTGTCAGTGTTGCTGTAGGCGTCTCAGTCGCTGCCGCTGTCGATTGGGGGGGTCTGCTGCCTTCTCTATGCCTATATCTGCCCCTATATGCCTCAGTCGGCGTCGCAGCCTCTGTCAGCGTTTCTGTAGGCGTCTCAGTTGCTGCCGCTGTCGATTGGGGGGGCTGTTGCCTTCTCTATGCCTATATCTACCCCTATCTGCCTCAGTCGACGTCTCAGTCGGCGTCGCAGCCTCTGTCAGCGTCTCTGTAGGCGTCTCACTCGCTGCCGCTGTCGATTGGAGGGTCTGCTGCCTTCTCTATGCCTATATCTATCCCTATCTGCCTCAGGCGTCGCAGCCTCTGTCAGTGTTTCTGTAGGCGTCTCAGTCGCTGCCGCTGTCGATTGGGGGGTCTGCTGCCTTCTATATGCCTATATCTACCCCTGTCTACCTCAGTCGGCGTCGCAGCCTCTGTCAGCGTTTCTGTAGGCGTCTCAGTCGCTGCCGTTGTCGATTGGGGGTTCTGCTGCCTTCTCTATGAATATATCTACCCCTATCTGCCATAGTCGGCGTCGCAGCCTCTGTCAGCGTTTCTGTAGGCGTCTCAGTCGCTGGCGCTGTCGATTTGGGGGGTCTGCTGCCTTTTCTATGCCTATATCTACCCCTTTCAGCCTCAGTCGGCGTCTCAGTCGGCGTCGCAACCTCTGTCAGCGTATCTGTAGGTGTCTCAGTCGCTGCCGCTGTCGATTGGGGGAGGTCTGCTGCTTTATCTATGTCAATATCTATCCCTATCTGCCTCAGGCGTCGCAGCCTCTGTCAGTGTTTCTGTAGGCGTCTCAGTCGCTGCCGCTGTCGATTGGGGGGTCTGCTGCCTTCTCTATGCCTATATCTACCCCTGTCTACCTCAGTCGGCGTCACAGCCTCTGTCAGAGTTTCTGTAGGGGTCTCAGTCGCTGTCGCTGTCGATTGGGGGGTCTGCTGCCTTCTCTATTCCAACATCTACCCCTATCTGCCTCAGTCGGCGTCGCAACCTCTGTCAGCGTATCTGTAGGTGTCTCAGTCGCTGCCGCTGTCGATTGGGGGGGTCTGCTGCTTTATCTATGTCAATATCTATCCCTATCTGCCTCAGGCGTCGCAGCCTCTGTCAGTGTTTCTGTAGGCGTCTCAGTCGCTGCCGCTGTCGATTGGGGGGTCTGCTGCCTTCTCTATGCCTATATCTACCCCTGTCTACCTCAGTCGGCGTCGCAGCCTCTGTCAGCGTTTCTGTAGGCGTCTCAATCGCTGCCGCTGTCGATTGGGGGGTCTGCTGCCTTCTCTATGCCTATATCTACCCCTGTCTACCTCAGTCGGCGTCGCAGCCTCTGTCAGCACTTCTGTAGGCGTCTCAGTCGCTGCCGCTGTCGATTGGGGGTTCTGCTGCCTTCTCTATGAATATATCTACCCCTATCTGCCTCAGTCGGCGTCGCAGCCTCTGTCAGCGTTTCTGTAGGTGTCTAAGTCGCTGCCGCTGTCGATTGGGGGGCTGCTGCCTTCTCTATGCCTATATCTACCCCTATCTGCCTCAGTCGGCGTCGCAGCCTCTGTCAGCGTCTCTGAAGGCGTCTCAGTCGCTGCCGCTGTCGATTGGGGGATCTGCTGCTTTCTCTATGCCAACATCTACCCCTATCTGCCTCAGTCGGCGTCTCAGTCGGTGTCGCAGCCTCTATCAGCGTCTCTGTAGGTGTCTCAGTCGCTGCCGCTGTCGATTGGGGGGTCTGCTAACTTCTCTATGCCTATATCTACCCCTACCTGCCTCAGGCGTCGCAGCCTCTGTCAATGTTTCTGTAGGCGTCTCAGTCGCTACAGCTGCCGATTGGGGGTCTGCTGCCTTCTATATGCCTATATCTACCCCTATCTGCCTCAGTCGGCGTCTCAGTCGGCGTCGCAGCCTCTACAGCGTCTCTGTAGGCGTGTCAGCTGCTGCCGCTGTCGATTGGGGGGTCTGCTGCCTTCTCTATGCCTATATCTACCCCTATCTGCCTCAGGCGCCGCAGCCTCTGTCAGTGTTTCTGTAGGCGTCTCAGTCGCTGCCGCTGTCGATTGGGGTGGTCTGCTGCCTTCTCTATGCCTATATCTGCCCCTATATGCCTCAGGCGCCGCAGACTCTGTCAGTGTTTCTGTAGGTGTCTCAGTCGCTGCCGCTGTCGATTGGGGGGGTCTGCTGCTTTATCTGTATCAATATCTATCCCTATCTGCCACAGTCGAGGACGCAGCCCATGTCAGCGTCTCTGTAGGTGTCTAAGTCGCTGCCGCTGTCGATTGGGGGGCTGCTGCCTACTCTATGCCTATATCTACCCCTATCTGCATCAGTCGGCGTCTCAGTCGGCTTCGCAGCCTCTGTCAGCGCCTCTTTAGGTGTCTCAGTCGCTGCCGCTGGCGATTGGGCTATCTGCTGCCTTCTCTATGCCTATATCCAACCCTATCTGCCTAAGTCGGCGTCGCAGCCTCTGTCAGCGTCTATGTAGGCTTGTCAGTCGCTGCCGCTGTCGATTGGGCGGTCTACTGCCTTATCTGTGCCTATATCTACCCCTATCTGCCTCAGTCTGTCAGCGCCTCTTTAGGCGTCTCAGTCGCTGCCGCTGTCGATTGGGCTGTCTGCTGCCTTCTCTATGAATATATCTACCCCTATCTGCCTCAGTCGGCTTCGCAGCCTCTGTCAGTGTTTCTGTAGGCGTCTCAGTCGCTGCCGCTGTCGATTGGGGGGGTCTGCTGCCTTCTCTATGCCTATATCTGCCCCTATATGCCTCAGGCGCCGCAGACTCTGTCAGTGTTTCTGTAGGTGTCTCAGTCGCTGCCGCTGTCGATTGGGGGGGTCTGCTGCTTTATCTGTATCAATATCTATCCCTATCTGCCACAGTCGAGGACGCAGCCCATGTCAGCGTCTCTGTAGGTGTCTAAGTCGCTGCCGCTGTCGATTGGGGGGCTGCTGCCTACTCTATGCCTATATCTACCCCTATCTGCATCAGTCGGCGTCTCAGTCGGCTTCGCAGCCTCTGTCAGCGCCTCTTTAGGTGTCTCAGTCGCTGCCGCTGGCGATTGGGCTATCTGCTGCCTTCTCTATGCCTATATCCAACCCTATCTGCCTAAGTCGGCGTCGCAGCCTCTGTCAGCGTCTATGTAGGCTTGTCAGTCGCTGCCGCTGTCGATTGGGCGGTCTACTGCCTTATCTGTGCCTATATCTACCCCTATCTGCCTCAGTCTGTCAGCGCCTCTTTAGGCGTCTCAGTCGCTGCCGCTGTCGATTGGGCTGTCTGCTGCCTTCTCTATGAATATATCTACCCCTATCTGCCTCAGTCGGCTTCGCAGCCTCTGTCAGTGTTTCTGTAGGCGTCTCAGTCGCTGCCGCTGTCGATTGGGGGGGTCTGCTGCCTTCTCTATGCCTATATCTGCCCCTATATGCCTCAGGCGCCGCAGCCTCTGTCAGTGTTTCTGTAGGTGTCTCAGTCGCTGCCGCTGTCGATTGGGGGGGTCTGCTGCTTTATCTATGTCAATATCTATCCCTATCTGCCACAGTCGACGACGCAGCCCATGTCACCGTTTCTGTAGGCGTCTCGGTCGCTGCCGCTGTCGATTGGGGGGTCTGCTGCCTTCTCTATGAATATATCTACCCCTATCTGCCTCAGGCGCCGCAGCCTCTGTCAGTGTTTCTGTAGGTGTCTCAGTCGCTGCCGCTGTCGATTGGGGGGGTCTGCTGCCATCTCTATGCCTATATCTGCCCCTATATGCCTCAGGCGCCGCAGCCTCTGTCAGTGTTTCTGTAGGTGTCTCAGTCGCTGCCGCTGTCGATTGGGGGGTCTGCTGCTTTATCTATGTCAATATCTATCCCTATCTGCCACAGTCGACGACGCAGCCCATGTCAGCGTCTCTGTAGGTGTCTAAGTCGCTGCCGCTGTCGATTGGGGGCTGCTAACTTCTCTGTGCCTATATCTACCCCTATCTGCCTCAGTCGGCGTGTCAGTCGGCGTCGCAGCCTCTGTCAGCGTCTCTTTAGGCGTCTCAGTCGCTGCCGCTGTCGATTGCGGGGTTCTGCTGCCTTCTCAATGCCAATATCTACCCCTATCTGCCCCCGTCGGCGTCGCAGCCTCTGTCAGCGTCTCTGTAGGCGTCTCGGTCGCTGCCGCTGTCGATTGGGGGGTCTGCTGCCTTCTCTATGAATATATCTACCCCTATCTGCCTCAGGCGCCGCAGCCTCTGTCAGTGTTTCTGTAGGTGTCTCAGTCGCTGCCGCTGTCGATTGGGGGGGGTCTGCTGCCATCTCTATGCCTATATCTGCCCCTATATGCCTCAGGCGCCGCAGCCTCTGTCAGTGTTTCTGTAGGTGTCTCAGTCGCTGCCGCTGTCGATTGGGGGGTCTGCTGCCTTCTCTATGAATATATCTACCCCTATCTGCCACAGTCGACGACGCAGCCCATGTCAGCGTCTCTGTAGGTGTCTAAGTCGCTGGCGCTCTCGATTGGGGGGTCTGCTGCCTTTTCTATGCCTATATCTACCCTTTTATGCCTCAGTCGGCGTCTCAGTCGGCGTCTGAGTCGGCGTCGCAGCCTCTGTCAGCATCTCTGTAGGCGTCTCAGTCGCTGGCGCTGTCGATTGGGGGGTCTGCTGTTTTCTATGCCTATATATACCCCTATCTGCCTCAGTCGACGTCGCAGCCTCTGTCAGCGTCTCTGTATGCGTCTCAGTTGCTGCCGCTGTCGATTGAGGGGTCTGCTGCCTTCTCCATGCCTATATATACCCCTATATGCCTCAGTCAGCGTCGCAGCCTCTGTCAGCGTTTCTGTAGGCGTTTCAGTTGCTGCCGCTGTCGATTGGGGGATCTGTTGCCTTCTCTATGCCTATATCTACCCCTATCTGCCTCAGTCGACGTCTCAGTCGGCGTCGCAGCCTCTGTCAGCGTCTCTGTAGGCGTCTCACTCGCTGCCGCTGTCGATTGGAGGGTCTGCTGCCTTCTCTATGCCTATATCTACCCCTATCTGCCTCAGGCGTCGCAGCCTCTGTCAGTGTTTCTGTAGGCGTCTCAGTCGCTGCCGCTGTCGATTGGGGGGTCTGCTGCCTTCTCTATGCCTATATCTACCCCTGTCTACCTCAGTCGGCGTCGCAGCCTCTGTCAGCGTTTCTGTAGGTGTCTCAGTCGCTGCCACTGTCGATTGGGCGTTCTGCTGCCTTCTCTATGAATATATCTACCCCTATCTGCCTCAGTCGGCGTCGCAGCCTCTGTCAGCGTTTCTGTAGGGGTCTCAGTCGCTGTCGCTGTCGATTGGGGGGTCTGCTGCCTTCTCTATGTCTATATCTACCTCTATCTGCCTCAGTCGACGTCTCAGTCGGCGTCGCAGCCTCTGTCAGCGTCTCTGTATGCGTCTCAGTTGCTACCGCTGTAGATTGGGGGTCTGCTGCCTTCTCTATGCCTATAACCACCCCTATCTGCCTCAGTCGGCGTCTCAGTCGGCGTCGCAGCCTCTGTCAGCATCTCTGTAGGCGTCTCAGTCGCTGGCGCTGTCGATTGGGGGGTCTGCTGCCTTTTCTATGCCTATATCTACCCCTTTCAGCCTCAGTCGGCGTCTCAGTCGGCGTCGCAACCTCTGTCAGCGTATCTGTAGGTGTCTCAGTCGCTGCCGCTGTCGATTGGGGGGGTCTGCTGCTTTATCTATGTCAATATCTATCCCTATCTGCCTCAGTTGACGACGCAGCCTCTGTCAGCGTCTCTGTAGGTGTCTCAGTCGCTGCCGCTGTCGATTGGTGGGTCTGCTGCCTACTCTATGCCTATATCTACCCCTATCTGCCAAAGTCGGCCTCGCAGCCTCTGTTAGCGTCTCTGAAGGCGTCTCAGTCGCTGCCGCTGTCGATTGGTGGGTCTGCTGCCTTCTCTATGCCTATATCTACCCCTATCTGCCTCAGTCAACGTCTCAGTCGGCGTCGCAGCCTCTGTCAGCGTTTCTGTAGGCATCTCAGTCGCTGTCGCTGTCGATTGGGGCGTCTGCTGCCTTCTCTATGCCTATATCTACCCCTATCTGCCAAAGTCGGCCTCGCAGCCTCTGTTAGCGTCTCTGAAGGCGTCTCAGTCGCTGCCGCTGTCGATTGGGCCGTCTGCTGCCTTCTCTATGCCTATATCTACCCCTATCTGTCTCAGTCGGCGTCACAGCCTCTGTCAGCGTCTCTGTGGGCGTCGCAATCGCTGCCGCTGTCGATTGGAGGGTCTGCTGCCTTCTCTATGCCTATATCTACCCCTATCTGCCTCAGTCGAAGTCTCAGTCGGCGTCGCAGCCTCTGTCAGCGTTTCTGTAGGCATCTCAGTCGCTGTCGCTGTCGATTGGGGCGTCTGCTGCCTTCTCTATGCCTATATCTACCCCTATCTGCCTCAGTCGGCGTCACAGCCTCTGTCAGCGTCTCTGTGGGCGTCTCAATCGCTGCCGCTGTCGATTGGAGGGTCTGCTGCCTTCTCTATGCCTATATCTACCCCTATCTGCCTCAGGCGTCGCAGCCTCTGTCAGTGTTTCTGTAGGCGTCTCAGTCGCTGTCGCTGTCGATTGGGGGGCCTGCTGCCTTCTCTATGCCTATATCTACCCATATCTGCCTCGGCCGACGTCTCGGTCGGCGTCACAGCCTCTGTCAGCGTCTCTGTAGGCATCTCAGGCGCTGCGGCTGTCGATTGGGGAGTCGGATGCCTTCTCTACGCCAATATCTACCCCTATCTGCCCCCGTCGGCGTCGCAGCCTCTGTCAGCGTCTCTGTAGGCATCTCAGGCGCTGCGGCTGTCGATTGGGGAGTCTGATGCCTTCTCTAAGCCAATATCTACCCCTATCTGCCTCAGTCGGCGTCTCTGTCGGCGTAGCATCCTCTGTCAGCGTCTCTTTAGGCGTCTCAGTCGCTGTCGCTGTCGATTGGGGGGTCTGCTGCCTTCTCAATGCCTATATCTACCCCTATCTGTCTCAGTCGGCGTCTCAGTCGGCGACTCAGTCGGCGACTCAGTCGGCGTCTCAGTCGTCGTCTCAGTCAGCGTCGCAACCTCTTTCAGCGTATCTGTAGGTGTCTCGGTCGCTGCCGCTGTCGATTGGGGGGTCTGCTGCTTTCTCTATGCCAATATCTACCCCTATCTGCCACAGTCGGCGTAGTAGCGTCTGTCAGCGTCTCTGTATGCGTCTCAGTCGCTGCCGCTGTCGATTGGGGGGTCTGCTGCCTTCTCTATGTCTATATCTACCCCTATCTGCCTCAGGCGTCACAGCCTCTGTCAGTGTTTCTGTAGGCGTCTCAATCGCTGCCGCTGTCGATTGGCGGGTCTGCTGCCTTCTCTATGAATATATCTACCCCTATCTGCCTCAGTCGGCGTCGCAGCCTCTGTCAGCGTTTCTATAGGCATCTCAGTCGCTGTCGCTGTCGATTGGGGCGTCTGCTGCCTTCTCTATGCCTATATCTACCCCTATCTGCCTCAGTCGGCGTCACAGCCTCTGTCAGCGTCTCTGTGGGCGTCTCAATCGCTGCCGCTGTCGATTGGAGGGTCTGCTGCCTTCTCTATGCCTATATCTACCCCTATCTGCCTCAGGCGTCGCAGCCTCTGTCAGTGTTTCTGTAGGCGTCTCAGTCGCTGCCGCTGTCGATTGGGGGGTCTGCTGCCTTCTCTATGCCTGCCTCAGTCGGCGTCACAGCCTCTGTCAGCGTCTCTGTGGGCGTCTCAATCGCTGCCGCTGTCGATTGGAGGGTCTGCTGCCTTCTCTATGCCTATATCTACCCCTATCTGCCTCAGGCGTCGCAGCCTCTGTCAGTGTTTCTGTAGGCGTCTCAGTCGCTGTCGCTGGCGATTGGGGGGCCTGCTGCCTTCTCTATGCCTATATCTACCCATATCTGCCTCGGTCGACGTCTCGGTCGGCGTCACAGCCTCTGTCAGCGTCTCTGTATGCTTCTCAGTTGCTGCCGCTGTCGATTGGGGGTCTGCTGCCTTCTCTACGCCAATATCTACCCCTATCTGCCCCCGTCTTCGTCGCAGCCTCTGTCAGCGTCTCTGTAGGCATCTCAGGCGCTGCGGCTGTCGATTGGGGAGTCTGATGCCTTCTCTAAGCCAATATCTACCCCTATCTGCCTCAGTCGGCGTCTCAGTCGGCGTAGCATCCTCTGTCAGCGTCTCTTTAGGCGTCTCAGTCGCTGTCGCAGTCGATTGGGGGGTCTGCTGCCTTCTCAATGCCTATATCTACCCCTATCTGTCTCAGTCGGCGTCTCAGTCAGCGTCGCAACCTCTTTCAGCGTATCTGTAGGTGTCTCGGTCGCTGCCGCTGTCGATTGGGGGTTCTGCTGCTTTATCTATGTCAATATCGAACCCGATCTGCCTCAGTCGGCGTCGCAGCCTCTGTCAGCATCTATGCAGGTGTCTTAGTCGATGCCGCTGTCGATTGGGTGGTCTGCTGCTTTCTCTATGCCAATATCTACCCCTATCTGCCTCAGTCGGCGTAGTAGCGTCTGTCAGCGTCTCTGTATGCGTCTCAGTCGCTGCCGCTGTCGATTGGGGGGTCTGCTGCCTTCTCTATGTCTATATCTACCCCTATCTGCCTCAGGCGTCGCAGCCTCTGTCAGTGTTTCTGTAGGCGTCTCAATCGCTGCCGCTGTCGATTGGGGGGTCTGCTGCCTTCTCTATGCCTATATCTACCCCTATCTGCCGCAGTCGGCGTCGCAGCCTCTGTCAGCGTTTCTGTAGGCGTCTCGGTCGCTGCCGCTGTCGATTGGGGGGTCTGCTGCCTTCTCTATGAATATATCTACCCCTATCTGCCTCAGTCGGCGTCGCAGCCTCTGTCAGCGTTTCTATAGGCATCTCAGTCGCTGTCGCTGTCGATTGGGGTGTCTGCTGCCTTCTCTATGCCTATATCTACCCCTATCTGCCTCAGTCGGCGTCACAGCCTCTGTCAGCGTCTCTTTGGGCGTCTGAATCGCTGCCGCTGTCGATTGGAGGGTCTGCTGCCTTCTCTATGCCTATATCTACCCCTATCTGCCTCAGGCGTCGCAGCCTCTGTCAGTGTTTCTGTAGGCGTCTCAGTCGCTGCCGCTGTCGATTGGGGGGTCTGCTGCCTTCTCTATGCCTATATCTACCCCTGTCTACCTCAGTCGGCGTCGCAGCCTCTGTCAGCGTTTCTGTAGGCGTCTCAGTCGCTGCCGCTGTCGATTGGGGGTTCTGCTGCCTTCTCTATAAATATATCTACCCCTATTTGCCTCAGTCAGCGTCGCAGCCTCTGTCAGCGTTTCTGTAGGCGTCTCAGTCGCTGTCGCTGTCGATTGGGGGGTCTGCTGCCTTCTCTATGCCTATATCTACCCATATCTGCCTCGGTCGACGTCTCGGTCGGCGTCACAGCCTCTGTCAGCGTCTCTGTATGCTTCTCAGTTGCTGCCGCTGTCGATTGGGGGTCTGCTGCCTTCTCTATGCCTATATCCACCCCTATCTGCCTCAATCGGCGTCGCAGCCTCTGTCAGCATCTCTGTAGGCGTCTCAGTCGCTGGCGCTGTCGATTGGGGGGGTCTGCTGCCTTTTCTATGCCTATATCTACCCCTTTCAGCCTCAGTCGGCGTCTCAGTCGGCGTCTCAGTTGCCGTCGCAACCTCTGTCAGCGTATCTGTAGGTGTCTCAGTCGCTGCCGCTGTCGATTGGGGGGGTCTGCTGCTTTATTTATGTCAATATCTATCCCTATCTGCCACAGTCGACGACGCAGCCCATGTCAGCGACTCTGTAGGTGTCTAAGTCGCTGCCGCTGTCGATTGGGTGGCTGCTGCCTTCTCTATGCCTATATCTACCACTATCTGCCTCAGTCGGCGCCGCAGCCTCTGTCAGCGTCTCTGAAGGCGTCTCAGTCGCTGCCGCTGTCGATTGGGGGATCTGCTGCTTTCTCTATGCCAACATCTACCCCTATCTGCCTCAGTCGGCGTCTCAGTCAGCTTCGCAGCCTCTATCAGCGTCTCTGTAGGTGTCTCAGTCGCTGCCGCTGTCGATTGGGGGGTCTGCTGCCTTCTCTATGCCTATATCTGCCCTACATGCCTCAGGCGGCGTCGCAGCCTCTGTCAGCGTCTCTGTATGCGTCTCAGTTGCTGCCGCTGTCGATTGGGGGGTCTGCTGCCTTCTCTATGCCTATATCCACCCCTATCTTCCTCAGTCGGCGTCTCAGTCGGCGTCGCAGCCTCTGTCAGCGTCTCTGTATGCGTCTCAGTTGCTGCCGCTGTCGATTGGGGGGTCTGCTGCCTTCTCTATGCCTATATCTGCCCCTATATGCCTCAGGCGCCGCAGCCTCTGTCAGTGTTTCTGTAGGTGTCTCAGTCGCTGCCGCTGTCGATTGGGGGGTCTGCTGCTTTATCTATGTCAATATCTATCCCTATCTGCCACAGTCGACGACGCAGCCCATGTCACCGTTTCTGTAGGCGTCTCGGTCGCTGCCGCTGTCGATTGCGGGGTTCTGCTGCCTTCTCAATGCCAATATCTACCCCTATCTGCCCCCGTCGGCGTCGCAGCCTCTGTCAGCGTCTCTGTAGGCGTCTCAGGCGCTGCGGCTGTCGATTGGGGGGTCTGCTGCCTTCTCTATGCCTATATCTACCCCTATCTGTCTCAGTCGGCGTCTCAGTCGGCGACTCAGTCGGCGTCAGTCGTCGTCTCAGTCAGCGTCGCAACCCCTTTCAGCGTATCTGTAGGTGTCTCGGTCGCTGCCGCTGTCGATTGGGGGGTCTGCTGCCTTCTCTATGAATATATCTACCCCTATCTGCCTCAGTCGGCGTCGCAGCCTCTGTCAGCGTTTCTGTAGGCATCTCAGTCGCTGTCGCTGTCGATTGGGGCGTCTGCTGCCTTCTCTATGCCTATATCTACCCCTATCTGCCTCAGTCGGCGTCACAGACTCTGTCAGCGTCTCTGTGGGCGTCTCAATCGCTGCCGCTGTCGATTGGAGTTTCTGCTGCCTTCTCTATGCTTATATCTGCCCCTATATGCCTCAGGCGCCGCAGCCTCTGTCAGTGTTTCTGTAGGTGTCTCAGTCGCTGCCGCTGTCGATTGGGGGGGTCTGCTGCTTTATCTATGTCAATATCTATCCTTATCTGCCACAGTCGACGACGCAGCCCATGTCAGCGTCTCTGTAGGTGTCTAAGTCGCTGGCGCTCTCGATTGGGGGGTCTGCTGCCTTTTCTATGCCTATATCTACCCTTTTATGCCTCAGTCGGCGTCTCAGTCGGCGTCTCAGTCGGCGTCTCAGTCGGCGTCGCAGCCTCTGTCAGCATCTCTGTAGGCGTCTCAGTCGCTGGCGCTGTCGATTGGGGGGTATGCTGTTTTCTATGCCTATATATACCCCTATCTGCCTCAGTCGACGTCGCAGCCTCTGTCAGCGTCTCTGTATGCGTCTCAGTTGCTGCCGCTGTCGATTGAGGGGTCTGCTGCCTTCTCTATGCCTATATATACCCCTATCTGCCTCAGGCGCCGCAGCCTCTGTCAGTGTTTCTGTAGGCGTCTCAGTCGCAGCCGCTGTCGATTGGGGGGTCTGCTGCCTTCTCTATGCCTATATCTGCCCCTATATGCCTCAGTCGGCGTCGCAGCCTCTGTCAGCGTTTCTGTAGGCGTCTCAGTTGCTGCCGCTGTCGATTGGGGGATCTGTTGCCTTCTCTATGCCTATATCTACCCCTATCTGCCTCAGTCGACGTCTCAGTCGGCGTCGCAGCCTCTGTCAGCGTCTCTGTATGCGTCTCACTCGCTGCCGCTGTCGATTGGAGGGTCTGCTGCCTTCTCTATGCCTATATCTACCCCTATCTGCCTCAGGCGTCGCAGCCTCTGTCAGTGTTTCTGTAGGCGTCTCAGTCGCTGCCGCTGTCGATTGGGGGGTCTGCTGCCTTCTCTATGCCTATATCTACCCCTGTCTACCTCAGTCGGCGTCGCAGCCTCTGTCAGCGTTTCTGTAGGTGTCTCAGTCGCTGCCACTGTCGATTGGGGGTTCTGCTGCCTTCTCTATGAATATATCTACCCCTATCTGCCTCAGTCGGCGTCGCAGCCTCTGTCAGCGTTTCTGTAGGGGTCTCAGTCGCTGTCGCTGTCGATTGGGGGGTCTGCTGCCTTCAATATGTCTATATCTACCTCTATCTGCCTCAGTCGACGTCTCAGTCGGCGTCGCAGCCTCTGTCAGCGTCTCTGTATGCGTCTCAGTTGCTGCCGCTGTAGATTGGGGGGTCTGCTGCCTTCTCTATGCCTATATCCACCCCTATCTGCCTCAGTCGGCGTCTCAGTCGGCGTCGCAGCCTCTGTCAGCATCTCTGTAGGCGTCTCAGTCGCAGGCGCTGTCGATTGGGGGGGTCTGCTGCCTTTTCTATGCCTATATCTACCCCTTTCAGCCTCAGTCGGCGTCTCAGTCGGCGTCGCAACCTCTGTCAGCGTATCTGTAGGTGTCTCAGTCGCTGCCGCTGTCGATTGGGGGGGTCTGCTGCTTCATCTATGTCAATATCTATCCCTATCTGCCTCAGTTGACGACGCAGCCTCTGTCAGCGTCTCTGTAGGTGTCTCAGTCGCTGCCGCTGTCGATTGGTGGGTCTGCTGCCTACTCTATGCCTATATCTACCCCTATCTGCCAAAGTCGGCCTCGCAGCCTCTGTCAGCGTCTCTGAAGGCGTCTCAGTCGCTGCCGCTGTCGATTGGTGGGTCTGCTGCCTTCTCTATGCCTATATCTACCCCTATCTGCCTCAGTCGACGTCTCAGTCGGCGTCGCAGCCTCTGTCAGCGTCTCTGTAGGTGTCTCAGTCGCTGCCGCTGTCGATTGGTGGGTCTGCTGCCTACTCTATGCCTATATCTACCCCTATCTGCCAAAGTCGGCCTCGCAGCCTCTGTCAGCGTCTCTGAAGGCGTCTCAGTCGCTGCCGCTGTCGATTGGTGGGTCTGCTGCCTTCTCTATGCCTATATCTACCCCTATCTGCCTCAGTCGACGTCTCAGTCGGCGTCGCAGCCTCTGTCAGCGTCTCTATATGCGTCTCAGTCGCTGCCGCTGTCGATTGGGGCGTCTGCTGCCTTCTCTATGCCTATATCTACCCCTATCTGCCTCAGTCGGCGTCACAGCCTCTGTCAGCGTCTCTGTGGGCGTCGCAATCGCTGCCGCTGTCGATTGGAGGGTCTGCTGCCTTCTCTATGCCTATATCTACCCCTATCTGCCTCAGTCGAAGTCTCAGTCGGCGTCGCAGCCTCTGTCAGCGTTTCTGTAGGCATCTCAGTCGCTGTCGCTGTCGATTGGGGCGTCTGCTGCCTTCTCTATGCCTATATCTACCCCTATCTGCCTCAGTCGGCGTCACAGCCTCTGTCAGCGTCTCTGTGGGCGTCTCAATCGCTGCCGCTGTCGATTGGAGGGTCTGCTGCCTTCTCTATGCCTATATCTACCCCTATCTGCCTCAGTCGACGTCTCAGTCGGCGTGGCAGCCTCTGTCAGTGTCTCTGTAGGTGTCTGAGTCGCTGCCGCTGTCGATTAGGGGGGTCTGCTGCCTTCTCTATGCCTATATCTACCCCTATCTGCCTCAGTCGGCATCGCAGCCTCTGTCAGCGTTTCTGAAGGCGTCTCAGTCGCTGTTGCTGTCGATTAGGGGGGTCTGCTGCCTTCTCTATGCATATATATACCCCTATCTGCCTCAGTCGGCGTCTCAGTCGGCGTCGCAGCCTCTATCAGCGTCTCTGTAGGCGTCTCAATCCCTGCCGCTATCGATTGGGTGTCTGCTGCCTTCTCTATGCCTATATCTACCCCTATCTGCGTCAGTCGGCGTCGCAGCCTGTGTCAGCGTTTCTGTAGGCGTCTCAGTTGCTGCCGCTGTCGATTAGGGGGTCTTCTCCCTTCTCTATGCCTATATCTATCCCTATCTGCCTCAGTCGGCGTCTCAGTCGTCGTCGCAGCCTCTGTCAGCGTCTCTGTAGGCGTCTCAGTCGCTGCCGCTGTCGATTGGGGGTCAGCTGCCTTCTCTATGCCTTTATCCACCCCTATCTGCCTCAGTCGGCGTCTCAGTCGGCGTCGCAGCCTCTATCAGCGTCTCTGTAGGCGTCTCAATCCCTGCCGCTATCGATTGGGTGTCTGCTGCCTTCTCTATGCCTATATCTACCCCTATCTGCCTCAGTCGACGTCTCAGTCGGCGTCGCAGCCTCTCTCAGCGTCTCTGTAGGTGTCTCAGTCGCTGCCGCTGTCGATTGGGGCGGTCTGCTGCCTTCTCTATGCCAATATCTACGCGTATCTGCTTCAGTCGGCGTCTCAGTCCGCGTCGCAGCCTTTGTTAGCGTCTCTGTAGGCATCTCAGGTGCTGCCGCTGTCGATTGGGGGGTCTTCTGCCTTCTCTATGCCAATATCTTGCCCTATCTGCCTAAGTCGGCGTCGCAGCCTCTGTCAGCGTCTCTGTAGGCGTCTCAATCGCTGCCGCTGTCGATTGGGGGTCTGCTGCCTTCTTTATGCCTATATCTACCCCTATCTGCATCAGTCGGCGTCTCAGTCGGCTTCGCAGCCTCTGTCAGCGCCTCTTTAGGCGTTTCAGTCGCTGCCGCTGTCGATTGGGCGGTTTACTGCCTTCTCTGTGCCTATATCTACCCCTATCTGCCTCAGTCGGCGTCACAGTCGGCGTCGCAGCCTCTGTCAGCGTCTCTTCACGCGTCTCAGTCGCTGCCGCTGTCGATTGGGGGGTCTGCTGCCTTCTCTATGCACATATATACCACTATCTGCCTCAGTCGGCGTCGCAGCCTCTGTCAGCGTCTCTGTATGCGTCTCAGTCGCTGCCGCTGTCGATTGGGGGTCTGCTGCCTTCTCTATGCCTTTATCCACCCCTATCTGCCTCAGTCGGCGTCTCAGTCGGCGTCGCAGCCTCTATCAGCGTCTCTGTAGGCGTCTCAATCCCTGCCGCTGTCGATTGGATGTCTACTGCCTTCTCTATGCCTATATCTACCCCTATCTGCCTCAGTCGACGTCTCAGTCGGCGTCGCAGCCTCTCTCAGCATCTCTGTGGGTGTCTCAGTCGCTGCCGCTGTCGATTGGGGCGGTCTGCTGCCTTCTCTATGCCAATATCTACGCCTATCTGCTTCAGTCGGCGTCTCAGTCCGCGTCGCAGCCTTTGTTAGCGTCTCTGTAGGCATCTCAGGCGCTGCCACTGTCGATTGGGGGGTCTGCTGCCTTCGCTATGCCAATATATAGCCCTATATGGCTAAGTCGGCGTCGCAGCCTCTGTCAGCTTCTCTGTAGGTGTCTCAATCGCTGCCGCTGTCGATTGGGGGTCTACTGCCTTCTCTATGCCTATATCTACCCCTATCTGCATCAGTCGGCGTCTCAGTCGGCGTCGCAGCCTCTGTCAGCGCCTCTTTAGGCGTCTCAGTCGCTGCCGCTGTCGATTAGGGGGTCTGCTGCCTTCTCTATGCCTATATCTACCCCTATCTGCCTCAGTCGGCGTCTCAGTCGGCGTCTCAGTCGGCGTCGCAGCCTCTGTCAGAGTATCTGTAGGTGTCTCAGTCGATGCCGCTGTCGATTGGGGAGTCTGCTGCTTTCTCTATGCCTATATCTACCCCTAACTGCCTCAGTCGGCGCCGTAGCCTCTGTCAACGTCTCTGTAGGAGTCTCAGACGTTGCCGCTGTCGATTAGGGTGTCTGCTGCCTTCTCTATGCCTATATCTACCCCTATCTGGCTCAGTCGACGTCTCAGTCGGCGTCGCAGCCTCTGTCAGCGTCTCTATATGCGTCTCAGTCGCTGCCGCTGTCGATTGGGGGGTCTGCTGCCTTCTCTATGCATATATATACCACTATCTGCCTCAGTCGGCGTCGTAGCTTCTGTCAGCGTCATTGTATGCGTCTCAGTCGCTGCCGCTGTCGATTGGGGGTCTGCTGCATTCTCTATGCCTTTATCCACCCATATCTGCCTCAGTCGGCGTTTCAGTCGGCGTCGCAGCCTCTAGCAGCGTCTCTGTAGGCGTCTCAATCGCTGCCGCTGTCGATTGGGTGTCTGCTGCCTTCTCTATGCCTATATCTACCCCCATCTGCGTCAGTCGGCGTCGCAGCCTTTGTCAGCGTTTATGTAGGCGTCTCAGTTGCTGCCGCTCTCGATTAGGGGGTCTGCTCCCTTCTCTATGCCTATATCTATCCCTATCTGCCTCAGTCGGCGTCACAGTCGTCGTCGCAGCCTCTTTCAGCGTCTCTGTAGGCGTCTCAGTCGCTGCCGCTGTAGATTGGGGGGTCTGCTGCCTTCTCTATGCATATATATACCACTATCTGCCTCAGTCCGCGTCGCAGCCTCTGTCAGCGTCTCTGTATGCGTCTCTGTCGCTGCCGCTGTCGATTGGGGGTCTGCTGCCTTCTCTATGCCTTTATCCACCCCTATCTGCCTCAGTCGGCGTCTCAGTCGGCGTCTCAGTCGGCGTCGCAGCCTCTATCAGCGTCTCTGTAGGCGTCTCAATCCCTGCCGCTGTAGATTGGTTGTCTGCTGCCTTCTCTATGCCTATATCTACCCCTATCTGCCTCAGTCGACGTCTCAGTCTGCGTCGCAGCCTTTGTTAGCGTCTCTGTAGGCATCTCAGGCGCTGCCGCTGTCGATTGGGGGGGGTCTTCTGCCTTCTCTATGCCAATATCTAGCCCTATCTGCCTAAGTCGGCGTCGCAGCCTCTGTCAGCGTCTCTGTAGGCGTCTCAATCGCTGCCGCTGTCGATTGGGGGTCTGCTGCCTTCTCTATGCCTATATCTACCCCTATCTGCATCAGTCGGCGTCTCAGTCGGCATCGCAGCCTCTGTCAGCGCCTCTTTAGGCGTCTCAGTCGCTGCCGCTGTCGATTGGGCGGTTTACTGCCTTCTCTGTGCCTATATCTACCCCTATCTGCCTCAGTCGGCGTCACAGTCGGCGTCGCAGCCTCTGTCATCGTCTCTTTAGGCGTCTCAGTTGCTGCCGTTGTCGATTGCGTGGGTCTGCTGCCTTCTCTATGCCTATATCTACCCCTATCTGCCCCCGTCGGCGTCGCAGCCTCTGTGAGCGTCTCTGTAGGCATCTCAGGCGCTGCGGCTGTCGATTGGGGGGTCTGATGCCTTCTCTAAGCCAATATCTACCCCTATCTGCCTCAGTCGGCGTCGCAGCCTCTGTCAGCGTTTCTGTAGGCGTCTCAGTTGCTGCCGTTGTCGATTGCGGGGGTCTGCTGCCTTCTCTATGCATATATATACCACTATCTGCCTCAGTCGGCGTCGCAGCCTCTGTCAGCGTCTCTGTATGCGTCTCAGTCGCTGCCGCTGTCGATTGGGGGTCTGCTGCCTTCTCTATGCCTTTATCCACCCCTATCTGCCTCAGTCGGCATCTCAGTCGGCGTCGCAGCCTCTATCAGCGTCTCTGTAGGCGTCTCAATCCCTGCCGCTGTAGATTGGTTGTCTGCTGCCTTCTCTATGCCTATATCTACCCCTATCTGCCTCAGTCGACGTCTCAGTCGGCGTCGCAGCCTCTCTCAGCGTCTCTGTACGTGTCTCAGTCGCTGCCGCTGTCGATTGGGGCGGTCTGCTGCCTTCTCTATGCCAATATCTACGCCTATCTGCTTCAGTCGGCGTCTCACTCCGCGTCGCAGCCTTTGTTAGCGTCTCTGTAGGCATCTCAGGTGCTGCCGCTGTCGATTGGGGGGTCTTCTGCCTGCTCTATGCCAATATCTTGCCCTATCTGCCTAAGTCGGCGTCGCAGCCTCTGTCAGCGTGTCTGTAGGCGTCTCAATCGCTGCCGCTGTCGATTGGGGGTCTGCTGCCTTCTTTATGCCTATATCTACCCCTATCTGCATCAGTCGGCGTCTCAGTCGGCTTCGCAGCCTCTGTCAGCGCCTCTTTAGGCGTTTCAGTCGCTGCCGCTGTCGATTGGGCGGTTTACTGCCTTCTCTGTGCCTATATCTACCCCTATCTGCCTCAGTCGGCGTCATAGTCGGCGTCGCAGCCTCTGTCAGCGTCTCTTTACGCGTCTCAGTCGCTGCCGCTGTCGATTGGGGGGTCTGCTGCCTTCTCTATGCACATATATACCACTATCTGCCTCAGTCGGCGTCGCAGCCTCTGTCAGCGTCTCTGTATGCGTCTCAGTCGCTGCCGCTGTCGATTGGGGGTCTGTTGCCTTCTCTATGCCTTTATCCACCCCTATCTGCCTCAGTCGGCGTCTCAGTCGGCGTCGCAGCCTCTATCAGCGTCTCTGTAGGCGTCTCAATCCCTGCCGCTGTCGATTGGATGTCTACTGCCTTCTCTATGCCTATATCTACCCCTATCTGCCTCAGTCGACGTCTCAGTCGGCGTCGCAGCCTCTCTCAGCATCTCTGTGGGTGTCTCAGTCGCTGCCGCTGTCGATTGGGGCGGTCTGCTGCCTTCTCTATGCCAATATCTACGCCTATCTGCTTCAGTCGGCGTCTCAGTCCGCGTCGCAGCCTTTGTTAGCGTCTCTGTAGGCATCTCAGGCGCTGCCGCTGTCGATTGGGGGGTCTGCTGCCTTCGCTATGCCAATATATAGCCCTATATGGCTAAGTCGGCGTCGCAGCCTCTGTCAGCGTCTCTGTAGGTGTCTCAATCGCTGCCGCTGTCGATTGGGGCGGTCTGCTGCCTTCTCTATGCCAATATCTACGCCTATCTGCTTCAGTCGGCGTCTCAGTCTGCGTCGCAGCCTTTGTTAGCGTCTCTGTAGGCATCTCAGGCGCTGCCGCTGTCGATTGGGGGGGTCTTCTGCCTTCTCTGTGCCTATATCTACCCCTATCTGCCTCAGTCGGCGTCACAGTCGGCGTCGCAGCCTCTGTCAGCGTCTCTGTAGGTGTCTGAGTCTCTGCCGCTGTCGATTGGTGGGTCTGCTGCCTTCTCTATGCCTATATCTACCCCTATCTGCCTCAGTCGGCGTCTCAGTCGGCGTCGCAGCCTCTCTCAGCGTCTCTGTAGGTGTCTCAGTCGCTGCCGCTGTCGATTGGGGCGGTCTGCTGCCTTCTCTATGCCAATATCTACGCCTATCTGCTTCAGTCGGCGTCTCAGTCTGCGTCGCAGCCTTTGTTAGCGTCTCTTTAGGCGTCTCAGTTGCTGCCGTTGTCGATTGCGGGGGTCTGCTGCCTTCTCTATGCCTATATCTACCCCTATCTGCCCCCGTCGGCGTCGCAGCCTCTGTCAGCGTCTCTGTAGGCATCTCAGGCGCTGCGGCTGTCGATTGGGGAGTCTGATGCCTTCTCTAAGCCAATATCTATCCCTATCTGCCTCAGTCGGCGTCGCAGCCTCTGTCAGCGTCTCTGTAGGCGTCTCAGGCGCTGCGGCTGTCGATTGGGGAGTCTGATGCCTTCTCTAAGCCAATATCTACCCCTATCTGCGTCAGTCGGCGTCGCAGCCTCTGTCAGCGTTTCTGTAGGCGTCTCAGTCGCTGTCGCTGTCGATTGGGCGGTGTGCTGCCTTATCTATGCCAATATCTACCCCTATCAGCCTCAGTCGGCGTCGCAGCCTCTATCAGCGTCTCTGTAGGAGTCTCAATCGCTGCCTTCTCTATGCCTATATCTATCCCTATCTGCCTCAGTCGGTGTCTCAGTCGTCGTCGCAGCGTCTGTCAGCGTCTCTGTAAGCGTCTCAGTCGTTGCCGCTGTCGATTAGGGGGTCTGCTGCCTTCTCTATGCCTATATCTACCCCTATCTGCCTCAGTCGTGGTCTCAGTCGGCGTCGCAGCCTCTGTCAGCGCCTCTGTATGCATCTCAGTTGCTGCCGCTGTCGATTGGGGGGTCTGCTGCCTTCTCTATGCTTATATCTACCCCTATCTGCCTCAGTCGGCGTCTTAGTCGTCGTCGCAGCTTCTTTCAGCGTTTCTGTAATCGTCTCAGTCGTTGCCGCTGTCGATTGGGGGTCTGCTGCCTTCTCTATGCCTATATCTACCCCTATCTGCCTCAGTCGGCGTCGCAGCCTCTGTCAGCGTTTCTGTAGGCGTCTCAGTCGCTGCCGCTGTCGATTGGGGGGTCTGCTGCCTTCTCTATGCCTATATCTACCCCTATCTGCCTCAGTCGGCGTCGCAGTCGGCGTCTCTGTGGGCGTCTCAGTCGCTGCCGCTGTCAATTGGGGAGGTCTGCTGCCTTCTCTATGCCTATATCTACCCCTATCTGCCTCAGTCGACCTCTCAGTCGGCGTCGCAGCCTCTGTCAGCGTTTCTGTAGGCGTCTCAGTCGCTGTCGCTGTCGATTGGGGGGTCTGCTGCCTTCTCTATGCCTATATCTACCCCTATCTGCCTCAGTCGACGTCTCAGTCGGCGTCGCAGCGTCTGTCAGCGTCTCTTTATGCGTCTCAGTCGCTGCCGCTGTCGATTGGGGGTCTGCTGCCTTCTCTATGCCTTTATCCACCCCTATCTGCCTCAGTCGGCGTCGCAGCCTCTGTCAACGTCTCTGTAGGCGTCTCAGTCGCTGTCGCTTTCGATTAGGGGGTCTGCTGCCTTCTCTATGCCTATATCTACCCCTATCTGCCTCAGTCGACGTCTCAGTCGGCGTCGCAGCCTCTGTCAGCGTCTCTGTAGGTGTCTCAATCGCTGCCGCTGTCGATTGGGGCGGTCTGCTGCCTTCTCTATGCCAATATCTACGCCTATCTGCTTCAGTCGGCGTCTCAGTCTGCGTCGCAGCCTTTGTTAGCGTCTCTGTAGGCATCTCAGGCGCTGCCGCTGTCGATTGGGGGGTCTTCTGCCTTCTCTGTGCCTATATCTACCCCTATCTGCCTCAGTCGGCGTCACAGTCGGCGTCGCAGCCTCTGTCAGCGTCTCTGTAGGTGTCTGAGTCTCTGCCGCTGTCGATTGGTGGGTCTGCTGCCTTCTCTATGCCTATATCTACCCCTATCTGCCTCAGTCGGCGTCGCAGTCGGCGTCTCTGTGGGCGTCTCAGTCGCTGCCGCTGTCAATTGGGGAGGTCTGCTGCCTTCTCTATGCCTATATCTACCCCTATCTGCCTCAGTCGACCTCTCAGTCGGCGTCGCAGCCTCTGTCAGCGTTTCTGTAGGCGTCTCAGTCGCTGTCGCTGTCGATTAGGGGGTCTGCTGCCTTCTCTATGCCTATATCTACCCCTATCTGCCTCAGTCGACGTCTCAGTCGGCGTCGCAGCGTCTGTCAGCGTCTCTTTATGCGTCTCAGTCGCTGCCGCTGTCGATTGGGGGTCTGCTGCCTTCTCTATGCCTTTATCCACCCCTATCTGCCTCAGTCGGCGTCGCAGCCTCTGTCAACGTCTCTGTAGGCGTCTCAGTCGCTGTCGCTTTCGATTAGGGGGTCTGCTGCCTTCTCTATGCCTATATCTATCCCTATCTGCCTCAGTCGATGTCTCAGTCGGCGTCGCAGCTTCTGTCAGCGTCTCTGTAAGCGTCTCAGTTGCTGCCGCTGTCGATTGGGGGGTCTGCTGCCTTCTCTATGCCTATATCTACCCCTATCTGCCTCAGTCGGAGTCTTAGTCGTCGTCGCAGCTTCTTTCAACGTCTCTGTAATCGTCTCAGTGGTTGCCGCTGTCGATTGGGGGGGTCTGCTGCCTTCTCTATGCCTATATCTACCCCTATCTGCCTCAGTCGGCGTCACAGCCTCTGTCAGCGTTTCTGTAGGCGTCTCAGTCGCTGCCGCTGTCGATTGGGGGGTCTGCTGCCTTCTCTATGCCTATATCTACCCCTATCTGCCTCATTCGGCGTCACAGTCGGCGTCGCAGCCTCTGTCGATTGGGGGTCTGCTGCCTTCTCTATGCACATATATACCACTATCTGCCTCAGTCGGCGTCGCAGCCTCTGTCAGCGTCTCTGCATGCGTCTCAGTCGCTGCCGCTGTCGATTGGGGGTCTGCTGCCTTCTCTATGCCTTTATCCACCCCTATCTGCCTCAGTCGGCGTCTCAGTCGGCGTCGCAGCCTCTATCAGCGTCTCTGTAGGCGTCTCAATCCCTGCCGCTGTCGATTGGGTGTCTACTGCCTTCTCTATGCCTATATCTACCCCTATCTGCCTCAGTCGACGTCTCAGTCGGCGTCGCAGCCTCTCTCAGCGTCTCTGTGGGTGTCTCAGTCGCTGCCGCTGTCGATTGGGGCGGTCTGCTGCCTTCTCTATGCCAATATCTACGCCTATCTGCTTCAGTCGGCGTCTCAGTCCGCGTCGCAGCCTTTGTTAGCGTCTCTGTAGGCATCTCAGGCGCTGCCGCTGTCGATTGGGGGGTCTGCTGCCTTCGCTATGCCAATATCTAGCCCTATATGGCTAAGTCGGCGTCGCAGCCTCTGTCAGTGTATCTGTAGGTGTCTGAGTCTCTGCCGCTGTCGATTGGTGGGTCTGCTGCCTTCTCTGTGCCTATATCTACCCCTATCTGCCTCAGTCGGCGTCGCAGCCTCTGTCAACGTTTCTGAAGGCGTCTCAGTCGCTGCTGCTGTCGATTAGGGGGGTCTGCTGCCTTCTCTATGCCTATATCTACCCCTATCTGCCTCAGTCGGCGTCGCAACCTCTGTCAGAGTATCTGTAGGTGTCTCAGTCGATGCCGCTGTCGATTGGGGAGTCTGCTACTTTCTCTATGCCTATATCTACCCCTAACTGCCTCAGTCGGCGCCGTAGCCTCTGTCAACGTCTCTGTAGGCGTCTCAGACGTTGCCGCTGTCGATTAGGGTGTCTGCTGCCTTCTCTATGCTTATATCTACCCCTATCTGCCTCAGTCGACGTCTCAGTCGGCGTCGCAGCCTCTGTCAGCGTCTCTATATACGTCTCAGTCGCTGCCGCTGTCGATTGGGGGGTCTGCTGGCTTCTCTATGCATATATATACCACTATCTGCCTCAGTCGGCGTCGTAGCCTCTGTCAGCGTCTCTGTATGCGTCTCAGTCGCTGCCGCTGTCGATTGGGGGTCTGCTGCGTTCTCTATGCCTTTATCCACCCATATCTGCCTCAGTCGGCGTCTCAGTCGGCGTCGCAGCCTCTATCCGCGTCTCTGTAGGCGTCTCAATCGCTGCCGCTGTCGATTGGGTGTCTGCTGCCTTCTCTATGCCTATATCTACCCCCATCTGCGTCAGTCGGCGTCGCAGCCTTTGTCAGCGTTTATGTAGGCGTCTCAGTTGCTGCCGCTCTCGATTAGGGGGTCTGCTCCCTTCTCTATGCCTATATCTATCCCTATCTGCCT
Organism: Clusia tigrina; assembly: GCA_920105625.2. NCBI lineage: Eukaryota > Metazoa > Arthropoda > Insecta > Diptera > Clusiidae > Clusia > Clusia tigrina. The sequence goes on from OV050031.1 coordinate 90,185,424, forward strand.
CAGTCGGAGTCTCAGTCGTCGTCGCAGCCTCTTTCAGCGTCTCTGTAGGCGTCTCAGTCGCTGCCGCTGTAGATTGGGGGGTCTGCTGCCTTCTCTATGCATATATATACCACTATCTGCCTCAGTCGGCGTCGCAGCCTCTGTCAGCGTCTCTGTATGCGTCTCAGTCGCTGCCGCTGTCGGTTGGGGGTCTGCTGCCTTCTCTATGCCTTTATCCACCCCTATCTGCCTCAGTCGGCGTCTCAGGCGGCGTCGCAGCCTCTATCAGCGTCTCTGTAGGCGTCTCAATCCCTGCCGCTGTAGATTGGTTGTCTGCTGCCTTCTCTATGCCTATATCTACCCCTATCTACCTCAGTCAACGTCTCAGTCGGCGTCGCAGCCTCTCTCAGCGTCTCTGTAGGTGTCTCAGTCGCTGCCGCTGTCGATTGGGGCGGTCTGCTGCCTTCTCTATGCCAATATCTACGCCTATCTGCTTCAGTCGGCGTCTCAGTCTGCGTCGCAGCCTTTGTTAGCGTCTCTGTAGGCATCTCAGGCGCTGCCGCTGTCGATTGGGGGTGTCTTCTGCCTTCTCTATGCCAATATCTAGCCCTATCTGCCTAAGTCGGCGTCGCAGCCTCTGTCAGCGCCTCTGTAGGCGTCTCAATCGCTGCCGCTGTCGATTGGGGGTCTGCTGCCTTCTCTATGCCTATATCTACCCCTATCTGCATCAGTCGGCGTCTCAGTCGGCGTCGCAGCCTCTGTCAGCGCCTCTTTAGGCGTCTCAGTCTCTGCCGCTGTCGATTGGGCGGTTTACTGCCTTCTCTGTGCATATATCTACCCCTATCTGCCTCAGTCGGCGTCACAGTCGGCGTCGCAGCCTCTGTCAGCGTCTCTGTAGGTGTCTGAGTCTCTGCCGCTGTCGATTGGTGGGTCTGCTGCCTTCTCTATGCCTATATCTACCCCTATCTGCCTCAGTCGGCGTCTCAGTCGGCGTCGCAGCCTCTCTCAGCGTCTCTGTAGGTGTCTCAGTCGCTGCCGCTGTCGATTGGGGCGGTCTGCTGCCTTCTCTATGCCAATATCTACGCCTATCTGCTTCAGTCGGCGTCTCAGTCTGCGTCGCAGCCTTTGTTAGCGTCTCTTTAGGCGTCTCAGTTGCTGCCGTTGTCGATTGCGGGGGTCTGCTGCCTTCTCTATGCCTATATCTACCCCTATCTGCCCCCGTCGGCGTCGCAGCCTCTGTCAGCGTCTCTGTAGGCATCTCAGGCGCTGCGGCTGTCGATTGGGGAGTCTGATGCCTTCTCTAAGCCAATATCTACCCCTATCTGCCTCAGTCGGCGTCGCAGCCTCTGTCAGCGTCTCTGTAGGCGTCTCAGGCGCTGCGGCTGTCGATTGGGGAGTCTGATGCCTTCTCTAAGCCAATATCTACCCCTATCTGCGTCAGTCGGCGTCGCAGCCTCTGTCAGCGTTTCTGTAGGCGTCTCAGTCGCTGTCGCTGTCGATTGGGCGGTGTGCTGCCTTATCTATGCCAATATCTACCCCTATCAGCCTCAGTCGGAGTCGCAGCCTCTATCAGCGTCTCTGTAGGCGTCTCAATCGCTGCCTTCTCTATGCCTATATCTATCCCTATCTGCCTCAGTCGGTGTCTCAGTCGTCGTCGCAGCGTCTGTCAGCGTCTCTGTAAGCCTCTCAGTCGTTGCCGCTGTCGATTAGGGGGTCTGCTGCCTTCTCTATGCCTATATCTACCCCTATCTGCCTCAGTCGTGGTCTCAGTCGGCGTCGCAGCCTCTGTCAGCGCCTCTGTATGCATCTCAGTTGCTGCCGCTGTCGATTGGGGGGTCTGCTGCCTTCTCTATGCTTATATCTACCCCTATCTGCCTCAGTCGGCGTCTTAGTCGTCGTCGCAGCTTCTTTCAGCGTTTCTGTAATCGTCTCAGTCGTTGCCGCTGTCGATTGGGGGTCTGCTGCCTTCTCTATGCCTATATCTACCCCTATCTGCCTCAGTCGGCGTCGCAGCCTCTGTCAGCGTTTCTGTAGGCGTCTCAGTCGCTGCCGCTGTCGATTGGGGGGTCTGCTGCCTTCTCTATGCCTATATCTACCCCTATCTGCCTCAGTCGGCGTCTCAGTCGGCGTCGCAGCCTCTGTCAGCGTCTCTGTAGGTGTCTGAGTCTCTGCCGCTGTCGATTGGTGGGTCTGCTGCCTTCTCTATGCCTATATCTACCCCTATCTGCCTCAGTCGGCGTCGCAGTCGGCGTCTCTGTAGGCGTCTCAGTCGCTGCCGCTGTCAATTGGGGAGGTCTGCTGCTTTCTCTATGCCTATATCTACCCCAATCTGCCTCAGTCGACCTCTCAGTCGGCGTCGCAGCCTCTGTCAGCGTTTCTGTAGGCGTCTCAGTCGCTGTCGCTGTCGATTAGGGGTCTGCTGCCTTCTCTATGCCTATATCTACCCCTATCTGCCTCAGTCGACGTCTCAGTCGGCGTCGCAGCCTCTGTCAGCGTCGCTTTATGCGTCTCAGTCGCTGCCGCTGTCGATTGGGGGTCTGCTGCCTTCTCTATGCCTTTATCCACCCCTATCTGCCTCAGTCGGCGTCGCAGCCTCTGTCAACGTCTCTGTAGGCGTCTCAGTCGCTGTCGCTTTCGATTAGGGGGTCTGCTGCCTTCTCTATGCCTATATCTATCCCTATCTGCCTCAGTCGATGTCTCAGTCGGCGTCGCAGCTTCTGTCAGCGTCTCTGTATGCGTCTCAGTTGTTGCCGCTGTCGATTGGGGGGTCTGCTGCCTTCTCTATGCCTATATCTACCCCTATCTGCCTCAGTCGGAGTCTTAGTCGTCGTCGCAGCTTCTTTCAACGTCTCTGTAATCGTCTCAGTAGTTGCCGCTGTCGATTGGGGGGGTCTGCTGCCTTCTCTATGCCTATATCTACCCCTATCTGCCTCAGTCGGCGTCACAGCCTCTGTCAGCATTTCTGTAGGCGTCTCAGTCGCTGCCGCTGTCGATTGGGGGGTCTGCTGCCTTCTCTATGCCTATATCTACCCCTATCTGCCTCAGTCGGCGTCGCAGCCTCTGTCAGCGTCTCTTTAGGCGTCTCAGTCGCTGCCACTGTCGATTGGGGGGTCTGCTGCCTTCTCTATGCACATATATACCACTATCTGCCTCAGTCGGCGTCGCAGCCTCTGTCAGCGTCTCTGTATGCGTCTCAGTCGCTGCCGCTGTCGATTGGGGGTCTGCTGCCTTCTCTATGCCAATATCGACGCCTATCTGCTTCAGTCGGCGTCTCAGTCCGCGTCGCAGCCTTTGTTAGCGTCTCTGTAGGCATCTCAGGCGCTGCCGCTGTCGATTGGGGGGTCTGCTGCCTTCGCTATGCCAATATCTAGCCCTATATGGCTAAGTCGGCGTCGCAGCCTCTGTCAGTGTATCTGTAGGTGTCTGAGTCTCTGCCGCTGTCGATTGGTGGGTCTGCAGCCTTCTCTGTGCCTATATCTACCCCTATCTGCCTCAGTCGGCGTCGCAGCCTCTGTCAACGTTTCTGAAGGCGTCTCAGTCGCTGCTGCTGTCGATTAGGGGGGTCTGCTGCCTTCTCTATGCCTATATCTACCCCTATCTGCCTCAGTCGGCGTCGCAACCTCTGTCAGAGTATCTGTAGGTGTCTCAGTCGATGCCGCTGTCGATTGGGGAGTCTGCTACTTTCTCTATGCCTATATCTACCCCTAACTGCCTCAGTCGGCGCCGTAGCCTCTGTCAACGTCTCTGTAGGCGTCTCAGACGTTGCCGCTGTCGATTAGGGTGTCTGCTGCCTTCTCTATGCCTATATCTACCCCTATCTGCCTCAGTCGACGTCTCAGTCGGCGTCGCAGCCTCTGTCAGCGTCTCTATATGCGTCTCAGTCGCTGCCGCTGTCGATTGGGGGGTCTGCTGCCTTCTCTATGCATATATATACCACTATCTGCCTCAGTCGGCGTCGTAGCCTCTGTCAGCGTCTCTGTATGCGTCTCAGTCGCTGCCGCTGTCGATTGGGGGTCTGCTGCATTCTCTATGCCTTTATCCACCCATATCTGCCTCAGTCGGCGTCTCAGTCGGCGTCGCAGCCTCTATCAGCGTCTCTGTAGGCGTCTGAATCGCTGCCGCTGTCGATTGGGTGTCTGCTGCCTTCTCTATGCCTATATCTACCCCCATCTGCGTCAGTCGGCGTCGCAGCCTTTGTCAGCGTTTATGTAGGCGTCTCAGTTGCTGCCGCTCTCGATTAGGGGGTCTGCTCCCTTCTCTATGCCAATATCTACGCCTATCTGCTTCAGTCGGCGTCACAGTCTGCGTCGCAGCCTTTGTTAGCGTCTCTGTAGGCATCTCAGGCGCTGCCGCTGTCGAATGGGGGGTCTTCTGCCTTCTCTATGCCAATATCTAGCCCTATCTGCCTAAGTCGGCGTCGCAGCCTCTGTCAGCGTCTCTGTAGGCGTCTCAATCGCTGCCGCTGTCGATTGGGGGTCTGCTGCCTTCTCTATGCCTATATCTACCCCTATCTGCATCAGTCGGCGTCTCAGTCGGCGTCGCAGCCTCTGTCAGCGCCTCTGTATGCATCTCAGTTGCTGCCGCTGTCGATTGGGGGGTCTGCTGCCTTCTCTATGCCTATATCTACCCCTATCTGCCCCCGTCGGCGTCGCAGCCTCTGTCAGCGTCTCTGTAGGCATCTCAGGCGCTGCGGCTGTCGATTGGGGAGTCTGATGCCTTCTCTAAGCCAATATCTACCCCTATCTGCCTCAGTCGGCGTCGCAGCCTCTGTCAGCGTCTCTGTAGGCGTCTCAGGCGCTGCGGCTGTCGATTGGGGAGTCTGATGCCTTCTCTAAGCCAATATCTACCCCTATCTGCGTCAGTCGGCGTCGCAGCCTCTGTCAGCGTTTCTGTAGGCGTCTCAGTCGCTGTCGCTGTCGATTGGGCGGTGTGCTGCCTTCTCTATGCCAATATCTACCCCTATCAGCCTCAGTCGGCGTCGCAGCCTCTATCAGCGTCTCTGTAGGCTTCTCAATCGCTGCCGCTGCCTTCTCTATGCCTATATCTATACCTATCTGCCTCAGTCGGTGTCTCAGTCGTCGTCGCAGCGTCTGGCAGCGTCTCTGTAAGCGTCTCAGTCGTTGCCGCTGTCGATTAGGGGGTCTGCTGCCTTCTCTATGCCAATATCTACCCCTATCAGCCTCAGTCGGCGTCGCAGCCTCTATCAGCGTCTCTGTAGGCGTCTCAATCGCTGCCTTCTCTATGCCTATATCTATCCCTATCTGCCTCAGTCGGTGTCTCAGTCGTCGTCGCAGCGTCTGTCAGCGTCTCTGTAAGCCTCTCAGTCGTTGCCGCTGTCGATTAGGGGGTCTGCTGCCTTCTCTATGCCTATATCTACCCCTATCTGCCTCAGTCGTGGTCTCAGTCGGCGTCGCAGCCTCTGTCAGCACCTCTGTATGCATCTCAGTTGCTGCCGCTGTCGATTGGGGGGTCTGCTGCCTTCTCTATGCTTATATCTACCCCTATCTGCCTCAGTCGGCGTCTTAGTCGTCGTCGCAGCTTCTTTCAGCGTTTCTGTAATCGTCTCAGTCGTTGCCGCTGTCGATTGGGGGTCTGCTGCCTTCTCTATGCCTATATCTACCCCTATCTGCCTCAGTCGGCGTCGCAGCCTCTGTCAGCGTTTCTGTAGGCGTCTCAGTCGCTGCCGCTGTCGATTGGGGGGTCTGCTGCCTTCTCTATGCCTATATCTACCCCTATCTGCCTCAGTCGGCGTCTCAGTCGGCGTCGCAGCCTCTGTCAGCGTCTCTGTAGGTGTCTGAGTCTCTGCCGCTGTCGATTGGTGGGTCTGCTGCCTTCTCTATGCCTATATCTACCCCTATCTGCCTCAGTCGGCGTCGCAGTCGGCGTCGCAGTCGGCGTCGCTGTAGGCGTCTCAGTCGCTGCCGCTGTCAATTGGGGAGGTCTGCTGCTTTCTCTATGCCTATATCTACCCCTATCTGCCTCAGTCGACCTCTCAGTCGGCGTCGCAGCCTCTGTCAGCGTTTCTGTAGGCGTCTCAGTCGCTGTCGCTGTCGATTAGGGGTCTGCTGCCTTCTCTATGCTTATATCTACCCCTATCTGCCTCAGTCGACGTCTCAGTCGGCGTCGCAGCCTCTGTCAGCGTCGCTTTATGCGTCTCAGTCGCTGCCGCTGTCGATTGGGGGTCTGCTGCCTTCTCTATGCCTTTATCCACCCCTATCTGCCTCAGTCGGCGTCGCAGCCTCTGTCAACGTCTCTGTAGGCGTCTCAGTCGCTGTCGCTTTCGATCAGGGGGTCTGCTGCCTTCTCTATGCCTATATCTATCCCTATCTGCCTCAGTCGATGTCTCAGTCGGCGTCGCAGCTTCTGTCAGCGTCTCTGTAAGCGTCTCAGTTGCTGCCGCTGTCGATTGGGGGGTCTGCTGCCTTCTCTATGCCTATATCTACCCCTATCTGCCTCAGTCGGAGTCTTAGTCGTCGTCGCAGCTTCTTTCAACGTCTCTGTAATCGTCTCAGTGGTTGCCGCTGTCGATTGGGGGGGTCTGCTGCCTTCTCTATGCCTATATCTACCCCTATCTGCCTCAGTCGGCGTCACAGCCTCTGTCAGCATTTCTGTAGGCGTCTCAGTCGCTGCCGCTGTCGATTGGGGGGTCTGCTGCCTTCTCTATGCCTATATCTACCCCTATCTGCCTCAGTCGGCGTCGCAGCCTCTGTCAGCGTCTCTTTAGGCGTCTCAGTCGCTGCCACTGTCGATTGGGGGGTCTGCTGCCTTCTCTATGCACATATATACCACTATCTGCCTCAGTCGGCGTCGCAGCCTCTGTCAGCGTCTCTGTATGCGTCTCAGTCGCTGCCGCTGTCGATTGGGGGTCTGCTGCCTTCTCTATGCCAATATCTACGCCTATCTGCTTCAGTCGGCGTCTCAGTCCGCGTCGCAGCCTTTGTTAGCGTCTCTGTAGGCATCTCAGGCGCTGCCGCTGTCGATTGGGGGGTCTGCTGCCTTCGCTATGCCAATATCTAGCCCTATATGGCTAAGTCGGCGTCGCAGCCTCTGTCAGTGTATCTGTAGGTGTCTGAGTCTCTGCCGCTGTCGATTGGTGGGTCTGCAGCCTTCTCTGTGCCTATATCTACCCCTATCTGCCTCAGTCGGCGTCGCAGCCTCTGTCAACGTTTCTGAAGGCGTCTCAGTCGCTGCTGCTGTCGATTAGGGGGGTCTGCTGCCTTCTCTATGCCTATATCTACCCCTATCTGCCTCAGTCGGCGTCGCAACCTCTGTCAGAGTATCTGTAGGTGTCTCAGTCGATGCCGCTGTCGATTGGGGAGTCTGCTGCTTTCTCTATGCCTAAATCTACCCCTAACTGCCTCAGTCGGCGCCGTAGCCTCTGTCAACGTCTCTGTAGGCGTCTCAGACGTTGCCGCTGTCGATTAGGGTGTCTGCTGCCTTCTCTATGCCTATATCTACCCCTATCTGCCTCAGTCGACGTCTCAGTCGGCGTCGCAGCCTCTGTCAGCGTCTCTATATACGTCTCAGTCGCTGCCGCTGTCGATTGGGGGGTCTGCTGCCTTCTCTATGCATATATATACCACTATCTGCCTCAGTCGGCGTCGTAGCCTCTGTCAGCGTCTCTGTATGCGTCTCAGTCGCTGCCGCTGTCGATTGGGGGTCTGCTGCATTCTCTATGCCTTTATCCACCCATATCTGCCTCAGTCGGCGTCTCAGTCGGCGTCGCAGCCTCTATCCGCGTCTCTGTAGGCGTCTCAATCGCTGCCGCTGTCGATTGGGTGTCTGCTGCCTTCTCTATGCCTATATCTACCCCCATCTGCGTCAGTCGGCGTCGCAGCCTTTGTCAGCGTTTATGTAGGCGTCTCAGTTGCTGCCGCTCTCGATTAGGGGGTCTGCTCCCTTCTCTATGCCAATATCTACGCCTATCTGCTTCAGTCGGCGTCACAGTCTGCGTCGCAGCCTTTGTTAGCGTCTCTGTAGGCATCTCAGGCGCTGCCGCTGTCGAATGGGGGGTCTTCTGCCTTCTCTATGCCAATATCTAGCCCTATCTGCCTAAGTCGGCGTCGCAGCCTCTGTCAGCGTCTCTGTAGGCGTCTCAATCGCTGCCGCTGTCGATTGGGGGACTGCTGCCTTCTCTATGCCTATATCTACCCCTATCTGCATCAGTCGGCGTCTCAGTCGGCGTCGCAGCCTCTGTCAGCGCCTCTGTATGCATCTCAGTTGCTGCCGCTGTCGATTGGGGGGTCTGCTGCCTTCTCTATGCCTATATCTACCCCTATCTGCCCCCGTCGGCGTCGCAGCCTCTGTCAGCGTCTCTGTAGGCATCTCAGGCGCTGCGGCTGTCGATTGGGAAGTCTGATGCCTTCTCTAAGCCAATATCTACCCCTATCTGCCTCAGTCGGCGTCGCAGCCTCTGTCAGCGTCTCTGTAGGCGTCTCAGGCGCTGCGGCTGTCGATTGGGGAGTCTGATGCCTTCTCTAAGCCAATATCTACCCCTATCTGCGTCAGTCGGCGTCGCAGCCTCTGTCAGCGTTTCTGTAGGCGTCTCAGTCGCTGTCGCTGTCGATTGGGCGGTGTGCTGCCTTCTCTATGCCAATATCTACCCCTATCAGCCTCAGTCGGCGTCGCAGCCTCTATCAGCGTCTCTGTAGGCTTCTCAATCGCTGCCGCTGCCTTCTCTATGCCTATATCTATACCTATCTGCCTCAGTCGGTGTCTCAGTCGTCGTCGCAGCGTCTGGCAGCGTCTCTGTAAGCGTCTCAGTCGTTGCCGCTGTCGATTAGGGGGTCTGCTGCCTTCTCTATGCCTATATCTACCCCTATCTGCCTCAGTCGTGGTCTCAGTCGGCGTCGCAGCCTCTGTCAGCGCCTCTGTATGTATCTCAGTTGCTGCCGCTGTCGATTGGGGGGTCTGCTGCCTTCTCTATGCTTATATCTACCCCTATCTGCCTCAGTCGGCGTCTTAGTCGTCGTCGCAGCTTCTTTCAGCGTTTCTGTAATCGTCTCAGTCGTTGCCGCTGTCGATTGGTGGGGTCTGCTGCCTTCTCTATGCCTATATCTACCCCTATCTGCCTCAGTCGGCGTCGCAGCCTCTGTCAGCGTTTCTGTAGGCGTCTCAGTCGCTGCCGCTGTCGATTGGGGGGTCTGCTGCCTTCTCTATGCCTATATCTACCCCTATCTGCCTCAGTCGGCGTCTCAGTCGGCGTCGCAGCCTCTGTCAGCGTCTCTGTAGGTATCTGAGTCTCTGCCGCTGTCGATTGGTGGGTCTGCTGCCTTCTCTATGCCTATATCTACCTCTATCTGCCTCAGTCGGCGTCGCAGTCGGCGTCTCTGTAGGCGTCTCAGTCGCTGCCGCTGTCAATTGGGGAGGTCTGCTGCCTTCTCTATGCCTATATCTACCCCTATCTGCCTCAGTCGACCTCTCAGTCGGCGTCGCAGCCTCTGTCAGCGTTTCTGTAGGCGTCTCAGTCGCTGTCGCTGTCGATTAGGGGGTCTGCTGCCTTCTCTATGCCTATATCTACCCCTATCTGCCTCAGTCGACGTCTCAGTCGGCGTCGCAGCCTCTGTCAGCGTCTCTTTATGCGTCTCAGTCGCTGCCGCTGTCGATTGGAGGTCTGCTGCCTTCTCTATGCCTTTATCCACCCCTATCTGCCTCAGTCGGCATCGCAGCCTCTGTCAACGTCTCTGTAGGCGTCTCAGTCGCTGTCGCTTTCGATTAGGGGGTCTGCTGCCTTCTCTATGCCTATATCTACCCCTATCTGCCTCAGTCGACGTCTCAGTCAGCGTCGCAGCCTCTGTCAGCGTCTCTTTATGCGTCTCAGTCGCTGCCGCTGTCGATTGGAGGTCTGCTGCCTTCTCTATGCCTATATCTACCCCTATCTGCCTCAGTCGACGTCTCAGTCGGCGACGCAGCCTCTCTCAGCGTCTCTGTAGATGTCTCAGTCGCTGCCGCTGTCGATTGGGGCGGTCTGCTGCCTTCTCTATGCCAATATCTACGCCTATCTGCTTCAGTCGGCGTCTCAGTCCGCGTCGCAGCCTCTGTTAGCGTCTCTGTAGGCATCTCAGGCGCTGCCGCTGTCGATTGGGGGGTCTGCTGTCTTCTCTATGCCAATATCTAGCCATATCTGCCTCAGTCGGCATCGCAGCCTCTGTCAGCGTCTCTGTAGGCGTCTCAATCGCTGCCGCTGTCGATTGGGGGTCTGCTGCCTTCTCTATGCCTATATCTACCCCTATCTGCATCAGTCGGCGTCTCAGTCGGCGTCGCAGCCTCTGTCAGCGCCTCTTTAGCCGTCTCAGTCGCTGCCGCTGTCGATTGGGTTGTCTGCTGCCTTCTCTATGCCTATATCCACCCCTATCTGCCTCAGTCGGCGTCGCAGCCTTTGTCAGCGTCTATGTAGGCTTGTCAGTCGCTGCCGCTGTCGATTGGGCGGTCTACTGCCTTCTCTGTGCCTATATCTACCCCTATCTGCCTCAGTCGGCGTCACAGTCGGCGTCGCAGCCTCTGTCAGCATCTCTTTAGGCGTCTCAGTCGCTGCCGCTGTCGATTTCGAAGGTCTGCTGCCTTCTCTATGCCAATATCTACCCCTATCTGCCCCCGTCGGCGTCGCGGCCTCTGTCAGCGTCTCTGTAGGCGTCTCAGGCGCTGCGACTGTCGATTGGGGAGTCTACTGCCTTCACTATGCCTATATCTAACCCTATCTGCCGCAGTCGGCGTCTCAGTCGGCGTAGCATCCTCTGTCAGCGTCTCTTTAGGCGTCTCAGTCGCTGCCGCTGTCGATTGGGGGGGATCTGCTGCCTTCTCTGTGCCTATACCTACCCCTATCTACCATAGTCGGCGGCTCAGTCGGCGTCGCAGCCTCTGTCAGCGTCTCTGTAGGCGTCTCAGTCGTTGCCGCTGTCGATTGGGGGGGTCTGCTGCCTTCTCTATGCCTATATCTACCCCTATCTGCCTCAGTCAGCGTCGCAGCCCCTATCAGCGTCTCTGTAGGCGTCTCAATCGCTGCCGCTGTCGATTGGGTGTCTGCTGCCTTCTCTATGCCTATATCTACCCCTATCTGCATCAGTCGGCGTCGCAGCCTCTGTCAGCGTGTCTGTAGGCGTCTCAGTCACTGCCGCTGTCGATTGGGCTGTCTGCTGCCTTCTCTATGCCTATATCCACCCCTATCTGCGTCAGTCGGCGTCGCAGCGTCTGTCAGCGTTTCTGTAGGCATCTCAGTTGCTGCCGCTGTCGATTAGGGTGTCTGCTGCCTTCTATATGCCTATATCTATCCCTATCTGCCTCAGTCGGCGTATCAGTCGTCGTCGCAGCCTCTGTCAGAGTTTCTGTAGGCGTCTCAGTCGTTCCCGCTGTCGATTGGGTGGTCTGCTGCCTTCTCTATGCATATATATACTACTATCTGCCTCAGTCGGCGTCTCAGTCGGCCTCTCTGTAGGCGTCTCAGTCGCTGCCGCTGTCAATTGGGAAGGTCTGTTGCCTTCTGTATGCCTACATCTACCACTATCTGCCTCAGTTGACGTCTCAGTCGGCGTCGCAGCCTCTGTCAGCGTCTCTGTATGCGTCTCAGTTGCTGCCGCTGTCGATTGGGGGGTCTGCTGCCTTCTCTATGCCTACATCTACCCCTATCTGCCTCAGTCGGCGTCGCAGCCTCTTTCAGCGTTTCGGTAGGCGTCTCAGTCGCTGCCGCTGTCGATTGGGGGGTCTGCTGCCTTCTCTATGCCTATATCTACCCCTATCTGCCTCACTCGGCGTCGCAGCCTCTGTCAACGTCTCTGTAGGCGTCTCAGACGTTGCCGCTGTCGATTGGGGGAGTGCTGCCTTCTCTATGCCTATATCTTCCCCTATCTGCCTCAGTCGGCGTCTCAGTCGGTGTCGCAGCCTCTGTCAGCATCTCTGTAGGCGTCTCAATCGCTGGCGCTCTCGATTGGGGGGTCTGCTGCCTTCTCTATGCCTATATCTACCAATATCTGCCTCAGTCGGCGTCTCAGTCGGCGTCGCAGCCTCTGTCAGAGTCTCTGCCGCTGTCACTTGGTGGGTCTGCTGCCTTCTCTGTGCCTATATCTACCCCTATCTGCCTCAGTCGGCGTCGCAGTCGGCGTCTCTGTAGGCGTCTCAGTCGCTGCCGCTGTCAATTGGGGAGGTCTGCTGCCTTCTCTATGCCTATATCTAGCCCTATCTGCCTCAGTCGACCTCTCAGTCGGCGTCGCAGCCTCTGTCAGCGTTTCTGTAGGCGTCTCAGTCGCTGTCGCTGTCGATTAGGGGGTCTGCTGCCTTCTCTATGCCTATATCTACCCCTATCTGCATCAGTCGGCGTCTCAGTCGGCGTCGCAGCCTCTGTCAGCGCCTCTGTATGCATCTCAGTTGCTGCCGCTGTCGATTGGGGGGTCTGCTGCCTTCTCTATGCCTATATCTACCCCTATCTGCCTCCGTCGGCGTCGCAGCCTCTGTCAGCGTCTCTGTAGGCATCTCAGGCGCTGCGGCTGTCGATTGGGGAGTCTGATGCCTTCTCTAAGCCAATATCTACCCCTATCTGCCTCAGTCGGCGTCGCAGCCTCTGTCAGCGTCTCTGTAGGCGTCTCAGGCGCTGCGGCTGTCGATTGGGGAGTCTGATGCCTTCTCTAAGCCAATATCTACCCCTATCTGCGTCAGTCGGCGTCGCAGCCTCTGTCAGCGTTTCTGTAGGCGTCTCAGTCGCTGTCGCTGTCGATTGGGCGGTGTGCTGCCTTCTCTATGCCAATATCTACCCCTATCAGCCTCAGTCGGCGTCGCAGCCTCTATCAGCGTCTCTGTAGGCTTCTCAATCGCTGCCGCTGCCTTCTCTATGCCTATATCTATACCTATCTGCCTCAGTCGGTGTCTCAGTCGTCGTCGCAGCGTCTGGCAGCGTCTCTGTAAACGTCTCAGTCGTTGCCGCTGTCGATTAGGGGGTCTGCTGCCTTCTCTATGCCTATATCTACCCCTATCTGCCTCAGTCGTGGTCTCAGTCGGCGTCGCAGCCTCTGTCAGCGCCTCTGTATGCATCTCAGTTGCTGCCGCTGTCGATTGGGGGGTCTGCTGCCTTCTCTATGCTTATATCTACCCCTATCTGCCTCAGTCGGCGTCTTAGTCGTCGTCGCAGCTTCTTTCAGCGTTTCTGAAATCGTCTCAGTCTTTGCCGCTGTCGATTGGTGGGGTCTGCTGCCTTCTCTATGCCTATATCTACCCCTATCTGCCTCAGTCGGCGTCGCAGCCTCTGTCAGCGTTTCTGTAGGCGTCTCAGTCGCTGCCGCTGTCGATTGGGGGGTCTGCTGCCTTCTCTATGCCTATATCTACCCCTATCTGCCTCAGTCGGCGTCTCAGTCGGCGTCGCAGCCTCTGTCAGCGTCTCTGTAGGTATCTGAGTCTCTGCCGCTGTCGATTGGTGGGTCTGCTGCCTTCTCTATGCCTATATCTACCTCTATCTGCCTCAGTCGGCGTCGCAGTCGGCGTCTCTGTCAGCGTCTCTGTAGGCGTCTCAGTCGTTGCCGCTGTCGATTGGGGGGGTCTGCTGCCTTCTCTATGCCTATATCTACCCCTATCTGCCTCAGTCAGCGTCGCAGCCCCTATCAGCGTCTCTGTAGGCATCTCAATCGCTGCCGCTGTCGATTGGGTGTCTGCTGCCTTCTCTATGCCTATATCTACCCCTATCTGCATCAGTCGGCGTCGCAGCCTCTGTCAGCGTGTCTGTAGGCGTCTCAGTCACTGCCGCTGTCGATTGGGCTGTCTGCTGCCTTCTCTATGCCTATATCCACCCCTATCTGCGTCAGTCGGCATCGCAGCGTCTGTCAGCGTTTCTGTAGGCATCTCAGTTGCTGCCGCTGTCGATTAGGGTGTCTGCTGCCTTCTATATGCCTATATCTATCCCTATCTGCCTCAGTCGGCGTCGCAGCCTCTTTCAGCGTTTCGGTAGGCGTCTCAGTCGCTGCCGCTGTCGATTGGGGGGTCTGCTGCCTTCTTTATGCCTATATCTACCCCTATCTGCCTCACTCGGCGTCGCAGCCTCTGTCAACGTCTCTGTAGGCGTCTCAGACGTTGCCGCTGTCGATTGGGGGAGTGCTGCCTTCTCTATGCCTATATCTTCCCCTATCTGCCTCAGTCGGCGTCTCAGTCGGTGTCGCAGCCTCTGTCAGCATCTCTGTAGGCGTCTCAATAACTGGCGCTCTCGATTGGGGGGTCTGCTGCCTTCTCTATGCCTATATCTACCAATATCTGCCTCAGTCGGCGTCTCAGTCGGCGTCGCAGCCTCTGTCAGCGTCTCTGTAGGTGCCTGAGTCTCTGCCGCTGTCACTTGGTGGGTCTGCTGCCTTCTCTGTGCCTATATCTACCCCTATCTGCCTCTGTCAGCGTCTCTGAAGGCGTCTCAGTCGCTGCTGCTGTCGATTAGGGGGGTCTGCTGCCTTCTCTATGCCTATATCTACCCCTATCTGCCTCAGTCGGCGTCGCACCCTCTGTCAGAGTATCTGTAGGTGTCTCAGTCGATGCCGCTGTCGATTGGGGAGTCTGCTGCTTTCTCTACGCCAATATCTACCCCTATCTGCCTCAGTCGGCGTCGCTGCCTCTGTCAACGTCTCTGTAGGCGTCTCAGTCGCTGCCGCTGTCGATTAGGGGGTCTGCTGCCTTCTCTATGCCAATATCTACGCCTATCTGCTTCAGTCGGCGTCACAGTCTGCGTCGCAGCCTTTGTTAGCGTCTCTGTAGGCATCTCAGGCGCTGCCGCTGTCGATTGGGGGGTCTTCTGCCTTCTCTATGCCAATATCTAGCCCTATCTGCCTAAGTCGGCGTCGCAGCCTCTGTCAGCGTCTCTGTAGGCGTCTCAATCGCTGCCGCTGTCGATTGGGGGTCTGCTGCCTTCTCTATGCCTATATCTACCCCTATCTGCATCAGTCGGCGTCTCAGTCGGCGTCGCAGCCTCTGTCAGCGCCTCTGTATGCATCTCAGTTGCTGCCGCTGTCGATTGGGGGGTCTGCTGCCTTCTCTATGCCTATATCTACCCCTATCTGCCCCCGTCGGCGTCGCAGCCTCTGTCAGCGTCTCTGTAGGCATCTCAGGCGCTGCGGCTGTCGATTGGGGAGTCTGATGCTTTCTCTAAGCCAATATCTACGCCTATCTGCTTCAGTCGGCGTCTCAGTCCGCGTCGCAGCCTCTGTTAGCGTCTCTGTAGGCATCTCAGGCGCTGCCGCTGTCGATTGGGGGGTCGGCTGTCTTCTCTATGCCAATATCTAGCCATATCTGCCTCAGTCGGCATCGCAGCCTCTGTCAGCGTCTCTGTAGGCGTCTCAATCGCTGCCGCTGTCGATTGGGGGTCTGCTGCCTTCTCTATGCCTATATCTACCCCTATCTGCATCAGTCGGCGTCTCAGTCGGCGTCGCAGCCTCTGTCAGCGCCTCTTTAGCCGTCTCAGTCGCTGCCGCTGTCGATTGGGCTGTCTGCTGCCTTCTCTATGCCTATATCCACCCCTATCTGCCTCAGTCGGCGTCGCAGCCTTTGTCAGCGTCTATGTAGGCTTGTCAGTCGCTGCCGCTGTCGATTGGGCGGTCTACTGCCTTCTCTGTGCCTATATCTACCCCTATCTGCCTCAGTCGGCGTCACAGTCGGCGTCGCAGCCTCTGTCAGCATCTCTTTAGGCGTCTCAGTCGCTGCCGCTGTCGATTTCGAAGGTCTGCTGCCTTCTCTATGCCAATATCTACCCCTATCTGCCCCCGTCGGCGTCGCAGCCTCTGTCAGCGTCTCTGTAGGCGTCTCAGGCGCTGCGACTGTCGATTGGGGAGTCTACTGCCTTCACTATGCCTATATCTAACCCTATCTGCCGCAGTCGGCGTCTCATTCGGCGTAGCATCCTCTGTCAGCGTCTCTTTAGGCGTCTCAGTCGCTGCCGCTGTCGATTGGGGGGGATCTGCTGCCTCCTCTGTGTCTATACCTACCCCTATCTACCATAGTCGGCGGCTCAGTCGGCGTCGCAGCCTCTGTCAGCGTCTCTGTAGGCGTCTCAGTCGTTGCCGCTGTCGATTGTGGGGGTCTGCTGCCTTCTCTATGCCTATATCTACCACTATCTGCCTCAGTCAGCGTCGCAGCCCCTATCAGCGTCTCTGTAGGCGTCTCAATCGCTGCCGCTGTCGATTGGGTGTCTGCTGCCTTCTCTATGCCTATATCTACCCCTATCTGCATCAGTCGGCGTCGCAGCCTCCGTCAGCGTGTCTGTAGGCGTCTCAGTCACTGCCCCTGTCGATTGGGCTGTCTGCTGCCTTCTCTATGCCTATATCCACCCCTATCTGCGTCAGTCGGCGTCGCAGCCTCTGTCAGCGTTTCTGTAGGCATCTCAGTTGCTGCCGCTGTCGATTAGGGTGTCTGCTGCCTTCTATATGCCTATATCTATCCCTATCTGCCTCAGTCGGCGTATCAGTCGTCGTCGCAGCCTCTGTCAGAGTTTCTGTAGGCGTCTCAGTCGTTCCCGCTGTCGATTGGGTGGTCTGCTGCCTTCTCTATGCATATATATACTACTATCTGCCTCAGTCGGCGTCTCAGTCGGCCTCTCTGTAGGCGTCTCAGTCGCTGCCGCTGTCAATTGGGAAGGTCTGTTGCCTTCTGTATGCCTACATCTACCACTATCTGCCTCAGTTGACGTCTCAGTCGGCGTCGCAGCCTCTGTCAGCGTCTCTGTATGCGTCTCAGTTGCTGCCGCTGTCGATTGGGGGGTCTGCTGCCTTCTCTATGCCTACATCTACCCCTATCTGCCTCAGTCGGCGTCGCAGCCTCTGTCAGCGTTTCGGTAGGCGTCTCAGTCGCTGCCGCTGTCGATTGGGGGGTCTGCTGCCTTCTCTATGCCAATATCTACGCCTATCTGCTTCAGTCGGCGTCACAGTCTACGTCGCAGCCTTTGTTAGCGTCTCTGTAGGCATCTCAGGCGCTGCCGCTGTCGATTGGGGGGTCTTCTGCCTTCTCTATGCCAATATCTAGCCCTATCTGCCTAAGTCGGCGTCGCAGCCTCTGTCAGCGTCTCTGTAGGCGTCTCAATCGCTGCCGCTGTCGATTGGGGGTCTGCTGCCTTCTCTATGCCTATATCTACCCCTATCTGCATCAGTCGGCGTCTCAGTCGGCGTCGCAGCCTCTGTCAGCGCCTCTGTATGCATCTCAGTTGCTGCCGCTGTCGATTGGGGGGTCTGCTGCCTTCTCTATGCCTATATCTACCCTTATCTGCCCCCGTCGGCGTCGCAGCCTCTGTCAGCGTCTCTGTAGGCATCTCAGGCGCTGCGGCTGTCGATTGGGGAGTCTGATGCTTTCTCTAAGCCAATATCTACCCCTATCTGCCTCAGTCGGCGTCGCAGCCTCTGTCAGCGTCTCTGTAGGCGTCTCAGGCGCTGCGGCTGTCGATTGGGGAGTCTGATGCCTTCTCTAAGCCAATATCTACCCCTATCTGCGTCAGTCGGCGTCGCAGCCTCTGTCAGCGTTTCTGTAGGCGTCTCAGTCGCTGTCGCTGTCGATTGGGCGGTGTGCTGCCTTATCTATGCCAATATCTACCCCTATCAGCCTCAGTCGTCGTCGCAGCGTCTGTCAGCGTCTCTGTAAGCGTCTCAGTCGTTGCCGCTGTCGATTAGGGGGTCTGCTGCCTTCTCTATGCCTATATCTACCCCTATCTGCCTCAGTCGTGGTCTCAGTCGGCGTCGCAGCCTCTGTCAGCGCCTCTGTATGCATCTCAGTTGCTGCCGCTGTCGATTGGGGGGTCTGCTGCCTTCTCTATGCTTATATCTACCCCTATCTGCCTCAGTCGGCGTCTTAGTCGTCGTCGCAGCTTCTTTCAGCGTTTCTGTAATCGTCTCAGTCGTTGCCGCTGTCGATTGGGGGGGTCTGCTGCCTTCTCTATGCCTATATCTACCCCTATCTGCCTCAGTCGGAGTCGCAGCCTCTGTCAGCGTTTCTGTAGGCGTCTCAGTCGCTGCCGCTGTCGATATTGGGGGGTCTGCTGCCTTCTCTATGCCTATATCTACCCCTATCTGCCTCAGTCGGCGTCTCAGTCGGCGTCGCAGCCTCTGTCAGCGTCTCTGTAGGTATCTGAGTCTCTGCCGCTGTCGATTGGTGGGTCTGCTGCCTTCTCTATGCCTATATCTACCTCTATCTGCCTCAGTCGGCGTCGCAGTCGGCGTCTCTGTAGGCGTCTCAGTCGCTGCCGCTGTCAATTGGGGAGGTCTGCTGCCTTCTCTATGCCTATATCTACCCCTATCTGCCTCAGTCGACCTCTCAGTCGGCGTCGCAGCCTCTGTCAGCGTTTCTGTAGGCGTCTCAGACGCTGTCGCTGTCGATTAGGGGGTCTGCTGCCTTCTCTATGCCTATATCTACCCCTATCTGCCTCACTCGGCGTCGCAGCCTCTGTCAGCGTCTCTGAAGGCGTCTCAGTCGCTGCTGCTGTCGATTAGGGGGGTCTGCTGCCTTCTCTATGCCTATATCTACCCCTATCTGCCTCAGTCGGCGTCGCACCCTCTGTCAGAGTATCTGTAGGTGTCTCAGTCGATGCCGCTGTCGATTGGGGAGTCTGCTGCTTTCTCTATGCCAATATCTACCCCTATCTGCCTCAGTCGGCGTCGCTGCCTCTGTCAACGTCTCTGTAGGCGTCTCAGTCGCTGCCGCTGTCGATTAGGGGGTCTGCTGCCTTCTCTATGCCAATATCTACGCCTATCTGCTTCAGTCGGCGTCACAGTCTGCGTCGCAGCCTTTGTTAGCGTCTCTGTAGGCATCTCAGGCGCTGCCGTTGTCGATTGGGGGGTCTTCTGCCTTCTCTATGCCAATATCTAGCCCTATCTGCCTAAGTCGGCGTCGCAGCTTCTGTCAGCGTCTCTGTAGGCGTCTCAATCGCTGCCGCTGTCGATTGGGGGTCTGCTGCCTTCTCTATGCCTATATCTACCCCTATCTGCCCCCGTCGGCGTCGCAGCCTCTGTCAGCGTCTCTGTAGGCATCTCAGGCGCTGCGGCTGTCGATTGGGGAGTCTGATGCTTTCTCTAAGCCAATATCTACGCCTATCTGCTTCAGTCGGCGTCTCAGTCCGCGTCGCAGCCTCTGTCAGCGTCTCTGTAGGCGTCTCAATCGCTGCCGCTGTCGATTGGGGGTCTGCTGCCTTCTCTATGCCTATATCTACCCCTATCTGCATCAGTCGGCGTCTCAGTCGGCGTCGCAGCCTCTGTCAGCGCCTCTTTAGCCGTCTCAGTCGCCGCCGCTGTCGATTGGGCTGTCTGCTGCCTTCTCTATGCCTATATCCACCCCTATCTGCCTCAGTCGGCGTCGCAGCCTTTGTCAGCGTCTATGTAGGCTTGTCAGTCGCTGCCGCTGTCGATTGGGCGGTCTACTGCCTTCTCTGTGCCTATATCTACCCCTATCTGCCTCAGTCGGCGTCACAGTCGGCGTCGCAACCTCTGTCAGCATCTCTTTAGGCGTCTCAGTCGCTGCCGCTGTCGATTTCGAAGGTCTGCTGCCTTCTCTATGCCAATATCTACCCCTATCTGCCCCCGTCGGCGTCGCAGCCTCTGTCAGCGTCTCTGTAGGCGTCTCAGGCGCTGCGACTGTCGATTGGGGAGTCTACTGCCTTCACTATGCCTATATCTAACCCTATCTGCCGCAGTCGGCGTCTCATTCGGCGTAGCATCCTCTGTCAGCGTCTCTTTAGGCGTCTCAGTCGCTGCCGCTGTCGATTGGGGGGGATCTGCTGCCTTCTCTGTGTCTATACCTACCCCTATCTACCATAGTCGGCGGCTCAGTCGGCGTCGCAGCCTCTGTCAGCGTCTCTGTAGGCGTCTCAGTCGTTGCCGCTGTCGATTGGGGGGGTCTGCTGCCTTCTCTATGCCTATATCTACCCCTATCTGCCTCAGTCAGCGTCGCAGCCCCTATCAGCGTCTCTGTAGGCGTCTCAATCGCTGCCGCTGTCGATTGGGTGTCTGCTGCCTTCTCTATGCCTATATCTACCCCTATCTGCATCAGTCGGCGTCGCAGCCTCTGTTTGCGTGTCTGTAGGCGTCTCAGTCACTGCCGCTGTCGATTGGGCTGTCTGCTGCCTTCTCTATGCCTATATCCACCCCTATCTGCGTCAGTCGGCGTCGCAGCCTCTGTCAGCGTTTCTGTAGGCATCTCAGTTGCTGCCGCTGTCGATTAGGGTGTCTGCTGCCTTCTATATGCCTATATCTATCCCTATCTGCCTCAGTCGGCGTATCAGTCGTCGTCGCAGCCTCTGTCAGAGTTTCTGTAGGCGTCTCAGTCGTTCCCGCTGTCGATTGGGTGGTCTGCTGCCTTCTCTATGCATATATATACTACTATCTGCCTCAGTCGGCGTCTCAGTCGGCCTCTCTGTAGGCGTCTCAGTCGCTGCCGCTGTCAATTGGGAAGGTCTGTTGCCTTCTGTATGCCTACATCTACCACTATCTGCCTCAGTTGACGTCTCAGTCGGCGTCGCAGCCTCTGTCAGCGTCTCTGTATGCGTCTCAGTTGCTGCCGCTGTCGATTGGGGGGTCTGCTGCCTTCTCTATGCCTACATCTACCCCTATCTGCCTCAGTCGGCGTCGCAGCCTCTGTCAGCGTTTCGGTAGGCGTCTCAGTCGCTGCCGCTGTCGATTGGGGGGTCTGCTGCCTTCTCTATGCCTATATCTACCCCTATCTGCCTCACTCGGCGTCGCAGCCTCTGTCAACGTCTCTGTAGGCGTCTCAGACGTTGCCGCTGTCGATTGGGGGAGTGCTGCCTTCTCTATGCCTATATCTTCCCCTATCTGCCTCAGTCGGCGTCTCAGTCGGTGTCGCAGCCTCTGTCAGCATCTCTGTAGGCGTCTCAATCGCTGGCGCTCTCGATTGGGGGGTCTGCTGCCTAATCTATGCCTATATCTACCCCTATCTGCCTCAGTCGGCGTCGCACCCTCTGTCAGAGTATCTGTAGGTGTCTCAGTCGATGCCGCTGTCGATTGGGGAGTCTGCTGCTTTCTCTATGCCAATATCTACCCCTATCTGCCTCAGTCGGCGTCGCAGCCTCTGTCAACGTCTCTGTAGGCGTCTCAGTCGCTGCCGCTGTCGATTAGGGGGTCTGCTGCCTTCTCTATGCCAATATCTACGCCTATCTGCTTCAGTCGGCGTCACAGTCTACGTCGCGGCCTTTGTTAGCGTCTCTGTAGGCATCTCAGGCGCTGCCGCTGTCGATTGGGGGGTCTTCTGCCTTCTCTATGCCAATATCTAGCCCTATCTGCCTAAGTCGGCGTCGCAGCCTCTGTCAGCGTCTCTGTAGGCGTCTCAATCGCTGCCGCTCTCGATTGGGGGTCTGCTGCCTTCTCTATGCCTATATCTACCCCTATCTGCATCAGTCGGCGTCTCAGTCGGCGTCGCAGCCTCTGTCAGCGCCTCTGTATGCATCTCAGTTGCTGCCGCTGTCGATTGGGGGGTCTGCTGCCTTCTCTATGCCTATATCTACCCTTATCTGCCCCCGTCGGCGTCGCAGCCTCTGTCAGCGTCTCTGTAGGCATCTCAGGCGCTGCGGCTGTCGATTGGGGAGTCTGATGCTTTCTCTAAGCCAATATCTACCCCTATCTGCCTCAGTCGGCGTCGCAGCCTCTGTCAGCGTCTCTGTAGGCGTCTCAGGCGCTGCGGCTGTCGATTGGGGAGTCTGATGCCTTCTCTAAGCCAATATCTACCCCTATCTGCGTCAGTCGGCGTCGCAGCCTCTGTCAGCGTTTCTGTAGGCGTCTCAGTCGCTGTCGCTGTCGATTGGGCGGTGTGCTGCCTTATCTATGCCAATATCTACCCCTATCAGCCTCAGTCATCGTCGCAGCGTCTGTCAGCGTCTCTGTAAGCGTCTCAGTCGTTGCCGCTGTCGATTAGGGGGTCTGCTGCCTTCTCTATGCCTATATCTACCCCTATCTGCCTCAGTCGTGGTCTCAGTCGGCGTCGCAGCCTCTGTCAGCGCCTCTGTATGCATCTCAGTTGCTGCCGCTGTCGATTGGGGGGTCTGCTGCCTTCTCTATGCTTATATCTACCCCTATCTGCCTCAGTCGGCGTCTTAGTCGTCGTCGCAGCTTCTTTCAGCGTTTCTGTAATCGTCTCAGTCGTTGCCGCTGTCGATTGGGGGGGTCTGCTGCCTTCTCTATGCCTATATCTACCCCTATCTGCCTCAGTCGGAGTCGCAGCCTCTGTCAGCGTTTCTGTAGGCGTCTCAGTCGCTGCCGCTGTCGATATTGGGGGGTCTGCTGCCTTCTCTATGCCTATATTTACCCCTATCTGCCTCAGTCGGCGTCTCAGTCGGCGTCGCAGCCTCTGTCAGCGTCTCTGTAGGTATCTGAGTCTCTGCCGCTGTCGATTGGTGGGTCTGCTGCCTTCTCTATGCCTATATCTACCTCTATCTGCCTCAGTCGGCGTCGCAGTCGGCGTCTCTGTAGGCGTCTCAGTCGCTTCCGCTGTCAATTGGGGAGGTCTGCAGCCTTCTCTATGCCTATATCTACCCCTATCTGCCTCAGTCGACCTCTCAGTCGGCGTCGCAGCCTCTGTCAGCGTTTCTGTAGGCGTCTCAGACGCTGTCGCTGTCGATTAGGGGGTCTGCTGCCTTCTCTATGCCTATATCTACCCCTATCTGCCTCAGTCGACGTCTCAGTCGGCGTCGCAGCCTCTGTCAGCGTCTTTTTATGCGTCTCAGTCGCTGCCGCTGTCGATTGGGGGTCTACTGCCTTCTCTATGCCTTTATCCACCCCTATCTGCCTCAGTCGGCATCGCAGCCTCTGTCAACGTCTCTGTAGGCGTCTCAGTCGCTGTCGCTTTCGATTAGGGGGTCTGCTGCCTTCTCTATGCCTATATCTATCCCTATCTGCCTCAGTCGATGTCTCAGTCGGCGTCGCAGCTTCTGTCAGCGTCTCTGTATGCGTCTCAGTTGCTGCCGCTGTCGATTGGGGGGTCTGCTGCCTTCTCTATGCCTATATCTACCCCTATCTGCCTCAGTCGGAGTCTTAGTCGTCGTCGCAGCTTCTTTCAACGTCTCTGTAATCGTCTCAGTGGTTGCCGCTGTCGATTGGGGGGGTCTGCTGCCTTCTCTATGCCTATATCTACCCCTATCTGCCTCAGTCGGCGTCACAGCCTCTGTCAGCGTTTCTGTAGGCGTCTCAGTCGCTGCCGCTGTCGATTGGGGGGTCTGCTGCCTTCTCTATACCTATATCTACCCCTATCTGCCTCAGTCGGCGTCTCAGTCGGTGTCGCAGCCTCTGTCAGCGTCTCTGTATGCGTCTCAGTCGCTGCCGCTGTCGATTGGGGGTCTGCTGCCTTCTCTATGCCCTTATCCACCCCTATCTGCCTCAGTCGGCGTCTCAGTCGGCGTCGCAGCCTCTATCAGCGTCTCTGTAGGCGTCTCAATCGCTGCCGCTGTCGATTGGGTGTCTGCTGCCTTCTCTATGCCTATATCTACCCTTATCTGCCTCAGTCGACGTCTCAGTCGGCGACGCAGCCTCTCTCAGCGTCTCTGTAGATGTCTCAGTCGCTGCCGCTGTCGATTGGGGCGGTCTGCTGCCTTCTCTATGCCAATATCTACGCCTATCTGCTTCAGTCGGCGTCTCAGTCCGCGTCGCAGCCTCTGTTAGCGTCTCTGTAGGCATCTCAGGCGCTGCCGCTGTCGATTGGGGCGTCTGCTGTCTTCTCTATGCCAATATCTAGCCATATCTGCCTCAGTCGGCATCGCAGCCTCTGTCAGCGTCTCTGTAGGCGTCTCAATCGCTGCCGCTGTCGATTGGGGGTCTGCTGCCTTCTCTATGCCTATATCTACCCCTATCTGCATCAGTCGGCGTCTCAGTCGGCGTCGCAGCCTCTGTCAGCGCCTCTTTAGCCGTCTCAGTCGCTGCCGCTGTCGATTGGACTGTCTGCTGCCTTCTCTATGCCTATATCCACCCCTATCTGCCTCAGTCGGCGCCGCAGCCTTTGTAGGCTTGTCAGTCGCTGCCGCTGTCGATTGGGCGGTCTACTGCCTTCTCTGTGCCTATATCTACCCCTATCTGCCTCAGTCGGCGTCACAGTCGGCGTCGCAGCCTCTGTCAGCATCTCTTTAGGCGTCTCAGTCGCTGCCGCTGTCGATTTCGAAGGTCTGCTGCCTTCTCTATGCCAATATCTACCCCTATCAGCCCCCGTCGGCGTCGCAGCCTCTGTCAGCGTCTCTGTAGGCGTCTCAGGCGCTGCGACTGTCGATTGGGGAGTCTGCTGCCTTCACTATGCCTATATCTAACCCTATCTGCCGCAGTCGGCGTCTCAGTCGGCGTAGCATCCTCTGTCAGCGTCTCTTTAGGCGTCTCAGTCGCTGCCGCTGTCGATTGGGGGGGATCTGCTGCCTTCTCTGTGCCTATACCTACCCCTATCTACCATAGTCGGCGGCTCAGTCGGCGTCGCAGCCTCTGTCAGCGTCTCTGTAGGCGTCTCAGTCGTTGCCGCTGTCGATTGGGGGGGGTCTGCTGCCTTCTCTATGCCTATATCTACCCCTATCTGCCTCAGTCGGCGTCGCAGCCCCTATCAGCGTCTCTGTAGGCGTCTCAATCGCTGCCGCTGTCGATTGGGTGTCTGCTGCCTTCTCTATGCCTATATCTACCCCTATCTGCATCAGTCGGCGTCGCAGCCTCTGTCAGCGTGTCTGTAGGCGTCTCAGTCACTGCCGCTGTCGATTGGGCTGTCTGCTGCCTTCTCTATGCCTATATCCACCCCTATCTGCGTCAGTCGGCGTCGCAGCCTCTGTCAGCGTTTCTGTAGGCATCTCAGTTGCTGCCGCTGTCGATTAGGGTGTCTGCTGCCTTCTATATGCCTATATCTATCCCTATCTGCCTCAGTCGGCGTATCAGTCGTCGTCGCAGCCTCTGTCAGAGTTTCTGTAGGCGTCTCAGTCGTTGCCGCTGTCGATTGGGGGGTCTGCTGCCTTCTCTATGCATATATATACTACTATCTGCCTCAGTCGGCGTCTCAGTCGGCCTCTCTGTAGGCGTCTCAGTCGCTGCCGCTGTCAATTGGGAAGGTATGTTGCCTTCTGTATGCCTACATCTACCACTATCTGCCTCAGTCGACGTCTCAGTCGGCGTCGCAGCCTCTGTCAGCGTCTCTGTATGCGTCTCAGTTGCTGCCGCTGTCGATTGGGGGGTCTGCTGCCTTCTCTATGCCTACATCTACCCCTATCTGCCTCAGTCGGCGTCGCAGCCTCTGTCAGCGTTTCTGTAGGCGTCTCAGTCGCTGCCGCTGTCGATTGGGGGGTCTGCTGCCTTCTCTATGCCTATATCTACCCCTATCTGCCTCACTCGGCGTCGCAGCCTCTGTCAACGTCTCTGTAGGCGTCTCAGACGTTGCCGCTGTCGATTGGGGGAGTGCTGCCTTCTCTATGCCTATATCTTCCCCTATCTGCCTCAGTCGGCGTCTCAGTCGGTGTCGCAGCCTCTGTCAGCATCTCTGTAGGCGTCTCAATCGCTGGCGCTCTCGATTGGGGGGTCTGCTGCCTTCTCTATGCCTATATCTACCAATATCTGCCTCAGTCGGCGTCTCAGTCGGCGTCGCAGCCTCTGTCAGCGTCTCTGTAGGTGTCTGAGTCTCTGCCGCTGTCGCTTGGTCTGTCTGCTGCCTTCTCTGTGCCTATATCTACCCCTATCTGCCTCAGTCGGCGTCGCAGCCTCTGTCAGCGTCTCTGAAGGCGTCTCAGTCCCTGCTGCTGTCGATTAGGGGGGTCTGCTGCCTTCTCTATGCCTATATCTACCCCTATCTGCCTCAGTCGGCGTCGCAACCTCTGTCAGAGTATCTGTAGGTGTCTCAGTCGATGCCGCTGTCGATTGGGGAGTCTGCTGCTTTCTCTATGCCAATATCTACCCCTATCTGCCTCAGTCGGCGTCGCAGCCTCTGTCAACGTCTCTGTAGGCGTCTCAGTCGCTGCCGCTGTCGATTAGGGGGTCTGCTGCCTTCTCTATGCCTATATCTACCCCTATCTGCCCCAGTCGACGTCTCAGTCGACGTCGCAGCCTCTGTTAGCGTCTCTGTAGGCGTCTCAGTAGCTGCCGCTGTAGTTTGGGGGTTCTGCTGCCTTCTATATGCCTTTATCCACCCCTATCTGCCTCAGTCGGCGTCGCAGCCTCTGTCAACGTCTCTTTAGGCGTCTCAGTCGCTGCCGCTGTCGATTGGGGGGTCTGCTGCTTTCTCTATGCCTATATCTACCCCTATCTGCCTCAGTCGGCCTCTCAGTCGGCTTCGCGGCTCTGTCAGCGTTTCTGTAGGCGTCTCAGTCGCTGTCGCTGTCGATTAGGGGGTCTGCTGCCTTCTCTATGCCTATATCTAATACTATCTGCCTCAGTCGACGTCTCAGTCGGCGTCGCAACCTCTGGCAGAGTATCTGTAGGTGTCTCAGTCGATGCCGCTGTCGATTGGGGAGTCTGCTGCTTTCTCTATGCCTATATCTATCCCTATCTGCCTCAGTCGGCGTCTCAGTCGTCGTCGCAGCCACTGTCAGCGTCTCTGTAGGGGTCTCAGTCGCTGCCGCTGTCGATTGGGGGGTCTGCTGCCTTCTCTATGCATATATATACCACTATCTACCTCAGTCGGTGTCTCAGTCGGCGTCTCTGTAGGCGTCTCAGTCGCTGCCGCTGTCGATTGGGGGGTCTGCTGCATTCTCTATGCCTATATATACCCCTATCTGCCTCAGTCGGCCTCTCAGTCGTCGTCGCAGCCTCTGTCAGCGTCTCTGTATGCGTCTCAGTTGCTGCCGCTGTCGATTGGGGGGTCTGCTGCCTTCTCTATGCCTATATCTACCCCTATCTGCCTCAGTCGGAGTCTTAGTCGTCGTCGCAGCTTCTTTCAACGTCTCTGTAATCGTCTCAGTGGTTGCCGCTGTCGATTGGGGGGGTCTGCTGCCTTCTCTATGCCTATATCTACCCCTATCTGCTTTCAGTCGGCGTCACAGCCTCTGTCAGCGTTTCTGTAGGCGTCTCAGTCGCTGCCGCTGTCGATTGGGGGGTCTGCTGCCTTCTCTATGCCTATATCTACCCCTATCTGCCTCAGTCGGCGTCTCAGTCGGTGTCGCAGCCGCTGTCAGCGTCTCTGTATGCGTCTCAGTCGCTGCCGCTATCGATTGGGGGTCTGCTGCCTTCTCTATGCCCTTATCCACCCCTATCTGCCTCAGTCGGCGTCTCAGTCGTCGTCGCAGCCTCTATCAGCGTCTCTGTAGGCGTCTCAATCGTTGCCGCTGTCGATTGGGTGTCTGCTGCCTTCTCTATGCCTATATCTACCCCTATCTGCCTCAGTCGACGTCTCAGTCGGCGGCGCAGCCTCTCTCAGCGTCTCTGTAGGTGTCTCAGTCGCTGCCGCTGTCGATTGGGGCGGTCTGCTGCCTTCTCTATGCCAATATCTACGCCTATCTGCTTCAGTCGGCGTCTCAGTCCGCGTCGCAGCCTCTGTTAGCGTCTCTGTAGGCATCTCAGGCGCTGCCGCTGTCGATTGGGGGGTCTGCTGCCTTCTCTATGCCAATATCTAGCCATATCTGCCTCAGTCGGCGTCGCAGCCTCTGTCAGCGTCTCTGTAGGCGTCTCAATCGCTGCCGCTGTCGATTGGGGGTCTGCTGCCTTCTCTATGCCTATATCTACCCCTATCTGCATCAGTCGGCATCTCAGTCGGCGTCGCAGCCTCTGTCAGCGCCTCTTTAGCCGTCTCAGTCGCTGCCGCTGTCGATTGGGCTGTCTGCTGCCTTCTCTATGCCTATATCCACCCCTATCTGCCTCAGTCGGCGTCGCAGCTTTTGTCAGCGTCTATGTAGGCTTGTCAGTCGCTGCCGCTGTCGATTGGGCGGTCTACTGCCTTCTCTGTGCCTATATCTACCCCTATCTGCATCAGTCGGCATCTCAGTCGGCGTCGCAGCCTCTGTCAGCGCCTCTTTAGCCGTCTCAGTCGCTGCCGCTGTCGATTGGGCTGTCTGCTGCCTTCTCTATGCCTATATCCACCCCTATCTGCCTCAGTCGGCGTCGCAGCCTTTGTCAGCGTCTATGTAGGCTTGTCAGTCGCTGCCGCTGTCGATTGGGGGGTCTGCTGCCTTCTCTATGCCAATATCTAGCCATATCTGCCTCAGTCGGCGTCGCTGCCTCTGTCAGCGTCTCTGTAGGCGTCTCAGTCGTTGCCGCTGTCGATTGGGGGGGATCTGCTGCCTTCTCTGTGCCTATACCTACCCCTATCTACCATAGTCGGCGGCTCAGTCGGCGTCGCAGCCTCTGTCAGCGTCTCTGTAGGCGTCTCAGTCGT
Organism: Clusia tigrina; assembly: GCA_920105625.2. Classification (NCBI taxonomy): domain Eukaryota; kingdom Metazoa; phylum Arthropoda; class Insecta; order Diptera; family Clusiidae; genus Clusia; species Clusia tigrina. Next base: position 90,213,648 of record OV050031.1, read on the forward strand.
TGCCGCTGTCGATTGGGGGGGTCTGCTGCCTTCTCTATGCCTATATCTACCCCTATCTGCCTCAGTCGGCGTCGCAGCCCCTATCAGCGTCTCTGTAGGCGTCTCAATCGCTGCCGCTGTCGATTGGGTGTCTGCTGCCTTCTCTATGCCTATATCTACCCCTATCTGCATCAGCTGGCGTCGCAGCCTCTGTCAGCGTGTCTGTAGGCGTCTCAGTCACTGCCGCTGTCGATTGGGCTGTCTGCTGCCTTCTCTATGCCTATATCCACCCCTATCTGCGTCAGTCGGCGTCGCAGCCTCTGTCAGCGTTTCTGTAGGCATCTCAGTTGCTGCCGCTGTCGATTAGGGTGTCTGCTGCCTTCTATATGCCTATATCTATCCCTATCTGCCTCAGTCGGCGTATCAGTCGTCGTCGCAGCCTCTGTCAGAGTTTCTGTAGGCGTCTCAGTCGTTGCCGCTGTCGATTGGGGGGTCTGCTGCCTTCTCTATGCATATATATACTACTATCTGCCTCAGGCGGCGTCTCAGTCGGCCTCTCTGTAGGCGTCTCAGTCGCTGCCGCTGTCAATTGGGAAGGTCTGTTGCCTTCTCTATGCCTACATCTACCACTATCTGCCTCAGTCGACGTCTCAGTCGGCGTCGCAGCCTCTGTCAGCGTCTCTGTATGCGTCTCAGTTGCTGCCGCTGTCGATTGGGGGGTCTGCTGCCTTCTCTATGCCTACATCTACCCCCATCTGCCTCAGTCGGCGTCGCAGCCTCTGTCAGCGTTTCTGTAGGCGTCTCAGTCGCTGCCGCTGTCGATTGGGGGGTCTGCTGCCTTCTCTATGCCTATATCTACCCCTATCTGCCTCACTCGGCGTCGCAGCCTCTGTCAACGTCTCTGTAGGCGTCTCAGACGTTGCCGCTGTCGATTGGGGGGAGTGCTGCCTTCTCTATGCCTATATCTTCCCCTATCTGCCTCAGTCGGCGTCTCAGTCGGTGTCGCAGCCTCTGTCAGCATCTCTGTAGGCGTCTCAATCGCTGGCGCTCTCGATTGGGGGGTCTGCTGCCTTCTCTATGCCTATATCTACCCCTATCTGCCTCAGTCGGCGTCGCAGCCTCTGTCAGCGTCTCTGAAGGCGTCTCAGTCGCTGCTGCTGTCGATTAGGGGGGTCTGCTGCCTTCTCTATGCCTATATCTACCCATATCTGCCTCAGTCGGCGTCGCAACCTCTGTCAGAGTATCTGTAGGTGTCTCAGTCGATGCCGCTGTCGATTGTGGAGTCTGCTGCTTTCTCTATGCCAATATCTACCCCTATCTGCCTCAGTCGGCGTCGCAGCCTCTGTCAACGTCTCTGTAGGCGTCTCAGTCGCTGCCGCTGTCGATTAGGGGGTCTGCTGCCTTCTCTATGCCTATATCTACCCCTATCTGCCCCAGTCGACGTCTCAGTCGACGTCGCAGCCTCTGTTAGCGTCTCTATATGCGTCTCAGTCGCTGCGGCTGTCGATTGGGGGTATGCTGCATTCTCTATGCCTATATTTACCCCTATCTGCCTCAGTCGACGTCTTAGTCGTCGTCGCAGCTTCTTTCAGCGTCTCTGTAATCGTCTCAGTCGTTGCCGCTGTCGATTGGGGGGGTCTGCTGCTTTCTCTATGCCTATATCTACCCCTATCTGCCTCAGTCGGCGTCGGAGCCTCTGTCAGCGTTTCTGTAGGCGTCTCAGTCGCTGCCGCTGTCGATTGGGGGGGTCTGCTCCCTTCTCTATGCCTATATCTATCCCTATCTGCCTCAGTCGGCGTCTCAGTCGTCGTCGCAGCCTCTGTCAGCTTCTCTGTAGGCGTCTCAATCGCTGGCGCTGTCGATTGGGGGGTCTGCTGCCTTCTCTATGCCTTTATCCACCCCTATCTGCTTCAGTCGGCGTTGCAGCCTCTGTCAACGTGTCTGTAGGCGTCTCAGTTGCTGTCGCTGTCGATTTGGGGGTCTGCTGCCTTCTCTATGCCTATATCTACCCCTATCTGCCTCAGTCGACGTCTCAGTCGGCGTCGCAGCCTCTGTCAGCGTCTCTATATGCGTCTCAGTCGCTTCCGCTGTCGATTGGGGGGTATGCTGTATTCTCTATGCCTATATCTACCCCTATCTGCCTCAGTCGGCGTCTTAGTCGTCGTCGCAGCTTCTGTCAGCTTCTTTGTAGGCGTCTCAGTAGCTGCCGCTGTCGTTTGGGGGTTCTGCTGCCTTCTATATGCCTTTATCCACCCCTATCTGCCTCAGTCGGCGTCGCAGCCTCTGTCAACATCTCTTTAGGCGTCTCAGTCGCTGCCGCTGTCGATTGGGGGGTCTGCTGCTTTCTCTATGCCTATATCTACCCCTATCTGCCTCAGTCGGCCTCTCAGTCGGCTTCGCGGCTCTGTCAGCGTTTCTGTAGGCGTCTCAGTCGCTGTCGCTGTCGATTAGGGGGTCTGCTGCCTTCTCTATGCCTATATCTACCCCTATCTGCCTCAGTCGACGTCTCAGTCGGCGTCGCAACCTCTGGCAGAGTATTTGTAGGTGTCTCAGTCGATGCCGCTGTCGATTGGGGAGTCTGCTGCTTTCTCTATGCCTATATCTATCCCTATCTGCCTCAGTCGGCGTCTCAGTCGTCGTCGCAGCCACTGTCAGCGTCTCTGTAGGCGTCTCAGTCGCTGCCGCTGTCGATTGGGGGGTCTGCTGCCTTCTCTATGCCTATATCTACCCCTATCTACCTCAGTCGGTGTCTCAGTCGTCCTCGCAGCTTCTTTCAACGACTCTGTAATCGTCTCAGTGGTTGCCGCTGTCGATTGGGGGGGTCTGCTGCCTTCTCTATGCCTATATCTACCCCTATCTGCCTCAGTCGGCGTCACAGCCTCTGTCAGCGTTTCTGTAGGCGTCTCAGTCGCTGCCGCTGTCGATTGGGGGGTCTGCTGCCTTCTCTATGCCTATATCTACCCCTATCTGCCTCAGTCGGCGTCTCAGTCGATGTCGCAGCCTCTGTCAGCGTCTCTGTATGCGTCTCAGTCGCTGCCGCTGTCGATTGGGGGTCTGCTGCCTTCTCTATGCCCTTATCCACCCCTATCTGCCTCAGTCGGCGTCTCAGTCGTCGTCGCAGCCTCTATCAGCGTCTCTGTAGGCGTCTCAATCGCTGCCGCTGTCGATTGGGTGTCTTCTGCCTTCTCTATGCCTATATCTACCCCTATCTGCCTCAGTCGACGTCTCAGTCGGCGACGCAGCCTCTCTCAGCGTCTCTGTAGGTGTCTCAGTCGCTGCCGCTGTCGATTGGGGCGGTCTGCTGCCTTCTCTATGCCAATATCTACGCCTATCTGCTTCAGTCGGCGTCTCAGTCCGCGTCGCAGCCTCTGTTAGCGTCTCTGTAGGCATCTCAGGCGCTGCCGCTGTCGATTGGGGAGTCTGCTGCCTTCTCTATGCCAATATCTAGCCATATCTGCCTCAGTCGGCGTCGCAGCCTCTGTCAGCGTCTCTGTAGGCGTCTCAATCGATGCCGCTGTCGATTGGGGGTCTGCTGCCTTCTCTATGCCTATATCTACCCCTATCTGCATCAGTCGGCATCTCAGTCGGCGTCGCAGCCTCTGTCAGCGCCTCTTTAGCCGTCTCAGTCGCTGCCGCTGTCGATTGGGCTGTCTGCTGCCTTCTCTATGCCTATATCCACCCCTATCTGCCTCAGTCGGCGTCGCAGCCTTTGTCAGCGTCTATGTAGGCTTGTCAGTCGCTGCCGCTGTCGATTGGGCGCCCTACTGCCTTCTCTGTGCCTATATCTACCCCTATCTGCCTCAGTCGGCGTCACAGTCGGCGTCGCAGCCTCTGTCAGCATCTCTTTAGGCGTCTCAGTCGCTGCCGCTGTCGATTTCGGGGGTCTGCTGCCTTCTCTATGCCAATATCTACCCCTATCTGCCCCCGTCGGCGTCGCAGCCTCTGTCAGCGTCTCTGTAGGCGTCTCAGGCGCTGCGACTGTCGATTGGGGAGTCTGCTGCCTTCTCTATACCTATATCTACCCCTATCTGCCTCAGTCGGCATCTCAGTCGGCGTAGCATCCTCTGTTAGCGTCTCTTTAGGCGTCTCAGTAGCTGCCGCTGTCGATTGGGGGGGGATCTGCTGCCTTCTCTGTGCCTATACCTACCCCTATCTACCATAGTCGGCGGCTCAGTCGGCGTCGCAGCCTCTGTCAGCGTCTCTGTAGGCGTCTCAGTCGTTCCCGCTGTCGATTAAGGGGGTCTGCTGCCTTCTCTATGCCTATATCTACCCCTATCTGCCTCAGTCGGCGTCGCAGCCTCTATCAGCGTCTCTGTAGGCGTCTCAATCGCTGCCGCTGTCGATTGGGTGTCTGCTGCCTTCTCTATGCCTATATCTACCCCTATCTGCATCAGTCGGCGTCGCAGCCTCTGTCAGCGTGTCTGTAGGCGTCTCAGTCACTGCCGCTGTCGATTGGGCTGTCTGCTGCCTTCTCTATGCCTATATCCACCCCTATCTGCGTCAGTCGGCGTCGCAGCCTCTGTCAGCGTTTCTGTAGGCATCTCAGTTGCTGCCGCTGTCGATTAGGGGGTCTGCTGCCTTCTATATGCCTATATCTATCCCTATCTGCCTCAGTTGGCGTCTCAGTCGTCGTCGCAGCCTCTGTCAGAGTTTCTGTAGGCGTCTCAGTCGTTGCCGCTGTCGATTGGGGGGTCTGCTGCCTTCTCTATGCATATATATACTACTATCTGCCTCAGTCGGCGTCTCAGTCGGCCTCTCTGTAGGCGTCTCAGTCGCTGCCGCTGTCAATTGGGAAGGTCTGTTGCCTTCTCTATGCCTACACCTACCACTATCTGCCTCAGTCGACGTCTCAGTCGGCGTCGCAGCCTCTGTCAGCGTCTCTGTATGCGTCTCAGTTGCTGCCGCTGTCGATTGGGGGGTCTGCTGCCTTCTCTATGCCTATATCTACCCCTATCTGCCTCAGTCGGCGTCGCAGCCTCTGTCAGCGTTTCTGTAGGCGTCTCAGTCGCTGCCGCTGTCGATTGGGGGGGTCTGCTGCCTTCTCTATGCCTATATCTACCCCTATCTGCCTCACTCGGCGTCGCAGCCTCTGTCAACGTCTCTGTAGGCGTCTCAGACGTTGCCGCTGTCGGTTGGGGGGAGTGCTGCCTTCTCTATGCCTATATCTTCCCCTATCTGCCTCAGTCGGCGTCTCAGTCGGTGTCGCAGCCTCTGTCAGCATATCTGTAGGCGTCTCAATCGCTGGCGCTGTCGATTGGGGGGTCTGCTGCCTTCTCTATGCCTATATCTACAAATATCTGCCTCAGTCGGCGTCGCAGCCTCTGTCAGCGTCTCTGTAGGTGCCTGAGTCTCTGCGCTGTCGCTTGGTGGGTCTGCTGCCTTCTCTGTGCCTATATCTACCCCTATCTGCCTCAGTCGGCGTCGCAGCCTCTGTCAGCGTCTCTGAAGGCGTCTCAGTCGCTGCTGCTGTCGATTAGGGGGGTCTGCTGCCTTCTCTATGCCTATATCTACCCCTATATGCCTCAGTCGGCGTCGCAACCTCTGTCAGAGTATCTGTAGGTGTCTCAGTCGATGCCGCTGTCGATTGGGGAATCTGCTGGTTTCTCTATGCCAATATCTACCCCTATCTGCCTCAGTCGGCGTCGCAGCCTCTGTCAGCGTCTCTGTATGCGTCTCAGACGCTGCCGCTGTCGATTGGGGGTCTGCTGCCTTCTCTATGCCTTTATCCACCCCTATCTGCTTCAGTCGGCGTCTCAGTCGGCGTCGCAGCCTCTATCAGCGTCTCTGTAGGCGTCTCAATCGCTGCCGCTGTCGATTGGGTGTCTGCTGCCTTCTCTATGCTTATATCTACCCCTATCTGCGTCAGTCGACGTCGCAGCCTCTGTCAGCGTCTCTGTAGGCGTCTCAGTTGCTGCCGCTGTCGATTAAGGTGTCTGCTCCCTTCTCTATGCCTATATCTATCCCTATCTGCCTCAGTCGGTTTCTCAGTCGGCGTCGCAGCCTCTATCAGCGTCTCTGTAGGAGTCTCAATCGCTGCCGCTGTCGATTGGGTGTCTGCTGCCTTCTCTATGCTTATATCTACCCCTATCTGCCTCAGTCGGCGTCTCAGTCGGCGTCTCAGTCGGCGTCGCAGCCTCTATCAGCGTCTCTGTAGGCGTCTCAATCGCTGCCGCTGTCGATTGGGTGTCTGCTGCCGTCTCTATGCTTATATCTACCCCTATCTGCGTCAGTTGACGTCGCAGCCTCTGTCAGCGTTTCTGTAGGCGTCTCAGTCGCTGCCGCTGTCGATTGGGGGGTCTGCTGCCTTCTCTATGCCTACATCTACACCTATCTGCCTCAGTCGACGTCTCAGTCGGCGTCGCAGCCTCTGTCAGCGTCTCTGTATGCGACTCAGTCGCTACCGCTGTCGATTGGGGGTCTGCTGCCTTCTCTATGTCTTTATCCACCCCTATCTGCCTCAGTCGGCGTCGCAGCCTCTGTCAGCGTTTCTGTAGGCGTCTCAGTCGCTGTCGCTGTCGATTAGGGGGTCTGCTGCCTTCTCTATGCCTATATCTACCCCTATCTGCCTCAGTCGGCGTCGCAGCCTCTGTCACGTCAATGTAGGCGTCTCAGTCGCTGTCGCTGTCGATTAGGGGGTTTGCTGCCTTCTCTATGCCTTTATCCACCCCTATCTGCCTCAGTCGGCGTCGCAGCCTCTGTCAGCGTTTCTGTAGGCGTCTCAGTCGCTGTCGCTGTCGATTAGGGGGTCTACTACCTTCTCTATGCCTACATCTACACCTATCTGCCTCAGTCGGCGTCGCAGCCTCTGTCAACGTCTCTGTAGGCGTCTCAGTTGCTGTCGCTGTCGATTAGGGGGTCTACTGCCTTCTCTATGCCTATATCTTCCCCTATCTGCCTCAGTCTGCGTCTCAGTCGGTGTCGCAGCCTCTGTCAGCATCTCTGTAGGCGTCTCAATCGCTGCCGCTGTCGATTGGGTGTCTGCTGCCTTCTCTATGCCTATATCTTCCCCTATCTGCCTCAGTCTGCGTCTCAGTCGGTGTCGCAGCCTCTGTCAGCATCTCTGTAGGCGTCTCAATCGCTGGCGCTGTCGATTGGGGGGTCTGCTGCCTTCTCTATGCCTTTATAAACCCCTATCTGCCTCAGTCGGCGTCGCAGCCTCTGTCACGTCAATGTAGGCGTCTCAGTCGCTGTCGCTGTCGATTAGGGGGTTTGCTGCCTTCTCTATGCCTTTATCCACCCCTATCTGCCTTAGTCGGCGTCGCAGCCTCTGTCAGCGTTTCTGTAGGCGTCTCAGTCGCTGTCGCTGTCGATTAGGGGGTCTGCTGCCTTCTCTATGAATATATCTACCCCTATCTGCCTCAGTCGACGTCTCAGTCGGCGTCGCAGCCTCTGTCAGCATTTCTGTAGACGTCTCAGTCGCTGCCGCTGTCGATTAGGGTATCTGCTTCCTTCTCTATGCCTATATCTACCCCTATCTGCGCCAGTCGTCGTCGCAGCCTCTAGCAGCGTCTCTGTAGACATCTCAGTCGCTGTCGCTGTCGATTAGGGGGTCTGCTGCCTTCTCTATGCCTATATCTACCCCTATCTGCCTCAGTCGACGTCTCAGTCGGCGTCGCAGCCTCTGTCAGCGTCTCTGTATGCGACTCAGTCGCTACCGCTGTCGATTGGGGGTCTGCTGCCTTCTCTATGTCTTTATCCACCCCCATCTGCCTCAGTCGGCGTCGCAGCCTCTGTCAGCGTTTCTGTAGGCGTCTCAGTCGCTGTCGCTGTCGATTAGGGGGTCTGCTGCCTTCTCTGTGCCTATATCTACCCCTATCTGCCTCAGTCGGCGTCGCAGCCTCTGTCAGCGTTTATGTAGGCGTCTCAGTCGCTGCCGCTGTCGATTGGGGGGTCTGCTGCCTTCTCTATGCCTATATCTACCCATATCTGGCTCAGTCGACGTCTCAGTCGGCGTCGCAATCTCTGGCAGAGTATCTGTATGCGTCTCAGTTGCTGCCGCTGTCGATTGGGGGGTCTGCTGCATTCTCTATGCCTATATATACCCCTATCTGCCTCAGTCGGCGTCTCAGTCGTCGTCGCAGCCACTGTCAGCGTCTCTGTAGGCGTCTCAGTCGCTGCCGCTGTCGATTGGGGGGTCTGCTGCCTTCTCTATGCATATATATACCACTATCTGCCTCAGTCGGCGTCTCAGTCGGCGTCTCTGTAGGCGTCTCAGTCGCTGCCGCTGTCGATTGGGGGGTCTGCTGCCTTCTCTATGCCTATATATACCCCTATCTGCCTCAGTCGGCCTCTCAGTCGTCGTCGCAGCCTCTGTCAGCGTCTCTGTAGGCGTCTCAGTCGCTGCCGCTGTCGATTGGAAGGTCTGCTGCCTTCTCTATGCCTATACCTACCCCTATCTGCCTCAGTCGGCCTCTCAGTCGGCGTCGCAGCCTCTGTCAGCGTTTCTGTATGCGTCTCAGTTGCTGCCGCTGTCGATTGGGGGGTCTGCTGCCTTCTCTATGCATATATATACCACTATCTGCCTCAGTCGGCGTCTCAGTCGGCGTCTCTGTAGGCGTCTCAGTCGCTGCCGCTGTCGATTGGGGGGTCTGCTGCCTTCTCTATGCATATATATACCACTATCTGCCTCAGTCGGCGTCTCAGTCGGCGTCTCTGTAGGCGTCTCAGTCGCTGCCGCTGTCGATTGGGGGGTCTGCTGCATTCTCTATGCCTATATATACCCCTATCTGCCTCAGTCGGCGTCTCAGTCGTCGTCGCAGCCACTGTCAGCGTCTCTGTAGGCGTCTCAGTCGCTGCCGCTGTCGATTGGGGGGTCTGCTGCCTTCTCTATGCATATATATACCACTATCTGCCTCAGTCGGCGTCTCAGTCGGCGTCTCTGTAGGCGTCTCAGTCGCTGCCGCTGTCGATTGGGGGGTCTGCTGCCTTCTCTATGCCTATATATACCCCTATCTGCCTCAGTCGGCCTCTCAGTCGGCGTCGCAGCCTCTGTCAGCGTCTCTGTAGGCGTCTCAGTCGCTGCCGCTGTCGATTGGAAGGTCTGCTGCCTTCTCTATGCCTATATCTACCCCTATCTGCCTCAGTCGGCCTCTCAGTCGGCGTCGCAGCCTCTGTCAGCGTTTCTGTAGGCGTCTCAGTTGCTGCCGCTGTCGATTGGGGGGTCTGCTGCCTTCTCTATGCATATATATACCACTATCTGCCTCAGTCGGCGTCTCAGTCGGCGTCTCTGTAGGCGTCTCAGTCGCTGCCGCTGTCGATTGGGGGGTCTGCTGCATTCTCTATGCCTATATATACCCCTATCTGCCTCAGTCGGCCTCTCAGTCGTCGTCGCAGCCTCTGTCAGCGTCTCTGTAGGCGTCTCAGTCGCTGCCGCTGTCGATTGGAAGGTCTGCTGCCTTCTCTATGCCTATACCTACCCCTATCTGCCTCAGTCGGCCTCTCAGTCGGCGTCGCAGCCTCTGTCAGCGTTTCTGTATGCGTCTCAGTTGCTGCCGCTGTCGATTGGGGGGTCTGCTGCCTTCTCTATGCATATATATACCACTATCTGCCTCAGTCGGCGTCTCAGTCGGCGTCTCTGTAGGCGTCTCAGTCGCTGCCGCTGTCGATTGGGGGGTCTGCTGCCTTCTCTATGCATATATATACCACTATCTGCCTCAGTCGGCGTCTCAGTCGGCGTCTCTGTAGGCGTCTCAGTCGCTGCCGCTGTCGATTGGGGGGTCTGCTGCATTCTCTATGCCTATATATACCCCTATCTGCCTCAGTCGGCCTCTCAGTCGTCGTCGCAGCCTCTGTCAGCGTCTCTGTAGGCGTCTCAGTCGCTGCCGCTGTCAATTGGGAAGGTCTGTTGCCTTCTCTATGCCTACACCTACCACTATCTGCCTCAGTCGACGTCTCAGTCGGCGTCGCAGCCTCTGTCAGCGTCTCTGTATGCGTCTCAGTTGCTGCCGCTGTCGATTGGGGGGTCTGCTGCCTTCTCTATGCCTATATCTACCCCTATCTGCATCAGTCGGCGTCGCAGCCTCTGTCAGCGTTTCTGTAGGCGTCTCAGTCGCTGCCGCTGTCGATTGGGGGGGTCTGCTGCCTTCTCTATGCCTATATCTACCCCTATCTGCCTCACTCGGCGTCGCAGCCTCTGTCAACGTCTCTGTAGGCGTCTCAGACGTTGCCGCTGTCGATTGGGGGGAGTGCTGCCTTCTCTATGCCTATATCTTCCCCTATCTGCCTCAGTCGGCGTCTCAGTCGGCGTCGCAGCCTCTGTCAGCGTCTCTGTAGGTGCCTGAGTCTCTGCGCTGTCGCTTGGTGGGTCTGCTGCCTTCTCTGTGCCTATATCTACCCCTATCTGCCTCAGTCGGCGTCGCAGCCTCTGTCAGCGTCTCTGAAGGCGTCTCAGTCGCTGCTGCTGTCGATTAGGGGGGTCTGCTGCCTTCTCTGTGCCTATATCTACCCCTATCTGCCTCAGTCGGCATCGCAGCCTCTATCAGCGTCTCTGTAGGCGTCTCAATCGCTGCCGCTGTCGATTGGGTGTCTACTGCCTTCTCTATGCTTATATCTACCCCTATCTGCGTCAGTCGACGTCGCAGCCTCTGTCAGAGTCTCTGTAGGCGTCTCAGTTGCTGCCGCTGTCGATTAAGGTGTCTGCTCCCTTCTCTATGCCTATATCTATCCCTATCTGCCTCAGTCGGCGTCTTAGTCGTCGTCGCAGCCTCAGTCAGCATCTCTGTAGGCGTCTCAATCGCTGGCGCTGTCGATTGGGGGGTCTGCTGCCTTCTCTATGCCTTTATCCACCCCTATCTGCCTCAGTCGGCGTCGCAGCCTCTGTCACGTCAATGTAGGCGTCTCAGTCGCTGTCGCTGTCGATTAGGGGGTTTGCTGCCTTCTCTATGCCTTTATCCACCCCTATCTGCCTCAGTCGGCGTCGCAGCCTCTGTCAGCGTTTCTGTAGGCGTCTCAGTCGCTGTCGCTGTCGATTAGGGGGTCTACTGCCTTCTCTATGCCTACATCTACCCCTATCTGCCTCAGTCGGCGTCGCAGCCTCTGTCAACGTCTCTGTAGGCGTCTCAGTCGCTGTCGCTGTCGATTAGGGGGTCCGCTGCCTTCTCCATGAATATATCTACCCCTATCTGCCTCAGTCGACGTCTCAGTCGGCGTCGCAGCCTCTGTCAGCATTTCTGTAGACGTCTCAGTCGCTGTCGCTGTCGATTAGGGTATCTGCTTCCTTCTCTATGCCTATATCTGCCCCTATCTGCGTCAGTCGTCGTCGCAGCCTCTAGCAGCGTCTCTGTAGACATCTCAGTCGCTGTCGCTGTCGATTAGGGGGTCTGCTGCCTTCTCTATGCCTATATCTACCCCTATCTGCCTCAGTCGACGTCTCAGTCGGCGTCGCAGCCTCTGTCAGCGTCTCTGTATGCGACTCAGTCGCTACCGCTGTCGATTGGGGGTCTGCTGCCTTCTCTATACCTTTATCCACCCCTATCTGCCTCAGTCGGCGTCGCAGCCTCTGTCAGCGTTTCTGTAGGCGTCTCAGTCGCTGTCGCTGTCGATTAGGGGGTCTGCTGCCTTCTCTATGCCTATATCTACCCCTATCTGCCTCAGTCGGCGTCGCAGCCTCTGTCAGCGTTTATGTAGGCGTCTCAGTCGCTGCCGCTGTCGATTGGGGGGTCTGCTGCCTTCTCTATGCCTATATCTACCCCTATCTGCCTCAGTCGACGTCTCAGTCGGCGTCGCAACCTCTGGCAGAGTATCTGTAGGTGTCTCAGTCGATGCCGCTGTCGATTGGGGTGTCTGCTGCTTTCTCTATGCCTATATCTATCCCTATCTGCCTCAGTCGGCGTCTCAGTTGTCGTCGCAGCCACTGTCAGCGTCTCTGTAGGCGTCTCAGTCGCTGCCGCTGTCGATTGGGGGGTCTGCTGCCTTCTCTATGCATATATATACCACTATCTGCCTCAGTCGGCGTCTCAGTCGGCGTCTCTGTAGGCGTCTCAGTCTCTGCCGCTGTCGATTGGGGGGTCTGCTGCATTCTCTATGCCTATATATACCCCTATCTGCCTCAGTCGGCCTCTCAGTCGTCGTCGCAGCCTCTGTCAGCGTCTCTGTAGGCGTCTCAGTCGCTGCCGCTGTCGATTGGAAGGTCTGCTGCCTTCTCTATGCCTATACCTACCCCTATCTGCCTCAGTCGGCCTCTCAGTCGGCGTCGCAGCCTCTGTCAGCGTTTCTGTATGCGTCTCAGTTGCTGCCGCTGTCGATTGGGGGCTCTGCTGCCTTCTCTATGCATATATATACCACTATCTGCCTCAGTTGGCGTCTCAGTCGGCGTCTCTGTAGGCGTCTCAGTCGCTGCCGCTGTCGATTGGGGGGTCTGCTGCCTTCTCTATGCATATATATACCACTATCTGCCTCAGTCGGCGTCTCAGTCGGCGTCTCTGTAGGCGTCTCAATCGCTGCCGATGTCGATTGGGGGGAGTGCTGCATTCTCTATGCCTATATATACCCCTATCTGCCTCAGTCGGCCTCTCAGTCGTCGTCGCAGCCTCTGTCAGCGTCTCTGTAGGCGTCTCAGTCGCTACCGCTGTCGATTGGGTGTCTACTGCCTTCTCTATGCCTATATCTACCCCTATCTGCATCAGTCGGCGTCGCAGCCTCTGTCAGCGTTTCTGTAGGCGTCTCAGTCGCTGCCGCTGTCGATTAGGGGGGTCTGCTGCCTTCTCTGTGCCTATATCTACCCCTATCTGCCTCAGTCGGCGTCGCAGCCTCTATCAGCGTCTCTGTAGGCGTCTCAATCGCTGCCGCTGTCGATTGGGTGTCTACTGCCTTCTCTATGCCTATATCTACCCCTATCTGCATCAGTCGGCGTCGCAGCCTCTGTCAGCGTTTCTGTAGGCGTCTCAGTCGCTGCCGCTGTCGATTGGGGGGGTCTGCTGCCTTCTCTATGCCTATATCTACCCCTATCTGCCTCACTCGGCGTCGCAGCCTCTGTCAACGTCTCTGTAGGCGTCTCAGACGTTGCCGCTGTCGATTGGGGGGAGTGCTGCCTTCTCTATGCCTATATCTTCCCCTATCTGCCTCAGTCGGCGTCTCAGTCGGCGTCGCAGCCTCTGTCAGCGTCTCTGTAGGTGCCTGAGTCTCTGCGCTGTCGCTTGGTGGGTCTGCTGCCTTCTCTGTGCCTATATCTACCCCTATCTGCCTCAGTCGGCGTCGCAGCCTCTGTCAGCGTCTCTGAAGGCGTCTCAGTCGCTGCTGCTGTCGATTAGGGGGGTCTGCTGCCTTCTCTGTGCCTATATCTACCCCTATCTGCCTCAGTCGGCGTCGCAGCCTCTATCAGCGTCTCTGTAGGCGTCTCAATCGCTGCCGCTGTCGATTGGGTGTCTACTGCCTTCTCTATGCTTATATCTACCCCTATCTGCGTCAGTCGACGTCGCAGCCTCTGTCAGAGTCTCTGTAGGCGTCTCAGTTGCTGCCGCTGTCGATTAAGGTGTCTGCTCCCTTCTCTATGCCTATATCTATCCCTATCTGCCTCAGTCGGCGTCTTAGTCGTCGTCGCAGCCTCAGTCAGCATCTCTGTAGGCGTCTCAATCGCTGGCGCTGTCGATTGGGGGGTCTGCTGCCTTCTCTATGCCTTTATCCACCCCTATCTGCCTCAGTCGGCGTCGCAGCCTCTGTCACGTCAATGTAGGCGTCTCAGTCGCTGTCGCTGTCGATTAGGGGGTTTGCTGCCTTCTCTATGCCTTTATCCACCCCTATCTGCCTCAGTCGGCGTCGCAGCCTCTGTCAGCGTTTCTGTAGGCGTCTCAGTCGCTGTCGCTGTCGATTAGGGGGTCTACTGCCTTCTCTATGCCTACATCTACCCCTATCTGCCTCAGTCGGCGTCGCAGCCTCTGTCAACGTCTCTGTAGGCGTCTCAGTCGCTGTCGCTGTCGATTAGGGGGTCCGCTGCCTTCTCTATGAATATATCTACCCCTATCTGCCTCAGTCGACGTCTCAGTCGGCGTCGCAGCCTCTGTCAGCATTTCTGTAGACGTCTCAGTCGCTGTCGCTGTCGATTAGGGTATCTGCTTCCTTCTCTATGCCTATATCTACCCCTATCTGCGTCAGTCGTCGTCGCAGCCTCTAGCAGCGTCTCTGTAGACATCTCAGTCGCTGTCGCTGTCGATTAGGGGGTCTGCTGCCTTCTTTATGCCTATATCTACCCCTATCTGCCTCAGTCGACGTCTCAGTCGGCGTCGCAGCCTCTGTCAGCGTCTCTGTATGCGACTCAGTCGCTACCGCTGTCGATTGGGGGTCTGCTGCCTTCTCTATGTCTTTATCCACCCCTATCTGCCTCAGTCGGCGTCGCAGCCTCTGTCAGCGTTTCTGTAGGCGTCTCAGTCGCTGTCGCTGTCGATTAGGGGGTCTGCTGCCTTCTCTATGCCTATATCTACCCCTATCTGCCTCAGTCGACGTCTCAGTCGGCGTCGCAACCTCTGGCAGAGTATCTGTAGGTGTCTCAGTCGATGCCGCTGTCGATTGGGGTGTCTGCTGCTTTCTCTATGCCTATATCTATCCCTATCTGCCTCAGTCGGCGTCTCAGTCGTCGTCGCAGCCACTGTCAGCGTCTCTGTAGGCGTCTCAGTCGCTGCCGCTGTCGATTGGGGGGTCTGCTGCCTTCTCTATGCATATATATACCACTATCTGCCTCAGTCGGCGTCTCAGTCGGCGTCTCTGTAGGCGTCTCAGTCTCTGCCGCTGTCGATTGGGGGGTCTGCTGCATTCTCTATGCCTATATATACCCCTATCTGCCTCAGTCGGCCTCTCAGTCGTCGTCGCAGCCTCTGTCAGCGTCTCTGTAGGCGTCTCAGTCGCTGCCGCTGTCGATTGGAAGGTCTGCTGCCTTCTCTATGCCTATACCTACCCCTATCTGCCTCAGTCGGCCTCTCAGTCGGCGTCGCAGCCTCTGTCAGCGTTTCTGTAGGCGTCTCAGTCGCTGCCGCTGTCAATTGGGAAGGTCTGTTGCCTTCTCTATGCCTACACCTACCACTATCTGCCTCAGTCGACGTCTCAGTCGGCGTCGCAGCCTCTGTCAGCGTCTTTGTATGCGTCTCAGTTGCTGCCGCTGTCGATTGGGGGGTCTGCTGCCTTCTCTATGCCTATATCTACCCCTATCTGCCTCAGTCGGCGTCGCAGCCTCTGTCAGCGTTTCTGTAGGCGTCTCAGTCGCTGCCGCTGTCGATTGGGGGGTCTGCTGTCTTCTCTATGCCTATATCTACCCCTATCTGCCTCACTCGGCGTCGCAACCTCTGTCAACGTCTCTGTAGGCGTCTCAGACGTTGCCGCTGTCGATTGGGGGGAGTGCTGCCTTCTCTATGCCTATATCTTCCCCTATCTGCCTCAGTCGGCGTCTCAGTCGGCGTCGCAGCCTCTGTCAGCGTCTCTGTAGGTGCCTGAGTCTCTGCGCTGTCGCTTGGTGGGTCTGCTGCCTTCTCTGTGCCTATATCTACCCCTATCTGCCTCAGTCGGCGTCGCAGCCTCTGTCAGCGTCTCTGAAGGCGTCTCAGTCGCTGCTGCTGTCGATTAGGGGGGTCTGCTGCCTTCTCTGTGCCTATATCTACCCCTATCTGCCTCAGTCGGCGTCGCAGCCTCTATCAGCGTCTCTGTAGGCGTCTCAATCGCTGCCGCTGTCGATTGGGTGTCTACTGCCTTCTCTATGCTTATATCTACCCCTATCTGCGTCAGTCGACGTTGCAGCCTCTGTAAGCGTCTCTGTAGGCGTCTCAGTTGCTGCCGCTGTCGATTAAGGTGTTTGCTCCCTTCTCTATGCCTATATCTATCCCTATCTGCCTCAGTCGGCGTCTTAGTCGTCGTCGCAGCCTCTGTCAGCGTTTCTGTAGGTGTCTCAGTCGATGCCGCTGACGATTGGGGAGTCTGCTGCTTTCTCTATGCCAATATCTACCCCTATCTGCCTCAGTCGGCGTCGCAGCCTCTGTCAGCGTCTCTGTATGTGTCTCAGTCGCTGCCGCTGTCGATTGGGGGTCTGCTGCCTTCTCTATGCCTTTATCCACCCCTATCTGCCTCAGTCGGTTTCTCAGTCGGCGTCGCAGCCTCTATCAGCGTCTCTGTAGGAGTCTCAATCGCTGCCGCTGTCGATTGGGTGTCTGCTGCCTTCTCTATGCTTATATCTACCCCTATCTGCCTCAGTCGGCGTCTCAGTCGGCGTGGCAGCCTCTATCAGCGTCTCTGTAGGCGTCTTGGTCGCTTCCGCTGTCGATTGGGTGTCTGCTGCCTTCTCTGTGCTTATATCTACCCCTATCTGCGTCAGTCGACGTCGCAGCCTCTGTCACGTCAATGTAGGCGTCTCAGTCGCTGTCGCTGTCGATTAGGGGGTTTGCTGCCTTCTCTATGCCTTTATCCACCCCTATCTGCCTCAGTCGGCGTCGCAGCCTCTGTCAGCGTTTCTGTAGGCGTCTCAGTCGCTGTCGCTGTCGATTAGGGGGTCTACTGCCTTCTCTATGCCTACATCTACCCCTATCTGCCTCAGTCGGCGTCGCAGCCTCTGTCAACGTCTCTGTAGGCGTCTCAGTCGCTGTCGCTGTCGATTAGGGGGTCTGCTGCCTTCTCTATGCCTATATCTACCCCTATCTGCCTCAGTCGACGTCTCAGTCGGCGTCGCAGCCTCTGTCAGCGTCTCTGTATGCGACTCAGTCGCTACCGCTGTCGATTGGGGGTCTGCTGCCTTCTCTATGCCTATATCTACCCCTATCTGCCTCAGTCGGCGTCGCAGCCTCTGTCAGCGTTTATGTAGGCGTCTCAGTCGCTGCCGCTGTCGATTGGGAAGTCTGCTGCCTTCTCTATGCCTATATCTACCCCTATCTGCCTCAGTCGACGTCTCAGTCGGCGTCGCGACCTCTGGCAGAGTGTCTGTAGGTGTCTCAGTCCATGCCGCTGTCGATTGGGGAGTCTGCTGCTTTCTCTATGCCTATATCTATCCCTATCTGCCTCAGTCGGCGTCTCAGTCGTCGTCGCAGCCACTGTCAGCGTCTCTGTAGGCGTCTCAGTCGCTGCCGCTGTCGATTGGGGGGTCTGCTGCCTTCTCTATGCATATATATACCACTATCTGCCTCAGTCGGCGTCTCAGTCGGCGTCTCTGTAGGCGTCTCAGTCGCTGCCGCTGTCGATTGGGGGGTCTGCTGCATTCTCTATGCCTATATATACCCCTATCTGCCTCAGTCGGCCTCTCAGTCGTCGTCGCAGCCTCTGTCAGCGTCTCTGTAGGCGTCTCAGTCGCTGCCGCTGTCGATTGGAAGGTCTGCTGCCTTCTCTATGCCTATATCTACCCCTAAATGCCTCAGTCGGCCTCTCAGTCGGCGTCGCAGCCTCTGTCAGCGTTTCTGTAGGCGTCTCAGTCGCTGTCGCTGTCGATTAGGGGGTCTGCTGCCTTCTCTATGCCTATATCTACCCCTATCTGCCTCAGTCGGCGTCGCCGCCTCTGTCAGCGTTTCTGTAGGCGTCTCAGTCGCTGTCGCTGTCGATTAGGGGTCTGCTGCCTTCTCTATGCCTATATCTACCCCTATCTGCCTCAGTCGGCGTCGCAGCCTCTGTCAGCGTTTCTGTAGGCGTCTCAGTCGCTGTCGCTGTCGATTAGGGGGTCTGCTGCCTTCTCTATGCCTATATCTACCCCTATCTGCCTCAGTCGGCGTCGCAGCCTCTGTCAGCGTCTCTGTAGGCGTCTCAGTCGCTGCCGCTGTCGATTGGGAGGTCTGCTGCCTTCTCTATGCCTATATCTACCCCTATCTGCCTCAGTCGGCCTCTCAGTCGGCGTCGCAGCCTCTGTCAGCGTTTCTGTAGGCGTTTCAGTCGCTGTCGCTGTCGATTAGGGGGTCTGCTGCCTTCTCTATGCCTATATCTACCCCTATCTGCGTCAGTCGTCACGCAGCCTCTGTCAGCGTCTCTGTAGGCGTCTCAGTCGCTGCCGCTGTCGATTGGGAGGTCTGCTGCCTTCTCTATTCCTATATCTACCCCTATCTGCCTCAGTCGGCCTCTCAGTCGGCGTCGCAGCCTCTGTCAGCGTTTCTGTAGGCGTTTCAGTCGCTGTCGCTGTCGATTATTGGGTCTGCTGCCTTCTCTATGCCTATATCTACCCCAATCTGCCTCAGTCGACGTCTCAGTCGGCGTCGCAGCCTCTGTCAGCGTCTCTATATGCGTCTCAGTCGCTGCCGCTGTCGATTAAGGGGTCTGCTGCCTTCTCTATGCCTATATCTACCCCTATCTGCCTTAGTCGGCGTTGCAGCCTCTATCAGCGTATCTGTAGGTGTCTCAATCACTGCCGCTGTCGATTGGGTGTCTGCTGCCTTCTCTATGCCTATATCTACCCCTATCTGCGTCAGTCGTCGTCGCAGCCTCTGTCAGCGTCTCTGTAGGCGTCTCAGTCGCTGCCGCTGTCGATTGGGGGGTCTGCTGCCTTCTCTATGCATATATATACCACTATCTGCCTCAGTCGGCGTCTCAGTCGGCGTCTCTGTAGGCGTCTCAGTCGCTGTCGCTGTAGATTAGGGGGTCTGCTGCCTTCTCTATGCCTATATCTACCAATATCTGCCTCATTCGACGTCTCAGTCGGCGTCGCAGCCTCTGTCAGCGTCTCTATATGCGTCTCAGTCGCTGGCGCTGTCGATTGGGGGGTCTGCTGCATTCTCTATGCCTATATCTACCCCTATCTGCCTCAGTCGGCCTCTCAGTCGGCGTCGCAGCTTCTGTCAGCGTTTCTGTAGGCGTCTCAGTCGCTGTCGCTGTCCATTAGGCGGTCTGCTGCCTTCTCTATGCCTATATCTACCCATATCTGCATCAGTGGTCATCGCAGCCTCTGTCAGCGTCTCTGTAAGCGTCTCAGTCGCTGCCGCTGTCGATTGGAAGGTCTGCTGCCTTCTCTATGCCTATATCTACCCCTATCTGCCTCAGTCGGCCTCTCCGTCGGCGTCGCAGCCTCTGTCAGCGTTTCTGTAGGCGTCTCAGTCGCTGTCGCTGTCGATTAGGGGGTCTGCTGCCTTCTCTATGCCTATATCTACCCCTATCTGCCTCAGTCGGCCTCTCAGTCGGCGTCGCAGCCTCTGTCAGCGTTTCTGTAGGCGTTTCAGTCGCTGTCGCTGTCGATTAGGGGGTCTGCTGCCTTCTCTATGCCTATATCTACCCCTATCTGCGTCAGTCGCCACGCAGCCTCTGTCAGCGTCTCTGTAGGCGTCTCAGTCGCTGCCGCTGTCGATTGGGAGGTCTGCTGCCTTCTCTATGCCTATATCTACCCCTATCTGCTTCAGTCGGCTTCTCAGTCGGCGTCGCAGCCTCTGTCAGCGTTTCTGTAGGCGTTTCAGTCGCTGTCGCTGTCGATTAGGGGGTCTGCTGCCTTCTCTATGCCTATATCTACCCCAATCTGCCTCAGTCGACGTCTCAGTCGGCGTCGCAGCCTCTGTCAACGTCGCTATAGGCGTCTCAGTCGCTGCCGCTGTCGATTAAGGGGTCTGCTGCCTTCTCTATGCCTATATCTACCCCTATCTGAGTCAGTCGCCGTCGCAGCCTCTGTCAGCGTCTCTGTAGGCGTCTCAGTCGCTGCCGCTGTCGATTGGGGGGTCTGCTGCCTTCTCTATGCATATATATACCACTATCTGCCTCAGTCGGCGTCTCAGTCGGCGTCTCTGTAGGCGTCTCAGTCGCTGTCGCTGTAGATTAGGGGGTCTGCTGCCTTCTCTATGCCTATATCTACCCCTATCTGCCTCATTCGACGTCTCAGTCGGTGTCGCAGCCTCTGTCAGCGTCTCTATATGCGTCTCAGTCGTTGGCGCTGTCGATTGGTGGGTCTGCTGCATTCTCTATGCCTATATCTACCCCTATCTGCCTCAGTCGGCCTCTCAGTCGGCGTCGCAGCTTCTGTCAGCGTTTCTGTAGGCGTCTCAGTCGCTGTCGCTGTCGATTAGGGGGTCTGCTGCCTTTTCTATGCCTATATCTACCCCTATCTGCGTCAGTCGTCATCGCAGCCTCTGTCAGCGTCTCTGTAGGCGTCTCAGTCGCTGCCGCTGTCGATTGGGAGGTCTGCTGCCTTCTCTATGCCTATATCTACCCCTATCTGCCTCAGTCGGCCTCTCAGTCGGCGTCGCAGCCTCTGTCAGCGTTTCTGTAGGCGTTTCAGTCGCTGTCGCTGTCGATTAGGGGGTCTGCTGCCTTCTCTATGCCTATATCTACCCCTATCTGCCTCAGTCGACGTCTCAGTCGGCGTCGCAGCCTCTGTCAGCGTCTCTATATGCGTCTCAGTCGCTGCCGCTGTCGATTAAGGGTCTGCTGCCTTCTCTATGCCTATATCTACCCCTATCTGCCTCAGTCGACGTTGCAGCCTCTCTCAGCGTATCTGTAGGCGTCTCAATCGCTGCCGCTGTCGATTGGGTGTCTGCTGCCTTCTCTATGCCTATATCTACCCCTATCTGCGTCAGTCGTCGTCGCAGCCTCTGTCAGCGTCTCTGTAGGCGTCTCAGTCGCTGCCGCTGTCGATTGGGGGGTCTGCTGCCTTCTCTATGCATATATATACCACTATCTGCCTCAGTCGGCGTCTCAGTCGGCGTCTCTGTAGGCGTCTCAGTCGCAGTCGCTGTAGATTAGGGGGTCTGCTGCCTTCTCTATGCCTTTATCCACCCCTATCTGCCTGAGTCGGCGTCGCAGCCTCTCTCAACGTCTCTGTAGCCGTCTCAGTCGCTGTCGGTGTCGATTAGGGGGTCTGCTGCCTTCTCTATGTCTATATCTACCCCTATCTGCCTCAGTCGACGTCTTAGTCGGTGTCGCAGCCTCTGTCAGCGTTTCTGTAGGCGTCTCAGTCGCTGTCGCTGTCGATTAGGGGGTCTGCTGCCTTCTCTATGCCTATATCTACCCCTATCTGCCTCAGTCGGCGTCGCCGCCTCTGTCAGCGTTTCTGTAGGCGTCTCAGTCGCTGTCGCTGTCGATTAGGGGGTCTGCTGCCTTCTCTATGCCTTTAGCCACCCCTATCTGCCTCAGTCGGCGTCGCAGCCTCTGTCAACGTCTCTGTAGGCGTCTCAGTCGCTGTCGCTGTCGATTAGGGGGTGTGCTGCCTTCTCTATGCCTATATCTACCCCTATCTGCCTCAGTCGGCGCCGCAGCCTCTGTCAGCGTTTCTGTAGGCGTCTCAGTCGCTGTCGCTGTCGATTAGGGGGTCTGCTGTCTTCTCTATGCCTATATCTGCCCCTATCTGCCTCAGTCGACGTCTCAGTCGGCGTCGCAGCCTCTGTCAGCGCTTCTGTAGGCGTCCCAGTCGCTGTCGCTGTCGATTAGGGGGTCTGCTGCTTTCTCTATGCCTATATCTACCCCTATCTGCCTCAGTCGACGTCTCAGTCGGCGTCGCAGCCTCTGTCAGCGTTTCTGAAGGCGTTTCAGTCGCTGTCGCTGTCGATTAGGGGGTCTGCTGCCTTCTCTATGCCTTTAGCCACCCCTATCTGCCTCAGTCGGCGTCGCAGCCTCTGTCAGCGTTTCAGTAGGCGTCTCAGTCGCTGTCGCTGTCGATTAGGGGGTCTGCTGCCTTCTCTATGCCTATATCTAGACCTATCTGCCTCAGTCGGCGTCGCAGCCTCTATCAGCGTCTCTGTAGGCGTCTCAGTCGCTGCCGCTGTCGATTGGGAGGCCTGCTGCCTTCTCTGTGCCTATATCTACCCCTATCTGCCTCAGTCGGCCTCTCAGTCGGCGTCGCAGCCTCTGGCAGCGTTTCTGTAGGCGTTTCAGTCGCTGTCGATTAGGGGGTCTGCTGCCTTCTCTATACCTATATCCACCCCTATCTGCGTCAGTCGTCACGCAGCCTCTGTCAGCGTCTCTGTAGGCGTTTCAGTCGCTGTCGCTGTCGATTAGGGGGTCTGCTGCCTTCTCTATGCCTATATCTACCCCAATCTGCCTCAGTCGACGTCTCAGTCGGCGTCGCAGCCTCTGTCAGCGTCTCTATATGCGTCTCAGTCGCTGCCGCTGTCGATTAAGGGGTCTGCTGCCTTCTCTATGCCTATATCTACCCCTATCTGCCTTAGTCGGCGTTGCAGCCTCTATCAGCGTATCTGTAGGCGTCTCAATCGCTGCCGCTGTCGATTGGGTGTCTGCTGCCTTCTCTATGCCTATATCTACCCCTATCTGCGTTAGTCGTCGTCTCAGTCGGCGTCTCTGTAGGCGTCTCAGTCGCTGTCGCTGTAGATTAGGGGGTCTGCTGCCTTCTCTATGCCTATATCTACCCCTATCTGCCTCAGTCGACGTCTCAGTTGGCGTCGCAGCCTCTGTCAGCGTCTCTATATGCGTCTCAGTCGCTGGCGCTGTCGATTGGGGGGTCCGCTGCATTCTCTATGCCTATATCTACCCCTATCTGCCTCAGTCGGCCTCTCATTCGGCGTCGCAGCTTCTGTCAGCGTTTCTGTAGGCGTCTCAGTCGTTGTCGCTGTCGATTAGGGGGTCTGCTGCCTTCTCTATGCCTATATCTACCCCTATCTGCCTCAGTCGACGTCTCAGTCGGCGTCGCAGCCTCTGTCAGCGTTTCTGTAGGCGTCTCAGTCGCTGTCGCTGTCGATTAGGGTGTCTGCTGCCTTCTCTATCCCTATATCAACCCCTATCTGCGTCAGTCGTGGTCGCAGCCTCTGTCAGCGTCTCTGTGGGCGTATCAGTCGTTGCCGCTGTCGATTGGGTGTCTGCTGCCTTCTCTATGCCTTTATCCACCCCTATCTGCCTCAGTCGGCGTCGCAGCCTCTGTCAACGTGTCTGTAGCCGTCTCAGTCGCTGTCGGTGTCGATTAGGGGATCTGCTGCCTTCTCTATGCCTATATCTACCCCTACCTGCCTCAGTCGACGTCTCAGTCGGCGTCGCAGCCTCTGTCAGCGTTTTTGTAGGCGTCTAAGTCGCTGCCGCTGTATATTGGGGGGTCTGCTGCCTTCTCTATGCCTATATCTACCCCTACCTGCCTCAGTCGGCGCCGTAGCCTCTGTCAACGTCTCTGTAGGCGTCTCAGACGTCGCCGCTGTCGATTGGGGGGTCTGCTGCCTTCTCTATGCCTATATCTTCCCTTATCTGCCTCAGTCGGCGTCTCAGCCTCTGTCAGCGTCTCTGTAGGCGTCTCAGTCGCTGCCGCTGTCGATTGGGAGGTCTGCTGCCTTCTCTATGACTATATCTACCCCTATCTGCCTCAGTCGGCGTCGCAGCCTCTGTCAGCGTCTCTGTAGGTGTCTGAGTCTCTGCTGCTGTCGATTGGTGGGGCTGCTGCCTTCTCTGTGCCTATATCTACCCCTATCTGCCTCAGTCGGCGTCGCAGCCTCTGTCAGCGTCTCTGAAGGCGTCTCAGTCGCTGCCGCTGTCGATTGGGAGGTGTGCTGCCTTCTCTATGCCTATATCTACCCCTATCTGCCTCAATCGGCCTCTCAGTCGGCGTCGCAGCCTCTGTCAGCGTTTCTGTAGGCGTTTCAGTCGCTGTCGCTGTCGATTAGGGGGTCTGCTGCCTTCTCTATGCCTATATCTACCCCTATCTGCGTCAGTCGTCATCGCAGCCTCTGTCAGCGTCTCTGTAGGCGTCTCAGTCGCTGCCGCTGTCGATTGGGAGGTCTGCTGCCTTCTCTATGCCTATATCTACCCCTATCTGCCTCAGTCGGCCTCTCAGTCGGCGTCGCAGCCTCTGTCAGCGTTTCTGTAGGCGTTTCAGTCGCTGTTGCTGTTGATTAGGGGGCCTGCTGCCTTCTCTATGCCTATATCTACCCCTATCTGCCTCAGTCGACGTCTCAGTCGGCGTCGCAGCCTCTGTCAGCGTCTCTATATGCGTCTCAGTCGCTGCCGCTGTCGATTAAGGAGTCTGCTGCCTTCTCTATGCCCATATCTACCCCTATCTGCCTCAGTCGGCGTTGCAGCCTCTATCAGCGTATCTGTAGGCGTCTCAATCGCTGCCGCTGTCGATTGGGTGTCTGCTGCCTTCTTTATGCCTATATCAACCCCTATCTGCGTCAGTCGTCGTCGCAGCCTCTGTCAGCGTCTCTGTAGGCGTCTCAGTCGTTGCCGCTGTCGATTGGGTGTCTGCTGCCTTCTCTATGCCTTTATCCACCCCTATCTGCCTCAGTCGGCGTCGCAGCCTCTGTCAACGTGTCTGTAGCCGTCTCAGTCGCTGTCGGTGTCGATTAGGGGATCTGCTGCCTTCTCTATGCCTATATCTACCCCTATCTGCCTCAGTCGGCGACTCAGTCGGCGTCGCAGCCTCTGTCAGCGTTTCTGTAGGCGTCTAAGTCGCTGTCGCTGTCGATTGGGGGTCTGCTGCCTTCTCTATGCCTATATCTACCCCTATCTGCCTCAGTCGGCGCCGTAGCCTCTGTCAACGTCTCTGTAGGCGTCTCAGACGTTGCCGCTGTCGGTTGGGGGGTCTGCTGCCTTCTCTATGCCTATATCTTCCCTTATCTGCCTCAGTCGGCGTCTCAGCCTCTGTCAGCGTCTCTGTAGGCGTCTCAGTCGCTGCCGCTGTCGATTGGGGGGTCTGCTGCCTTCTCTATGCCTATATCTACCCCTATCTGCCTCAGTCGGCATCTCAGTCGGCGCCGCAGCCTCTGTCAGCGTGTCTGTAGGCGTCTCAGTCGCTGTCGCTGTCGATTAGGGGGTCTGCTGCCTTCTCAATGCCTATATCTACCCTTATCTGCCTCAGTCGGCCTCTCAGTCGGTGTCGCAGCCTCTGTCAGCGTTTCTGTAGGCGTCTCAGTCGCTGTCGATGTCGATTAGGGGGTCTGCTGCTTTCTCTATGCCTATATCTTCCCCTATCTGCCTCAGTCGGCGTCTCAGTCGGTGTCGCAGCTTCTGTCAGCATCTCTGTAGGCGTCTCAATCGCTGGCGCTGTCGATTGGGGGTCTGCTGCCTTCTCTATGACTATATCTACCCCTATCTGCCTCAGTCGGCGTCGCAGCCTCTGTCATCGTATCTGTAGGTGTCTGAGTCTCTGCAGCTGTCGATTGGTGGGGCTGCTGCCTTCTCTGTGCCTATATCTACCCCTATCTGCCTCAGTCGGCGTCGCAGCCTCTGTCAGCGTCTCTGAAGGCGTCTCAGTCGCTGCCGCTGTCGATTGGGAGGTCTGCTGCCTTCTCTATGCCTATATCTACCCCTATCTGCCTCAGTCGGCCTCTCAGTCGGCGTCGCAGCCTCTGTCAGCGTTTCTGTAGGCGTTTCAGTTGCTGTCGCTGTCGATTAGGGGGTCTGCTGCCTTCTCTATGCCTATATCTACCCCTATCTGCGTCAGTCGGCGCCGTAGCCTCTGTCAACGTCTCTGTAGGCGTCTCAGACGTCGCCGCTGTCGATTGGGGGGTCTGCTGCCTTCTCTATGCCTATATCTTCCCTTATCTGCCTCAGTCGGCGCCGTAGCCTCTGTCAACGTCTCTGTAGGCGTCTCAGACGTCGCCGCTGTCGATTGGGGGGTCTGCTGCCTTCTCTATGCCTATATCTTCCCTTATCTGCCTCAGTCGGCGTCTCAGCCTCTGTCAGCGTCTCTGTAGGCGTCTCAGTCGCTGCCGCTGTCGATTGGGAGGTCTGCTGCCTTCTCTATGACTATATCTACCCCTATCTGCCTCAGTCGGCGTCGCAGCCTCTGTCAGCGTCTCTGTAGGTGTCTGAGTCTCTGCAGCTGTCGATTGGTGGGGCTGCTGCCTTCTCTGTGCCTATATCTACCCCTATCTGCCTCAGTCGGCGTCGCAGCCTCTGTCAGCGTCTCTGAAGGCGTCTCAGTCGCTGCCGCTGTCGATTGGGAGGTCTGCTGCCTTCTCTATGCCTATATCTACCCCTATCTGCCTCAGTCGGCCTCTCAGTCGGCGTCGCAGCCTCTGTCAGCGTTTCTGTAGGCGTTTCAGTTGCTGTCGCTGTCGATTAGGGGGTCTGCTGCCTTCTCTATGCCTATATCTACCCCTATCTGCGTCAGTCGGCGCCGTAGCCTCTGTCAACGTCTCTGTAGGCGTCTCAGACGTCGCCGCTGTCGATTGGGGGGTCTGCTGCCTTCTCTATGCCTATATCTTCCCTTATCTGCCTTAGTCGGCGTCTCAGCCTCTGTCAGCGTCTCTGTAGGCGTCTCAGTCGCTGCCGCTGTCGATTGGGAGGTCTGCTGCCTTCTCTATGACTATATCCACCCCTATCTGCCTCAGTCGGCGTCGCAGCCTCTGTCAACGTGTCTGTAGCCGTCTCAGTCGCTGTCGGTGTCGATTAGGGGATCTGCTGCCTTCTCTATGCCTATATCTACCCCTATCTGCCTCAGTCGACGTCTCAGTCGGCGTCGCAGCCTCTGTCAGCGTTTTTGTAGGCGTCTAAGTCGCTGCCGCTGTATATTGGGGGGTCTGCTGCCTTCTCTATGCCTATATCTACCCCTACCTGCCTCAGTCGGCGCCGTAGCCTCTGTCAACGTCTCTGTAGGCGTCTCAGACGTCGCCGCTGTCGATTGGGGGGTCTGCTGCCTTCTCTATGCCTATATCTTCCCTTATCTGCCTCAGTCGGCGTCTCAGCCTCTGTCAGCGTCTCTGTAGGCGTCTCAGTCGCTGCCGCTGTCGATTGGGAGGTCTGCTGCCTTCTCTATGACTATATCTACCCCTATCTGCCTCAGTCGGCGTCGCAGCCTCTATCAGCGTCTCTGTAGGTGTCTGAGTCTCTGCTGCTGTCGATTGGTGGGGCTGCTGCCTTCTCTGTGCCTATATCTACCCCTATCTGCCTCAGTCGGCGTCGCAGCCTCTGTCAGCGTCTCTGAAGGCGTCTCAGTCGCTGCCGCTGTCGATTGGGAGGTGTGCTGCCTTCTCTATGCCTATATCTACCCCTATCTGCCTCAATCGGCCTCTCAGTCGGCGTCGCAGCCTCTGTCAGCGTTTCTGTAGGCGTTTCAGTCGCTGTCGCTGTCGATTAGGGGGTCTGCTGCCTTCTCTATGCCTATATCTACCCCTATCTGCGTCAGTCGTCATCGCAGCCTCTGTCAGCGTCTCTGTAGGCGTCTCAGTCGCTGCCGCTGTCGATTGGGAGGTCTGCTGCCTTCTCTATGCCTATATCTACCCCTATCTGCCTCAGTCGGCCTCTCAGTCGGCGTCGCAGCCTCTGTCAGCGTTTCTGTAGGCGTTTCAGTCGCTGTTGCTGTTGATTAGGGGGCCTGCTGCCTTCTCTATGCCTATATCTACCCCTATCTGCCTCAGTCGACGTCTCAGTCGGCGTCGCAGCCTCTGTCAGCGTCTCTATATGCGTCTCAGTCGCTGCCGCTGTCGATTAAGGAGTCTGCTGCCTTCTCTATGCCCATATCTACCCCTATCTGCCTCAGTCGGCGTTGCAGCCTCTATCAGCGTATCTGTAGGCGTCTCAATCGCTGCCGCTGTCGATTGGGTGTCTGCTGCCTTCTTTATGCCTATATCAACCCCTATCTGCGTCAGTCGTCGTCGCAGCCTCTGTCAGCGTCTCTGTAGGCGTCTCAGTCGTTGCCGCTGTCGATTGGGTGTCTGCTGCCTTCTCTATGCCTTTATCCACCCCTATCTGCCTCAGTCGGCGTCGCAGCCTCTGTCAACGTGTCTGTAGCCGTCTCAGTCGCTGTCGGTGTCGATTAGGGGATCTGCTGCCTTCTCTATGCCTATATCTACCCCTATCTGCCTCAGTCGACGTCTCAGTCGGCGTCGCAGCCTCTGTCAGCGTTTCTGTAGGCGTCTCAGTCGCTGCCGCTGTCGATTGGGGGTCTGCTGCCTTCTCTATGGCTATATCTACCCCTATCTGCCTCAGTCGGCGCCGTAGCCTCTGTCAACGTCTCTGTAGGCGTCTCAGACGTTGCCGCTGTCGGTTGGGGGGTCTGCTGCCTTCTCTATGCCTATATCTTCCCTTATCTGCCTCAGTCGGCGTCTCAGCCTCTGTCAGCGTCTCTGTAGGCGTCTCAGTCGCTGCCGCTGTCGATTGGGAGGTCTGCTGCCTTCTCTATGCCTATATCTACCCCTATCTGCCTCAGTCGGCCTCTCAGTCGGCGCCGCAGCCTCTGTCAGCGTGTCTGTAGGCGTCTCAGTCGCTGTCGCTGTCGATTAGGGGGTCTGCTGCCTTCTCAATGCCTATATCTACCCTTATCTGCCTCAGTCGGCCTCTCAGTCGGTGTCGCAGCCTCTGTCAGCGTTTCTGTAGGCGTCTCAGTCGCTGTCGATGTCGATTAGGGGGTCTGCTGCTTTCTCTATGCCTATATCTTCCCCTATCTGCCTCAGTCGGCGTCTCAGTCGGTGTCGCAGCTTCTGTCAGCATCTCTGTAGGCGTCTCAATCGCTGGCGCTGTCGATTGGGGGTCTGCTGCCTTCTCTATGACTATATCTACCCCTATCTGCCTCAGTCGGCGTCGCAGCCTCTGTCATCGTATCTGTAGGTGTCTGAGTCTCTGCAGCTGTCGATTGGTGGGGCTGCTGCCTTCTCTGTGCCTATATCTACCCCTATCTGCCTCAGTCGGCGTCGCAGCCTCTGTCAGCGTCTCTGAAGGCGTCTCAGTCGCTGCCGCTGTCGATTGGGAGGTCTGCTGCCTTCTCTATGCCTATATCTACCCCTATCTGCCTCAGTCGGCCTCTCAGTCGGCGTCGCAGCCTCTGTCAGCGTTTCTGTAGGCGTTTCAGTTGCTGTCGCTGTCGATTAGGGGGTCTGCTGCCTTCTCTATGCCTATATCTACCCCTATCTGCGTCAGTCGTCATCGCAGCCTCTGTCAGCGTCTCTGTAGGCGTCTCAGTCGCTGCCGCTGTCGATTGGGAGGTCTGCTGCCTTCTCTATGCCTATATCTACACCTATCTGCCTCAGTCGGCCTCTCAGTCGGCGTCGCAGCCTCTGTCAGCGTTTCTGTAGGTGTTTCGGTCGCTGTCGCTGTCGATCAGGGGGTCTGCTGCCTTCTCTATGCCTATATCTACCCCTATCTTCCTCAGTCGACGTCTCAGTCGGCGTCGCAGCCTCTGTCAGCGTCTCTGTATGCGTCTGAGTCGCTGCCGCTGTCGATTGGGGGTCTGCTGCCTTCTCTATGCCTTTATCCACCCCTAACTGCCTCAGTCGACGTCTCAGTCGGTGTCGCCGTCTCTGTCAGCGTTTCTGTACGCGTCTCAGTCGCTGTCGCTGTCGATGGGTGTCTGCTGCCTTCTCTATGCCTATATCAACCCCTATCTGCGTCAGTCGTCGTCGCAGCCTATGTCAGCGTCTCTGTAGGCGTCTCAGTCGTTGCCGCTGTCGATTGGGTGTCTGCTGCCTTCTCTATGCCTTTATCCACCCCTATCTGCCTGAGTTGGCGTCGCAGCCTCTGTCAACGTCTCTGTAGCCGTCTCAGTCGCTGTCGGTGTCGATTAGGGGGTCTGCTGCCTTCTCTATGCCTATATCTACCCCTATCTGCCTCAGTCGACGTCTTAGTCGGTGTCCCAGCCTCTGTCAGCGTTTCTGTAGGCGTCTCAGTCGCTGTCGCTGTCGATTAGGGGGTCTGCTGCCTTCTCTATGCCTATATCTACCCCTATCTGCCTCAGTCGGCGTCGCCGCCTCTGTCAGCGTTTCTGTAGGCGTCTCAGTCGCTGTCGCTGTCCATTAGGGGGTCTGCTGCCTTCTCTATGCCTTTAGCCACCCCTATCTGCCTCAATCGGCGTCGCAGCCTCTGTCAACGTCTCTGTAGGCGTCTCAGTCGCTGTCGATTAGGGGGTCTGCTGCCTTCTCTATGCCTATATCTGCCCCTATCTGCCTCAGTCGACGTCTCAGTCGGCGTCGCAGCCTCTGTCAGCGTTTCTGTAGGCGTCTCAGTCGCTGTCGGTGTCGATTAGGGGATCTGCTGCCTTCTCTATGCCTATATCTACCCCCATCTGCCTCAGTCGACGTCTCAGTCGGCGTTGCAGCCTCTGTCAGCGTTTCTGTAGGCGTCTAAGTCGCTGCCGCTGTCGATTGGGGTGTCTGCTGCCTTCTCTATGCCTATATCTACCCCTACCTGCCTCAGTCGGCGCCGTAGCCTCTGTCAACGTCTCTGTTGGCGTCTCAGACGTTGCCGCTGTTGATTGGGGGGTCTGCTGCCTTCTCTATGCCTATATCTTCCCTTATCTGCCTCAGTCGGCGTCTCAGCCTCTGTCAGCGTCTCTGTAGGCGTCTCAGTCGCTGCCGCTGTCGATTGGGAGGTCTGCTGCCTTCTCTATGACTATATCTACCCCTATCTGCCTCAGTCGGCGTCGCAGCCTCTGTCAGCGTCTCTGTAGGTGTCTAAGCCTCTGCTGCTGTCGATTGGTGGGGCTGCTGCCTTCTCTGTGATTATATCTACCCCTATCTGCCTCAGTCGGCGTCGCAGCCTCTGTCAGCGTCTATGAAGGCGTCTCAGTCGCTGCCGCTGTCGATTTGGAGGTCTGCTGCCTTCTCTATGCCTATATCTACCCCTATCTGCCTCAGTCGGCCTCTCAGTCGGCGTCGCAATCTCTGTCAGCGTTTCTGTAGGCGTTTCAGTCGCTGTCGCTGTCGATTAGGGGGTCTGCTGCCTTCTCTATGCCTATATCTACCCCTATCTGCGTCAGTCGTCATCGCAGCCTCTGTCAGCGTCTCTGTAGGCGTCTCAGTCGCTGCCGCTGTCGATTGGGAGGTCTGCTGCCTTCTCTATGCCTATATCTACCCCTATCTGCCTCAGTCGGCCTCTCAGTCGGCGTCGCAGCCTCTGTCAGCATTTCTGTAGGCGTTTCAGTCGCTGTCGCTGTCGATTAGGGGGTCTGCTGCCTTCTCTATGCCTATATCTACCCCTATCTGCCTCAGTCGACGTCTCAGTCGGCGTCGCAGCCTCTGTCAGCGTCTCTATATGTGTCTCAGTCGCGGCCGCTGTCGATTAAGGAGTCTGCTGCCTTCTCTATGCCCATATCTACCCCTATCTGCCTCAGTCGGGTTTGGAGCCTCTATCAGCGTATCTGTAGGCGTCTCAATCGCTGCCGCTGTCGATTTTGTGTCTGCTGCCTTCTCTATGCCTATATCAACCCCTATCTGCGTCAGTCGTCGTCGCAGCCTCTGTCAGCGTCTCTGTAGGCGTCTCAGTCGTTGCCGCTGTCGATTGGGTGTCTGCTGCCTTCTCTATGCCTTTATCCACCCCTATCTGCCTCAGTCGGCGTCGCAGCCTCTGTCAACGTGTCTGTAGCCGTCTCAGTCGCTGTCGGTGTCGATTAGGGGATCAGCTGCCTTCTCTATGCCTATATCTACCCCTATCTGCCTCAGTCGACGTCTCAGTCGGCGTCGCAGCCTCTGTCAGCGTTGCTGTAGGCGTCTATGTCGCTGCCGCTGTCGATTGGGGGGTCTGCTGCCTTCTCTATGCCTATATCTACCCCTATCTGCGTCAGTCGACGTCTCAGTCGGCGTCGCAGCCTCTGTCAGCGTCTCTATATGCGTCTCAGTCGCTGGCGCTGTCGATTGGGGGGTCTGCTGCCTTCTCCATGCCTATATCTTCCCTTATCTGCCTCAGTCGGCGTCTCAGCCTCTGTCAGCGTCTCTGTAGGCGTCTCAGTCGCTGTCGCTGTAGATTAGGGGGTCTGCTGCCTTCTCTATGCCTATATCTACCTATCTGCGTCAGTCGACGTCTCAGTCGGCGTCGCAGCCTCTGTCAGCGTCTCTATATGCGTCTCAGTCGCTGGCGCTGTCGATTGGGGGATCTACTGCATTCTCTATGCCTATATCTACCCGTATCTGCCTCAGTCGGCCTCTCAGTCGTGGTCGCAGCCTCTGTCAGCGTCTCTGTAGGCGTCTCAGTCGTTGCCGCTGTCGATTGGGTGTCTGCTGCCTGCTCTATGCCTTTATCCACCCCTATCTGCCTAAGTCGGCGTCGGAGCCTCTGTCAACGTGTCTGTAGCCGTCTCAGTCGCTGTCGGTGTCGATTAGGGGATCTGCTGCCTTCTCTATGCCTATATCTACCCCTATCTGCCTCAGTCGACGTCTCAGTCGGCGTCGCAGCCTCTGTCAGCGTCTCTGTAGGCGTCTCAGTCGCTGCCGCTGTCGATTGGGAGGTCTGCTGCCTTCTCTATGACTATATCTACCCGTATCTGCCTCAGTCGGCGTCGCAGCCTCTGTCAGCGTCTCTGTAGGTGTCTGAGTCTCGGCTGCTGTCGATTGGTGGGGCTGCTGCCTTCTCTGTGCCTATATCTACCCCTATCTGCCTCAGTCGGCGTCGCAGCCTCTGTCAGCGTCTCTGAAGGCGTCTCAGTCGCTGCCGCTGTCGATTGGTGGGGTTCTGCTGCCTTCTCTATGCCTATATCTACCCCTATTTGCCTCAGTCGGCCTCTCAGTCGGCGTCGCAGCCTCTGTCAGCGTTTCTGTAGGCGTTTCAGTCGCTGTCGCTGTCGATTAGGGGGTCTGCTGCCTTCTCTATGCCTATATCTACCCCTATCTGCGTCAGTTGTCATCGAAGCCTCTGTCAGCGTCTCTGTAGGCGTCTCAGTCGCTGCCGCTGTCGATTGGGAGGTCTGCTGCATTCTCTATGCCTATATCTACCCCTGTCTGCCTCAGTCGACGTCTCAGTCGGCGTCGCAGCCTCTGTCAGCGTCTCTATATGCGTATCAGTCGCTGCCGCTGTCGATTGAGGGGTTTTCTGCTTTCTCTATGCCCATATCTACCCCTATCTGCCTCAGTCGGCGGTGCAGCTTCTATCAGCGTATCTGTAGGCGTCGGAATCGCTGCCGCTGTCGATTGGGTGTCTGCTGCCTTCTCTATGCCTATATCAACCCCAATCTGCGTCAGTCGTCGTCGCAGCCTCTGTCAGCGTCTCTGTAGGCGTCTCAGTCGTTGCCGCTGTCGATTGGGTGTCTGCTGCCTTCTCTATGCCTTTATCCACCCCTATCTGCCTCAGTCGGCGTCGCAGCCTCTGTCAACGTGTCTGTAGCCGTCTCAGTCGCTGTCGGTGTCGATTAGGGGATCTGCTGCCTTCTCTATGCCTATATGTACCCCTATCTGCCTCAGTCGACGTCTCAGTCGCCGTCGCAGCCTCTGTCAGCGTTTCTGTAGGCGTCTAAGTCGCTGCCGCTGTCGATTGGGGGGTCTGCTGCCTTCTCTATGCTTATATCTACCCCTATCTGCCTCAGTCGGCGCCGTAGCCTCTGTCAACGTCTCTGTAGGCGTCTCAGACGTTGCCGCTGTCGATTGGGGGGTCTGCTGCCTTCTCTATGCCTATATCTTCCCTTATCTGCCTCAGTCGGCGTCTCAGCCTCTGTCAGCGTCTCTGTAGGCGTCTCAGTCGCTGCCGCTGTTGATTAGGAGGTCTGCTGCCTTCTCTATGC
Source organism: Clusia tigrina (assembly GCA_920105625.2). Classification (NCBI taxonomy): domain Eukaryota; kingdom Metazoa; phylum Arthropoda; class Insecta; order Diptera; family Clusiidae; genus Clusia; species Clusia tigrina. The sequence goes on from OV050031.1 coordinate 90,246,844, forward strand.
CTTTATCTACCCCTATCTGCCTCAGTCGGCCTCTCAGTCGGCGCCGCAGCCTCTGTCAGCGTTTCTGTAGGCGTCTCAGTCGCTGTCGCTGTCGATTAGGGGGTCTTCTTCCTTCTCAATGCCTATATCTACCCTTATCTGCCTCAGTCGGCCTCTCAGTCGGTGTCGCAGCCTCTGTCAGCGTTTCGGTAGGCGTCTCAGTCGCTGTCGCTGTCGATTAGGGGGTCTGCTGCCTTCTCTATGCCTATATCTGCCCCTATCTGCCTCAGTCAGCCTCTCAGTCGGCGCCGCAGCCTCTGTCAGCGTTTCTGTAGGCGTCTCAGTCGCTGTCGCTGTCGATTAGGGGGTCTGCTGCCTTCTCAATGCCTATATCTACCCTTATCTGCCTCAGTCGGCCTCTCAGTCGGTGTCGCAGCCTCTGTCAGCGTTTCTGTAGGCGTCTCAGTCGCTGTCGATGTCGATTAGGGGGTCTGCTGCCTTCTCTATGCCTATATCTTCCCCTATCTGCCTCAGTCGGCGTCTCAGTCGGTGTCGCAGCCTCTGTCAGCATCTCTGTAGGCGTCTCAACCGCTGGCGCTGTCGATTGGGGGTCTGCTGCCTTCTCTATGACTATATCTACCCCTATCTGCCTCAGTCGGCGTCGCAGCCTCTGTCATCGTATCTGTAGGTGTCTGAGTCTCTGCTGCTGTCGATTGGTGGGGCTGCTGCCTTCTCTGTGCCTATATCTACCCCTATCTGCCTCAGTCGGCGTCGCAGCCTCTGTCAGCGTCTCTGAAGGCGTCTCAGTCGCTGCCGCTGTCGATTGGGAGGTCTGCTGCCTTCTCTATGCCTATATCTACCCCTATCTGCCTCAGTCGGCCTCTCAGTCGGCGTCGCAGCCTCTGTCAGCGTTTCTGTAGGCGTTTCAGTCGCTGTCGCTGTCGATTTGGGGGTTCTTCTGCCTTCTCTATGCCTATATCTACCCCTATCTGCGTCAGTCGTCATCGCAGCCTCTGTCAGCGTCTCTGTAGGCGTCTCAGTCGCTGCCGCTGTCGATTGGGAGGTCTGCTGCCTTCTCTATGCCTATATCTACACCTATCTGCCTCAGTCGGCCTCTCAGTCGGCGTCGCAGCCTCTGTCAGCGTTTCTGTAGGCGTTTCAGTCGCTGTCGCTGTCGATTAGGGGGTCTGCTGCCTTCTCTATGCCTATATCTACCCCTATCTGCCTCAGTCGACGTCTCAGTCGGCGTCGCAGCCTCTGTCAGCGTCTCTGTATGCGTCTCAGTCGCTGCCGCTGTCGATTGGGGGTCTGCTGCCTTCTCTATGCCTTTATCCACCCCTAACTGCCTCAGCCGACGTCTCAGTCGGCGTCGCCGTCTCTGTCAGCGTTTCTGTACGCGTCTCAGTCGCTGTCGCTATCGATGGGTGTCTGCTGCCTTCTCTATGCCTATATCAACCCCTATCTGCGTCAGTCGTCGTCGCAGCCTATGTCAGCGTCTCTGTAGGCGTCTCAGTCGTTGCCGCTGTCGATTGGGTGTCTGCTGCCTTCTCTATGCCTTTATCCACCCCTATCTGCCTGAGTCGGCGTCGCAGCCTCTGTCAACGTCTCTGTAGCCGTCTCAGTCGCTGTCGGTGTCGATTAGGGGGTCTGCTGCCTTCTCTATGCCTATATCTACCCCTATCTGCCTCAGTCGACGTCTTAGTCGGTGTCCCAGCCTCTACAGCGTTTCTGTAGGCGTCTCAGTCGCTGTCGCTGTCGATTAGGGGGTCTGCTGCCTTCTCTATGCCTATATCTACCCCTATCTGCCTCAGTCGGCGTCGCCGCCTCTGTCAGCGTTTCTGTAGGCGTCTCAGTCGCTGTCGCTGTCCATTAGGGGGTCTGCTGCCTTCTCTATGCCTTTAGCCACCCCTATCTGCCTCAGTCGGCGTCGCAGCCTCTGTCAACGTCTCTGTAGGCGTCTCAGTCGATGTCGCTGTCGATTAGGGGGTCTGCTGCCTTCTCTATTCCTATATCTACCCCTATCTGCCTCAGTCGGCGTCGCAGCCTCTGTTAGCGTTTCTGTAGGCGTCTCAGTCGCTGTCGCTGTCGATTAGGGGGTCTGCTGCCTTCTCTATGCCTATATCTGCCCCTATCTGCCTCAGTCGACGTCTCAGTCGGCGTCGCAGCCTCTGTCAGCGTTTCTGTAGGCGTCTCAGTCGCTGTCGGTGTCGATTAGGGGATCTGCTGCCTTCTCTATGCCTATATCTACCCCTATCTGCCTCAGTCGACGTCTCAGTCGGCGTCGCAGCCTCTGTCAGCGTTTCTGTAGGCGTCTAAGTCGCTGCCGCTGTCGATTGGGGGGTCTGCTGCCTTCTCTATGCCTATATCTACCCCTACCTGCCTCAGTCGGCGCCGTAGCCCCTGTCAACGTCTCTGTAGGCGTCTCAGACGTTGCCGCTGTCGATTGGGGGGTCTGCTGCCTTCTCTATGCCTATATCTTCCCTTATCTGCCTCAGTCGGCGTCTCAGCCTCTGTCAGCGTCTCTGTAGGCGTCTCAGTCGCTGCCGCTGTCGATTGGGAGGTCTGCTGCCTTCTCTATGACTATATCTTCCCCTATCTGCCTCAGTCGGCGTCGCAGCCTCTGTCAGCGTCTCTGTAGGTGTCTGAGTCTCTGCTGCTGTCGATTGGTGGGGCTGCTGCCTTCTCTGTGCCTATATCTACCCCTATCTAACTCAGTCGGCGTCGCAGCCTCTGTCAGCGTCTCTGAAGGCGTTTCAGTCGCTGCCGCTGTCGATTGGTGGGGTTCTGCTGCCTTCTCTATGCCTATATCTACCCCTATCTGCCTCAGTCGGCATCTCAGTCGGCGTCGCAGAATCTGTCAGCATTTCTGTAGGCGTTTCAGTCGCTGTCGCTGTCGATTAGGGGGTCTGCTGCCTTCTCTATGCCTATATCTACCCCTATCTGCGTCAGTCGTCATCGCAGCCTCTGTCAGCGTCTCTGTAGGCGTCTCAGTCGCTGCCGCTGTCGATTGGGAGGTCTGCTGCCTTCTCTATGCCTATATCTACCCCTATCTGCCTCAGTCGGCCTCTCAGTCGGAGTCGCAGCCTCTGTCAGCGTTTCTGTAGGCGTTTCAGTCGCTGTCGCTGTCGATAAGGGGGTCTGCTGCCTTCTCTATGCCTATATCTACCCCTATCTGCCTCAGTCGACGTCTCAGTCGGCGTCGTAGCCTCTGTCAGCGTCTCTATATGCGTATCAGTCGCTGCCGCTGTCGATTGAGGGGTTTTCTGCTTTCTCTATGCCCATATCTACACCTATCTGCCTCAGTCGGCGGTGCAGCTTCTATCAGCGTATCTGTAGGCGTCTGAATCGCTGCCGCTGTCGATTGGGTGTCTGCTGCCTTCTCTATGCCTCTATCAACCCCAATCTGCGTCAGTCGTCATCGCAGCCTCTGTCAGCATCTCTGTAGGCGTCTCAGTCGTTGCCGCTGTCGATTGGGTGTCTGCTGCCTTCTCTATGCCTTTATCCACCCCTATCTGCCTCAGTCGGCGTCGCAGCCTCTGTCAACGTGTCTGTAGCCGTCTCAGTCGCTGTCGGTGTCGATTAGGGGATCTGCTGCCTTCTCTATGCCTATATGTACCCCTATCTGCCTCAGTCAACGTCTCAGTCGCCGTCGCAGCCTCTGTCAGCGTTTCTGTAGGCGTCTAAGTCGCTGCCGCTGTCGATTGGGGGGTCTGATGCCTTCTCTATGCTTATATCTACCCCTATCTGCCTCAGTCGGCGCCGTAGCCTCTGTCAACGTCTCTGTAGGCGTCTCAGACGTTGCCGCTGTCGATTGGGGGGTCTGCTGCCTTCTCTATGCCTATATCTTCCCTTATCTGCCTCAGTCGGCGTCGCAGCCTCTGTCAGCGTCTCTGTAGGCGTCTCAGTCGCTGCCGCTGTTGATTGGGAGGTCTGCTGCCTTCTCAATGCCTATATCTACCCTTATCTGCCTCAGTCGGCCTCTCAGTCGGTGTCGCAGCCTCTGTCAGCGTTTCTGTAGGCGTCTCAGTCGCTGTCGATGTCGATTAGGGGGTCTGCTGCCTTCTCTATGCCTATATCTTCCCCTATCTGCCTCAGTCGGCGTCTCAGTCGGTGTCGCAGCCTCTGTCAGCATCTCTGTAGGCGTCTCAATCGCTGGCGCTGTCGATTGGGGGTCTGCTGCCTTCTCAATGCCTATATCTACCCTTATCTGCCTCAGTCGGCCTCTCAGTCGGTGTCGCAGCCTCTGTCAGCGTTTCTGTAGGCGTCTCAGTCGCTGTCGATGTCGATTAGGGGGTCTGCTGCCTTCTCTATGCCTATATCTTCCCCTATCTGCCTCAGTCGGCGTCTCAGTCGGTGTCGCAGCCTCTGTCAGCGTTTCTGTAGGCGTCTCAGTCGCTGTCGCTGTCGATTAGGGGGTCTGCTTCCTTCTCAATGCCTATATCTACCCTTATCTGCCTCAGTCGGCCTCTCAGTCGGTGTCGCAGCCTCTGTCAGCGTTTCGGTAGGCGTCTCAGTCGCTGTCGCTGTCGATTAGGGGGTCTGCTGCCTTCTCTATGCCTATATCTGCCCCTATCTGCCTCAGTCGGCCTCTCAGTCGGCGCCGCAGCCTCTGTCAGCGTTTCTGTAGGCGTCTCAGTCGCTGTCGCTGTCGATTAGGAGGTCTGCTGCCTTCTCAATGCCTATATCTACCCTTATCTGCCTCAGTCGGCCTCTCAGTCGGTGTCGCAGCCTCTGTCAGCGTTTCTGTAGGCGTCTCAGTCGCTGTCGATGTCGATTAGGGGGTCTGCTGCCTTCTCTATGCCTATATCTTCCCCTATCTGCCTCAGTCGGCGTCTCAGTCGGTGTCGCAGCCTCTGTCAGCATCTCTGTAGGCGTCTCAATCGCTGGCGCTGTCGATTGGGGGTCTGCTGCCTTCTCTATGACTATATCTACCCCTATCTGCCTCAGTCGGCGTCGCAGCCTCTGTCATCGTATCTGTAGGTGTCTGAGTCTCTGCTGCTGTCGATTGGTGGGGCTGCTGCCTTCTCTGTGCCTATATCTACCCCTATCTGCCTCAGTCGACGTCTCAGTCGGCGTCGCAGCCTCTGTCAGCGTCTCTGTATGCGTCTCAGTCGCTGCCGCTGTCGATTGGGGGTCTGCTGCCTTCTCTATGCCTTTATCCACCCCTAACTGCCTCAGCCGACTTCTCAGTCGGCGTCGCCGTCTCTGTCAGCGTTTCTGTACGCGTCTCAGTCGCTGTCGCTGTCGATGGGTGTCTGCTGCCTTCTCTATGCCTATATCAACCCCTATCTGCGTCAGTCGTCGTCGCAGCCTATGTCAGCGTCTCTGTAGACGTCTCAGTCGTTGCCGCTGTCGATTGGGTGTCTGCTGCCTTCTCTATGCCTTTATCCACCCCTATCTGCCTGAGTCGGCGTCGCAGCCTCTGTCAACGTCTCTGTAGCCGTCTCAGTCGCTGTCGGTGTCGATTGGGGGGTCTGCTGCCTTCTCTATGCCTATATCTACCCCTATCTGCCTCAGTCGACGTCTTAGTCGGTGTCCCAGCCTCTGTCAGCGTTTCTGTAGGCGTCTCAGTCGCTGTCGCTGTCGATTAGGGGTCTGCTGCCTTCTCTATGCCTATATCTACCCCTATCTGCCTCAGTCGGCGTCGCCGCCTCTGTCAGCGTTTCTGTAGGCGTCTCAGTCGCTGTCGCTGTCCATTAGGGGGTCTGCTGCCTTCTCTATGCCTTTAGCCACCCCTATCTGCCTCAGTCGGCGTCGCAGCCTCTGTCAACGTCTCTGTAGGCGTCTCAGTCGCTGTCGCTGTCGATTAGGGGGTCTGCTGCCTTCTCTATGCCTATATCTACCCCTATCTGCCTCAGTCGGCGTCGCAGCCTCTGTTAGCGTTTCTGTAGGCGTCTCAATCGCTGTCGCTGTCGATTAGGGGGTCTGCTGCCTTCTCTATGCCTATATCTGCCCCTATCTGCCTCAGTCGACGTCTCAGTCGGCGTCGCAGCCTCTGTCAGCGTTTCTGTAGGCGTCTCAGTCGCTGTCGGTGTCGATTAGGGGATCTGCTGCCTTCTCTATGCCTATATCTACCCCTATCTGCCTCAGTCGACGTCTCAGTCGGCGTTGCAGCCTCTGTCAGCGTTTCTGTAGGCGTCTAAGTCGCTGCCGCTGTCGATTGGGGTGTCTGCTGCCTTCTCTATGCCTATATCTTCCCTTATCTGCCTCAGTCGGCGTCTCAGCCTCTGTCAGCGTCTCTGCAGGCGTCTCAGTCGCTGCCGCTGTCGATTGGGAGGTCTGCTGCCTTCTCTATGACTATATCTACCCCTATCTGCCTCAGTCGGCGTCGCAGCCTCTGTCAGCGTCTCTGTAGGTGTCTAAGCCTCTGCTGCTGTCGATTGGTGGGGCTGCTGCCTTCTCTGTGATTATATCTACCCCTATCTGCCTCAGTCGGCGTCGCAGCCTCTGTCAGCGTCTCTGAAGGCGTCTCAGTCGCTGCCGCTGTCGATTGGGAGGTCTGCTGCCTTCTCTATGCCTATATCTACCCCTATCTGCCTCAGTCGGCCTCTCAGTCGGCGTCGCAGCCTCTGTCAGCGTTTCTGTAGGCGTTTCAGTCGCTGTCGCTGTCGATTAGGGGGTCTGCTGCCTTCTCTATGCCTATATCTACCCCTATCTGCGTCAGTCGTCATCGCAGCCTCTGTCAGCGTCTCTGTAGGCGTCTCAGTCGCTGCCGCTGTCGATTGGGAGGTCTGCTGCCTTCTCTATGCCTATATCTACCCCTATCTGCCTCAGTCGGCCTCTCAGTCGGCGTCGCAGCCTCTGTCAGCATTTCTGTAGGCGTTTCAGTCGCTGTCGCTGTCGATTAGGGGGTCTGCTGCTTTCTCTATGCCTATATCTACCCCTATCTGCCTCAGTCGACGTCTCAGTCGGCGTCGCAGCCTCTGTCAGCGTCTCTATATGTGTCTCAGTCGCGGCCGCTGTCGATTAAGGAGTCTGCTGCCTTCTCTATGCCCATATCTACCCCTATCTGCCTCAGTCGGCGTTGGAGCCTCTATCAGCGTATCTGTAGGCGTCTCAATCGCTGCCGCTGTCGATTTTGTGTCTGCTGCCTTCTCTATGCCTATATCAACCCCTATCTGCGTCAGTCGTCGTCGCAGCCTCTGTCAGCGTCTCTGTAGGCGTATCAGTCGTTGCCGCTGTCGATTGGGTGTCTGCTGCCTTCTCTATGCCTTTATCCACCCCTATCTGCCTCAGTCGGCGTCGCAGCCTCTGTCAACGTGTCTGTAGCCGTCTCAGTCGCTGTCGGTGTCGATTAGGGGATCTGCTGCCTTCTCTATGCCTATATCTACCCCTATCTGCCTCAGTCGACGTCTCAGTCGGCGTCGCAGCCTCTGTCAGCGTTTCTGTAGGCGTCTATGTCGCTGCCGCTGTCGATTGGGGGGTCTGCTGCCTTCTCTATGCCTATATCTACCCCTATCTGCCTCAGTCGGCGCCGTAGCCTCTGTCAACGTCTCTGTAGGCGTCTCAGACGTTGCCGCTGTCGATTGGGGGGTCTGCTACCTTCTCCATGCCTATATCTTCCCTTATCTGCCTCAGTCGGCGTCTCAGCCTCTGTCAGCGTCTCTGTAGGCGTCTCAGTCGCTGCCGCTGTCGATTGGGGGGTCTGCTGCCTTCTCTATGCATATATATACCACTATCTGCCTCAGTCGGCGTCTCAGTCGGCGTCTCTGTAGGCGTCTCAGTCGCTGTCGCTGTAGATTAGGGGGTCTGCTGCTTTTTCTATGCCTATATCTACCCCTATCTGCGTCAGTCGACGTCTCAGTCGGCGTCGCAGCCTCTGTCAGCGTCTCTATATCCCTCTCAGTCGCTGGCGCTGTCGATTCGGGGGTCTGCTGCATTCTCTATGCCTATATCTACCCCTATCTGCCTCAGGCGGCCTCTCAGTCGGCGTCGCAGCTTCTGTCCGCGTTTCTGTAGGCGTCTCAGTCGCTGTCGCTGTCGATTAGGGGGGTCTGCTGCCTTCTCTATGCCTATATCTACCCCTATCTGCCTCAGTCGACGTCTCAGTCGGCGTCGCAGCCTCTGTCAGCATTTCTGTAGGCGTCTCAGTCGCTGTCGCTGTCGATTAGGGTGTCTGCTGCCTTCTCTATGCCTATATCAACCCCTATCTGTGTCAGTCGTGGTCGCAGCCTCTGTCAGCGTCTCTGTAGGCGTCTCAGTCGTTGCCGCTGTCGATTGGGTGTCTGCTGCCTTCTCTATGCCTTTATCCACCCCTATCTGCCTAAGTCGGCGTCGGAGCCTCTGTCAACGTGTCTGTAGCCGTCTCAGTCGCTGTCGGTGTCGATTAGGGGATCTGCTGCCTACTCTATGCCTATATCTACCCCTATCTGCCTCAGTCGACGTCTCAGTCGGCGTCGCAGCCTCTGTCAGCGTCTCTGTAGGCGTCTCAGTCGCTGCCGCTGTCGATTGGGAGGTCTGCTGCCTTCTCTATGACTATATCTACCCGTATCTGCCTCAGTCGGCGTCGCAGCCTCTGTCAGCGTCTCTGTAGGTGTCTGAGTCTCGGCTGCTGTCGATTGGTGGGGCTGCTGCCTTCTCTGTGCCTATATCTACCCCTATCTGCCTCAGTCGGCGTCGCAGCCTCTGTCAGCGTCTCTGAAGGCGTCTCAGTCGCTGCCGCTGTCGATTGGTGGGGTTCTGCTGCCTTCTCTATGCCTATATCTACCCCTATTTGCCTCAGTCGGCCTCTCAGTCGGCGTCGCAGCCTCTGTCAGCGTTTCTGTAGGCGTTTCAGTCGCTGTCGCTGTCGATTAGGGGGTCTGCTGCCTTCTCTATGCCTATATCTACCCCTATCTGCGTCAGTTGTCATCGAAGCCTCTGTCAGCGTCTCTGTAGGCGTCTCAGTCGCTGCCGCTGTCGATTGGGAGGTCTGCTGCATTCTCTATGCCTATATCTACCCCTATCTGCCTCAGTCGACGTCTCAGTCGGCGTCGCAGCCTCTGTCAGCGTCTCTATATGCGTATCAGTCGCTGCCGCTGTCGATTAGGGGATCTGCTGCCTTCTCTATGCCTATATCTACCCCTATCTGCCTCAGTCGACGTCTCAGTCGGCGTTGCAGCCTCTGTCAGCGTTTCTGTAGGCGTCTAAGTCGCTGCCGCTGTCGATTGGGGTGTCTGCTGCCTTCTCTATGCCTATATCTTCCCTTATCTGCCTCAGTCGGCGTCTCAGCCTCTGTCAGCGTCTCTGCAGGCGTCTCAGTCGCTGCCGCTGTCGATTGGGAGGTCTGCTGCCTTCTCTATGCCTATATCTACCCCTATCTGCCTCAGTCGGCCTCTCAGTCGGCGTCGCAGCCTCTGTCAGCGTTTCTGTAGGCGTTTCAGTCGCTGTCGCTGTCGATTAGGGGGTCTGCTGCCTTCTCTATGCCTATATCTACCCCTATCTGCGTCAGTCGTCATCGCAGCCTCTGTCAGCGTCTCTGTAGGCGTCTCAGTCGCTGCCGCTGTCGATTGGGAGGTCTGCTGCCTTCTCTATGCCTATATCTACCCCTATCTGCCTCAGTCGGCCTCTCAGTCGGCGTCGCAGCCTCTGTCAGCATTTCTGTAGGCGTTTCAGTCGCTGTCGCTGTCGATTAGGGGGTCTGCTGCTTTCTCTATGCCTATATCTACCCCTATCTGCCTCAGTCGACGTCTCAGTCGGCGTCGCAGCCTCTGTCAGCGTCTCTATATGTGTCTCAGTCGCGGCCGCTGTCGATTAAGGAGTCTGCTGCCTTCTCTATGCCCATATCTACCCCTATCTGCCTCAGTCGGCGTTGGAGCCTCTATCAGCGTATCTGTAGGCGTCTCAATCGCTGCCGCTGTCGATTTTGTGTCTGCTGCCTTCTCTATGCCTATATCAACCCCTATCTGCGTCAGTCGTCGTCGCAGCCTCTGTCAGCGTCTCTGTAGGCGTATCAGTCGTTGCCGCTGTCGATTGGGTGTCTGCTGCCTTCTCTATGCCTTTATCCACCCCTATCTGCCTCAGTCGGCGTCGCAGCCTCTGTCAACGTGTCTGTAGCCGTCTCAGTCGCTGTCGGTGTCGATTAGGGGATCTGCTGCCTTCTCTATGCCTATATCTACCCCTATCTGCCTCAGTCGGCGTCTCAGTCGGCGTCGCAGCCTCTGTCAGCGTTTCTGTAGGCGTCTATGTCGCTGCCGCTGTCGATTGGGGGGTCTGCTGCCTTCTCTATGCCTATATCTACCCCTATCTGCCTCAGTCGGCGCCGTAGCCTCTGTCAACGTCTCTGTAGGCGTCTCAGACGTTGCCGCTGTCGATTGGGGGGTCTGCTACCTTCTCCATGCCTATATCTTCCCTTATCTGCCTCAGTCGGCGTCTCAGCCTCTGTCAGCGTCTCTGTAGGCGTCTCAGTCGCTGCCGCTGTCGATTGGGGGGTCTGCTGCCTTCTCTATGCATATATATACCACTATCTGCCTCAGTCGGCGTCTCAGTCGGCGTCTCTGTAGGCGTCTCAGTCGCTGTCGCTGTAGATTAGGGGGTCTGCTGCTTTTTCTATGCCTATATCTACCCCTATCTGCGTCAGTCGACGTCTCAGTCGGCGTCGCAGCCTCTGTCAGCGTCTCTATATGCGTCTCAGTCGCTGGCGCTGTCGATTCGGGGGTCTGCTGCATTCTCTATGCCTATATCTACCCCTATCTGCCTCAGGCGGCCTCTCAGTCGGCGTCGCAGCTTCTGTCCGCGTTTCTGTAGGCGTCTCAGTCGCTGTCGCTGTCGATTAGGGGGGTCTGCTGCCTTCTCTATGCCTATATCTACCCCTATCTGCCTCAGTCGACGTCTCAGTCGGCGTCGCAGCCTCTGTCAGCATTTCTGTAGGCGTCTCAGTCGCTGTCGCTGTCGATTAGGGTGTCTGCTGCCTTCTCTATGCCTATATCAACCCCTATCTGTGTCAGTCGTGGTCGCAGCCTCTGTCAGCGTCTCTGTAGGCGTCTCAGTCTTTGCCGCTGTCGATTGGGTGTCTGCTGCCTTCTCTATGCCTTTATCCACCTCTATCTGCCTAAGTCGGCGTCGGAGCCTCTGTCAACGTGTCTGTAGCCGTCTCAGTCGCTGTCGGTGTCGATTAGGGGATCTGCTGCCTTCTCTATGCCTATATCTACCCCTATCTGCCTCAGTCGACGTCTCAGTCGGCGTCGCAGCCTCTGTCAGCGTCTCTGTAGGCGTCTCAGTCGCTGCCGCTGTCGATTGGGAGGTCTGCTGCCTTCTCTATGACTATATCTACCCGTATCTGCCTCAGTCGGCGTCGCAGCCTCTGTCAGCGTCTCTGTAGGTGTCTGAGTCTCGGCTGCTGTCGATTGGTGGGGCTGCTGCCTTCTCTGTGCCTATATCTACCCCTATCTGCCTCAGTCGGCGTCGCAGCCTCTGTCAGCGTCTCTGAAGGCGTCTCAGTCGCTGCCGCTGTCGATTGGTGGGGTTCAGCTGCCTTCTCTATGCCTATATCTACCCCTATTTGCCTCAGTCGGCCTCTCAGTCGGCGTCGCAGCCTCTGTCAGCGTTTCTGTAGGCGTTTCAGTCGCTGTCGCTGTCGATTAGGGGGTCTGCTGCCTTCTCTATGCCTATATCTACCCCTATCTGCGTCAGTTGTCATCGAAGCCTCTGTCAGCGTCTCTGTAGGCGTCTCAGTCGCTGCCGCTGTCGATTGGGAGGTCTGCTGCATTCTCTATGCCTATATCTACCCCTATCTGCCTCAGTCGACGTCTCAGTCGGCGTCGCAGCCTCTGTCAGCGTCTCTATATGCGTATCAGTCGCTGCCGCTGTCGATTGAGGGGTTTTCTGCTTTCTCTATGCCCATATCTACCCCTATCTGCCTCAGTCGGCGGTGCAGCTTCTATCAGCGTATCTGTAGGCGTCTGAATCGCTGCCGCTGTCGATTGGGTGTCTGCTGCCTTCTCTATGCCTATATCAACCCCAATCTGCGTCAGTCGTCGTCGCAGCCTCTGTCAGCGTCTCTGTAGGCGTCTCAGTCGTTGCCGCTGTCGATTGGGTGTCTGCTGCCTTCTCTATGCCTTTATCCACCCCTATCTGCCTCAGTCGGCGTCGCAGCCTCTGTCAACGTGTCTGTAGCCGTCTCAGTCGCTGTCGGTGTCGATTAGGGGATCTGCTGCCTTCTCTATGCCTATATGTACCCCTATCTGCCTCAGTCGACGTCTCAGTCGCCGTCGCAGCCTCTGTCAGCGTTTCTGTAGGCGTCTAAGTCGCTGCCGCTGTCGATTGGGGGGTCTGCTGCCTTCTCTATGCTTATATCTACCCCTATCTGCCTCAGTCGGCGCCGTAGCCTCTGTCAACGTCTCTGTAGGCGTCTCAGACGTTGCCGCTGTCGATTGGGGGGTCTGCTGCCTTCTCTATGCCTATATCTTCCCTTATCTGCCTCAGTCGGCGTCTCAGCCTCTGTCAGCGTCTCTGTAGGCGTCTCAGTCGCTGCCGCTGTTGATTAGGAGGTCTGCTGCCTTCTCTATGCCTTTATCTACCCCTATCTGCCTCAGTCGGCCTCTCAGTCGGCGCCGCAGCCTCTGTCAGCGTTTCTGTAGGCGTCTCAGTCGCTGTCGCTGTCGATTAGGGGGTCTGCTTCCTTCTCAATGCCTATATCTACCCTTATCTGCCTCAGTCGGCCTCTCAGTCGGTGTCGCAGCCTCTGTCAGCGTTTCGGTAGGCGTCTCAGTCGCTGTCGCTGTCGATTAGGGGGTCTGCTGCCTTCTCTATGCCTATATCTGCCCCTATCTGCCTCAGTCGGCGTCTCAGTCGGTGTCGCAGCCTCTGTCAGCATCTCTGTAGGCGTCTCAACCGCTGGCGCTGTCGATTGGGGGTCTGCTGCCTTCTCTATGACTATATCTACCCCTATCTGCCTCAGTCGGCGTCGCAGCCTCTGTCATCGTATCTGTAGGTGTCTGAGTCTCTGCTGCTGTCGATTGGTGGGGCTGCTGCCTTCTCTGTGCCTATATCTACCCCTATCTGCCTCAGTCGGCGTCGCAGCCTCTGTCAGCGTCTCTGAAGGCGTCTCAGTCGCTGCCGCTGTCGATTGGGAGGTCTGCTGCCTTCTCTATGCCTATATCTACCCCTATCTGCCTCAGTCGGCCTCTCAGTCGGCGTCGCAGCCTCTGTCAGCGTTTCTGTAGGCGTTTCAGTCGCTGTCGCTGTCGATTTGGGGGTTCTTCTGCCTTCTCTATGCCTATATCTACCCCTATCTGCGTCAGTCGTCATCGCAGCCTCTGTCAGCGTCTCTGTAGGCGTCTCAGTCGCTGCCGCTGTCGATTGGGAGGTCTGCTGCCTTCTCTATGCCTATATCTACACCTATCTGCCTCAGTCGGCCTCTCAGTCGGCGTCGCAGCCTCTGTCAGCGTTTCTGTAGGCGTTTCAGTCGCTGTCGCTGTCGATTAGGGGGTCTGCTGCCTTCTCTATGCCTATATCTACCCCTATCTGCCTCAGTCGACGTCTCAGTCGGCGTCGCAGCCTCTGTCAGCGTCTCTGTATGCGTCTCAGTCGCTGCCGCTGTCGATTGGGGGTCTGCTGCCTTCTCTATGCCTTTATCCACCCCTAACTGCCTCAGCCGACGTCTCAGTCGGCGTCGCCGTCTCTGTCAGCGTTTCTGTACGCGTCTCAGTCGCTGTCGCTATCGATGGGTGTCTGCTGCCTTCTCTATGCCTATATCAACCCCTATCTGCGTCAGTCGTCGTCGCAGCCTATGTCAGCGTCTCTGTAGGCGTCTCAGTCGTTGCCGCTGTCGATTGGGTGTCTGCTGCCTTCTCTATGCCTTTATCCACCCCTATCTGCCTGAGTCGGCGTCGCAGCCTCTGTCAACGTCTCTGTAGCCGTCTCAGTCGCTGTCGGTGTCGATTAGGGGGTCTGCTGCCTTCTCTATGCCTATATCTACCCCTATCTGCCTCAGTCGACGTCTTAGTCGGTGTCCCAGCCTCTGTCAGCGTTTCTGTAGGCGTCTCAGTCGCTGTCGCTGTCGATTAGGGGGTCTGCTGCCTTCTCTATGCCTATATCTACCCCTATCTGCCTCAGTCGGCGTCGCCGCCTCTGTCAGCGTTTCTGTAGGCGTCTCAGTCGCTGTCGCTGTCCATTAGGGGGTCTGCTGCCTTCTCTATGCCTTTAGCCACCCCTATCTGCCTCAGTCGGCGTCGCAGCCTCTGTCAACGTCTCTGTAGGCGTCTCAGTCGATGTCGCTGTCGATTAGGGGGTCTGCTGCCTTCTCTATTCCTATATCTACCCCTATCTGCCTCAGTCGGCGTCGCAGCCTCTGTTAGCGTTTCTGTAGGCGTCTCAGTCGCTGTCGCTGTCGATTAGGGGGTCTGCTGCCTTCTCTATGCCTATATCTGCCCCTATCTGCCTCAGTCGACGTCTCAGTCGGCGTCGCAGCCTCTGTCAGCGTTTCTGTAGGCGTCTCAGTCGCTGTCGGTGTCGATTAGGGGATCTGCTGCCTTCTCTATGCCTATATCTACCCCTATCTGCCTCAGTCGACGTCTCAGTCGGCGTCGCAGCCTCTGTCAGCGTTTCTGTAGGCGTCTAAGTCGCTGCCGCTGTCGATTGGGGGGTCTGCTGCCTTCTCTATGCCTATATCTACCCCTACCTGCCTCAGTCGGCGCCGTAGCCCCTGTCAACGTCTCTGTAGGCGTCTCAGACGTTGCCGCTGTCGATTGGGGGGTCTGCTGCCTTCTCTATGCCTATATCTTCTCTTATCTGCCTCAGTCGGCGTCTCAGCCTCTGTCAGCGTCTCTGTAGGCGTCTCAGTCGCTGCCGCTGTCGATTGGGAGGTCTGCTGCCTTCTCTATGACTATATCTACCCCTATCTGCCTCAGTCGGCGTCGCAGCCTCTGTCAGCGTCTCTGTAGGTGTCTGAGTCTCTGCTGCTGTCGATTGGTGGGGCTGCTGCCTTCTCTGTGCCTATATCTACCCCTATCTAACTCAGTCGGCGTCGCAGCCTCTGTCAGCGTCTCTGAAGGCGTTTCAGTCGCTGCCGCTGTCGATTGGTGGGGTTCTGCTGCCTTCTCTATGCCTATATCTACCCCTATCTGCCTCAGTCGGCATCTCAGTCGGCGTCGCAGCCTCGGTCAGCGTTTCTGTAGGCGTTTCAGTCGCTGTCGCTGTCGATTAGGGGGTCTGGTGCCTTCTCTATGCCTATATCTACCCCTATCTGCGTCAGTCGTCATCGCAGCCTCTGTCAGCGTCTCTGTAGGCGTCTCAGTCGCTGCCGCTGTCGATTGGGAGGTCTGCTGCCTTCTCTATGCCTATATCTACCCCTATCTGCCTCAGTCGGCCTCTCAGTCGGAGTCGCAGCCTCTGTCAGCGTTTCTGTATTCGTTTCAGTCGCTGTCGCTGTCGATAAGGGGG
Source organism: Clusia tigrina (assembly GCA_920105625.2). Classification (NCBI taxonomy): domain Eukaryota; kingdom Metazoa; phylum Arthropoda; class Insecta; order Diptera; family Clusiidae; genus Clusia; species Clusia tigrina. The sequence continues at coordinate 90,262,183 of OV050031.1, forward strand.
TCTGCTGCCTTCTCTATGCCTATATCTACCCCTATCTGCCTCAGTCGACGTCTCAGTCGGCGTCGCAGCCTCTGTCAGCGTCTCTATATGCGTATCAGTCGCTGCCGCTGTCGATTGAGGGGTTTTCTGCTTTCTCTATGCCCATATCTACACCTATCTGCCTCAGTCGGCGGTGCAGCTTCTATCAGCGTATCTGTAGGCGTCTGAATCGCTGCCGCTGTCGATTGGGTGTCTGCTGCCTTCTCTATGCCTCTATCAACCCCAATCTGCGTCAGTCGTCATCGCAGCCTCTGTCAGCATCTCTGTAGGCGTCTCAGTCGTTGCCGCTGTCGATTGGGTGTCTGCTGCCTTCTCTATGCCTTTATCCACCCCTATCTGCCTCAGTCGGCGTCGCAGCCTCTGTCAACGTGTCTGTAGCCGTCTCAGTCGCTGTCGGTGTCGATTAGGGGATCTGCTGCCTTCTCTATGCCTATATGTACCCCTATCTGCCTCAGTCAACGTCTCAGTCGCCGTCGCAGCCTCTGTCAGCGTTTCTGTAGGCGTCTAAGTCGCTGCCGCTGTCGATTGGGGGGTCTGATGCCTTCTCTATGCTTATATCTACCCCTATCTGCCTCAGTCGGCGCCGTAGCCTCTGTCAACGTCTCTGTAGGCGTCTCAGACGTTGCCGCTGTCGATTGGGGGGTCTGCTGCCTTCTCTATGCCTATATCTTCCCTTATCTGCCTCAGTCGGCGTCTCAGCCTCTGTCAGCGTCTCTGTAGGCGTCTCAGTCGCTGCCGCTGTTGATTGGGAGGTCTGCTGCCTTCTCAATGCCTATATCTACCCTTATCTGCCTCAGTCGGCCTCTCAGTCGGTGTCGCAGCCTCTGTCAGCGTTTCTGTAGGCGTCTCAGTCGCTGTCGATGTCGATTAGGGGGTCTGCTGCCTTCTCTATGCCTATATCTTCCCCTATCTGCCTCAGTCGGCGTCTCAGTCGGTGTCGCAGCCTCTGTCAGCATCTCTGTAGGCGTCTCAATCGCTGGCGCTGTCGATTGGGGGTCTGCTGCCTTCTCAATGCCTATATCTACCCTTATCTGCCTCAGTCGGCCTCTCAGTCGGTGTCGCAGCCTCTGTCAGCGTTTCTGTAGGCGTCTCAGTCGCTGTCGATGTCGATTAGGGGGTCTGCTGCCTTCTCTATGCCTATATCTTCCCCTATCTGCCTCAGTCGGCGTCTCAGTCGGTGTCGCAGCCTCTATCAGCGTTTCTGTAGGCGTCTCAGTCGCTGTCGCTGTCGATTAGGGGGTCTGCTTCCTTCTCAATGCCTATATCTACCCTTATCTGCCTCAGTCGGCCTCTCAGTCGGTGTCGCAGCCTCTGTCAGCGTTTCGGTAGGCGTCTCAGTCGCTGTCGCTGTCGATTAGGGGGTCTGCTGCCTTCTCTATGCCTATATCTGCCCCTATCTGCCTCAGTCGGCCTCTCAGTCGGCGCCGCAGCCTCTGTCAGCGTTTCTGTAGGCGTCTCAGTCGCTGTCGCTGTCGATTAGGAGGTCTGCTGCCTTCTCAATGCCTATATCTACCCTTATCTGCCTCAGTCGGCCTCTCAGTCGGTGTCGCAGCCTCTGTCAGCGTTTCTGTAGGCGTCTCAGTCGCTGTCGATGTCGATTAGGGGGTCTGCTGCCTTCTCTATGCCTATATCTTCCCCTATCTGCCTCAGTCGGCGTCTCAGTCGGTGTCGCAGCCTCTGTCAGCATCTCTGTAGGCGTCTCAATCGCTGGCGCTGTCGATTGGGGGTCTGCTGCCTTCTCTATGACTATATCTACCCCTATCTGCCTCAGTCGGCGTCGCAGCCTCTGTCATCGTATCTGTAGGTGTCTGAGTCTCTGCTGCTGTCGATTGGTGGGGCTGCTGCCTTCTCTGTGCCTATATCTACCCCTATCTGCCTCAGTCGACGTCTCAGTCGGCGTCGCAGCCTCTGTCAGCGTCTCTGTATGCGTCTCAGTCGCTGCCGCTGTCGATTGGGGGTCTGCTGCCTTCTCTATGCCTTTATCCACCCCTAACTGCCTCAGCCGACTTCTCAGTCGGCGTCGCCGTCTCTGTCAGCGTTTCTGTACGCGTCTCAGTCGCTGTCGCTGTCGCTGTCGATGGGTGTCTGCTGCCTTCTCTATGCCTATATCAACCCCTATCTGCGTCAGTCGTCGTCGCAGCCTATGTCAGCGTCTCTGTAGACGTCTCAGTCGTTGCCGCTGTCGATTGGGTGTCTGCTGCCTTCTCTATGCCTTTATCCACCCCTATCTGCCTGAGTCGGCGTCGCAGCCTCTGTCAAAGTCTCTGTAGCCGTCTCAGTCGCTGTCGGTGTCGATTAGGGGGTCTGCTGCCTTCTCTATGCCTATATCTACCCCTATCTGCCTCAGTCGACGTCTTAGTCGGTGTCCCAGCCTCTGTCAGCGTTTCTGTAGGCGTCTCAGTCGCTGTCGCTGTCGATTAGGGGGTCTGCTGCCTTCTCTATGCCTATATCTACCCCTATCTGCCTCAGTCGGCGTCGCCGCCTCTTTTAGCGTTTCTGTAGGCGTCTCAGTCGCTGTCGCTGTCCATTAGGGGGTCTGCTGCCTTCTCTATGCCTTTAGCCACCCCTATCTGCCTCAGTCGGCGTCGCAGCCTCTGTCAACGTCTCTGTAGGCGTCTCAGTCGCTGTCGCTGTCGATTAGGGGGTCTGCTGCCTTCTCTATGCCTATATCTACCCCTATCTGCCTCAGTCGGCGTCGCAGCCTCTGTTAGCGTTTCTGTAGGCGTCTCAGTCGCTGTTGCTGTCGATTAGGGGGTCTGCTGCCTTCTCTATGCCTATATCTGCCCCTATCTGCCTCAGTCGACGTCTCAGTCGGCGTCGCAGCCTCTGTCAGCGTTTCTGTAGGCGTCTCAGTCGCTGTCGGTGTCGATTAGGGGATCTGCTGCCTTCTCTATGCCTATATCTACCCCTATCTGCCTCAGTCGACGTCTCAGTCGGCGTTGCAGCCTCTGTCAGCGTTTCTGTAGGCGTCTAAGTCGCTGCCGCTGTCGATTGGGGTGTCTGCTGCCTTCTCTATGCCTATATCTTCCCTTATCTGCCTCAGTCGGCGTCTCAGCCTCTGTCAGCGTCTCTGCAGGCGTCTCAGTCGCTGCCGCTGTCGATTGGGAGGTCTGCTGCCTTCTCTATGACTATATCTACCCCTATCTGCCTCAGTCGGCGTCGCAGCCTCTGTCAGCATCTCTGTAGGTGTCTAAGCCTCTGCTGCTGTCGATTGGTGGGGCTGCTGCCTTCTCTGTGATTATATCTACCCCTATCTGCCTCAGTCGGCGTCGCAGCCTCTGTCAGCGTCTCTGAAGGCGTCTCAGTCGCTGCCGCTGTCGATTGGGAGGTCTGCTGCCTTCTCTATGCCTATATCTACCCCTATCTGCCTCAGTCGGCCTCTCAGTCGGCGTCGCAGCCTCTGTCAGCGTTTCTGTAGGCGTTTCAGTCGCTGTCGCTGTCGATTAGGGGGTCTGCTGCCTTCTCTATGCCTATATCTACCCCTATCTGCGTCAGTCGTCATCGCAGCCTCTGTCAGCGTCTCTGTAGGCGTCTCAGTCGCTGCCGCTGTCGATTGGGTGGTCTGCTGCCTTCTCTATGCCTATATCTACCCCTATCTGCCTCAGTCGGCCTCTCAGTCGGCGTCGCAGCCTCTGTCAGCATTTCTGTAGGCGTTTCAGTCGCTGTCGCTGTCGATTAGGGGGTCTGCTGCTTTCTCTATGCCTATATCTACCCCTATCTGCCTCAGTCGACGTCTCAGTCGGCGTCGCAGCCTCTGTCAGCGTCTCTATATGTGTCTCAGTCGCGGCCGCTGTCGATTAAGGAGTCTGCTGCCTTCTCTATGCCCATATCTACCCCTATCTGCCTCAGTCGGCGTTGGAGCCTCTATCAGCGTATCTGTAGGCGTCTCAATCGCTGCCGCTGTCGATTTTGTGTCTGCTGCCTTCTCTATGCCTATATCAACCCCTATCTGCGTCAGTCGTCGTCGCAGCCTCTGTCAGCGTCTCTGTAGGCGTATCAGTCGTTGCCGCTGTCGATTGGGTGTCTGCTGCCTTCTCTATGCCTTTATCCACCCCTATCTGCCTCAGTCGGCGTCGCAGCCTCTGTCAACGTGTCTGTAGCCGTCTCAGTCGCTGTCGGTGTCGATTAGGGGATCTGCTGCCTTCTCTATGCCTATATCTACCCCTATCTGCCTCAGTCGACGTCTCAGTCGGCGTCGCAGCCTCTGTCAGCGTTTCTGTAGGCGTCTATGTCGCTGCCGCTGTCGATTGGGGGGTCTGCTGCCTTCTCTATGCCTATATCTACCCCTATCTGCCTCAGTCGGCGCCGTAGCCTCTGTCAACGTCTCTGTAGGCGTCTCAGACGTTGCCGCTGTCGATTGGGGGGTCTGCTACCTTCTCCATGCCTATATCTTCCCTTATCTGCCTCAGTCGGCGTCTCAGCCTCTGTCAGCGTCTCTGTAGGCGTCTCAGTCGCTGCCGCTGTCGATTGGGGGGTCTGCTGCCTTCTCTATGCATATATATACCACTATCTGCCTCAGTCGGCGTCTCAGTCGGCGTCTCTGTAGGCGTCTCAGTCGCTGTCGCTGTAGATTAGGGGGTCTGCTGCTTTTTCTATGCCTATATCTACCCCTATCTGCGTCAGTCGACGTCTCAGTCGGCGTCGCAGCCTCTGTCAGCGTCTCTATATGCGTCTCAGTCGCTGGCGCTGTCGATTGGGGGGTCTGCTGCATTCTCTATGCCTATATCTACCCCTATCTGCCTCAGGCGGCCTCTCAGTCGGCGTCGCAGCTTCTGTCCGCGTTTCTGTAGGCGTCTCAGTCGCTGTCGCTGTCGATTAGGGGGGTCTGCTGCCTTCTCTATGCCTATATCTACCCCTATCTGCCTCAGTCGACGTCTCAGTCGGCGTCGCAGCCTCTGTCAGCCTTTCTGTAGGCGTCTCAGTCGCTGTCGCTGTCGATTAGGGTGTCTGCTGCCTTCTCTATGCCTATATCAACCCCTATCTGTGTCAGTCGTGGTCGCAGCCTCTGTCAGCGTCTCTGTAGGCGTCTCAGTCGTTGCTGCTGTCGATTGGGTGTCTGCTGCCTTCTCTATGCCTTTATCCACCCCTATCTGCCTCAGTCGGCGTCGCAGCCTCTGTCAACGTGTCTGTAGCCGTCTCAGTCGCTGTCGGTGTCGATTAGGGGATCTGCTGCCTTCTCTATGCCTATATCTACCCCTATCTGCCTCAGTCGACGTCTCAGTCGGCGTCGCAGCCTCTGTCAGCGTTTCTGTAGGCGTCTAAGTCGCTGCCGCTGTCGATTGGGGGGTCTGCTGCCTTCTCTATGCCTATATCTACCCCTACCTACCTCAGTCGGCGCCGTAGCCCCTGTCAACGTCTCTGTAGGCGTCTCAGACGTTGCCGCTGTCGATTGGGGGGTCTGCTGCCTTCTCTATGCCTATATCTTCCCTTATCTGCCTCAGTCGGCGTCTCAGCCTCTGTCAGCGTCTCTGTAGGCGTGTCAGTCGCTGCCGCTGTCGATTGGGAGGTCTGCTGCCTTCTCTATGACTATATCTACCCCTATCTGCCTCAGTCGGCGTCGCAGCCCCTGTCAGCATCTCTGTAGGTGTCTGAGTCTCTGCTGCTGTCGATTGGTGGGGCTGCTGCCTTCTCTGTGCCTATATCTACCCCTATCTGCCTCAGTCGGCGTCGCAGCCTCTGTCAGCGTCTTTGAAGGCGTCTCAGTCGCTGCCGCTGTCGATTGGTGGGGTTCTGCTGCCTTCTCTATGCCTATATCTGCCCCTATCTGCCTCAGTCGGCCTCTCAGTCGGCGTCGCAGCCTCTGTCAGCGTTTCTGTAGGCGTTTCAGTCGCTGTCGCTGTCGATTAGGGGGTCTGCTGCCTTCTCTATGCCTATATCTACCCCTATCTGCGTCAGTCGTCATCGCAGCCTCTGTCAGCGTCTCTGTAGGCGTCTCAGTCGCTACCGCTGTCGATTGGGAGGTCTGCTGCCTTCTCTATGCCAATATCTACCCCTATCTGCCTCAGTCGGCCTCTCAGTCGGAGTCGCAGCCTCTGTCAGCGTTTCTGTAGGCGTTTCAGTCGCTGTCGCTGTCGATTAGGGGGTCTGCTGCCTTCTCTATGCCTATATCTACCCCTATCTGCCTCAGTCGACGTCTCAGTCGGCGTCGCAGCCTCTGTCAGCGTCTCTATATGCGTATCAGTCGCTGCCGCTGTCGATTGAGGGGTTTTCTGCTTTCTCTATGCCCATATCTACCCCTATCTGCCTCAGTCGGCGGTGCAGCTTCTATCAGTGTATCTGTAGGCGTCTGAATCGCTGCCGTTGTCGATTGGGTGTCTGCTGCCTTCTCTATGCCTATATCAACCCCAATCTGCGTCAGTCGTCGTCGCAGCCTCTGTCAGCGCCTCTGTAGGCGTCTCAGTCGTTGCCGCTGTCGATTGGGTGTCTGCTGCCTTCTCTATGCCTTTATCCACCCCTATCTGCCTCAGTCGGCGTCGCAGCCTCTGTCAACGTGTCTGTAGCCGTCTCAGTCGCTGTCGGTGTCGATTAGGGGATCTGCTGCCTTCTCTATGCCTATATGTACCCCTATCTGCCTCAGTCGACGTCTCAGTCGCCGTCGCAGCCTCTGTCAGCGTTTCTGTAGGCGTCTAAGTCGCTGCCGCTGTCAATTGGGGGGTCTGCTGCCTTCTCTATGCCTATATCTACCCCTATCTGCCTCAGTCGGCGCCGTAGCCTCTGTCAACGTCTCTGTAGGCGTCTCAGACGTTGCCGCTGTCGATTGGGGGGTCTGCTGCCTTCTCTATGCCTATATCTTCCCTTATCTGCCTCAGTCGGCGTCTCAGCCTCTGTCAGCGTCTCTGTAGGCGTCTCAGTCGCTGCCGCTGTTGATTGGGAGGTCTGCTGCCTTCTCTATGCCTTTATCTACCCCTATCTGCCTCAGTCGGCCTCTCAGTCGGCGCCGCAGCCTCTGTCAGCGTTTCTGTAGGCGTCTCAGTAGCTGTCGCTGTCGATTAGGGGGTCTGCTTCCTTCTCAATGCCTATATCTACCCTTATCTGCCTCAGTCGGCCTCTCAGTCGGTGTCGCAGCCTCTGTCAGCGTTTCGGTAGGCGTCTCAGTCGCTGTCGCTGTCGATTAGGGGGTCTGCTGCCTTCTCTATGCCTATATCTGCCCCTATCTGCCTCAGTCGACGTCTCAGTCGGCGTCGCAGCCTCTGTCAGCGTTTCTTTAGGCGTCTCAGTCGCTGTCGCTGTCGATTAGGGGGTCTGCTGCCTTCTCTATGCCTATATCTACCCCTATCTGCCTCAGTCGACGTCTTAGTCGGTGTCCCAGCCTCTGTCAGCGTTTCTGTAGGCGTCTCAGTCGCTGTCGCTGTCGATTAGGAAGTCTGCTGCCTTCTCTATGCCTATATCTACCCCTATCTGCCTCAGTCGGCGTCGCCGCCTCTGTCAGCGTTTCTGTAGGCGTCTCAGTCGCTGTTGCTGTCGATTAGGGGGTCTGCTGCCTTCTCTATGCTTTTAGCCACCCCTATCTGCCTCAGTCCGCGTCGCAGCCTCTGTCAACGTCTCTGTAGGCGTCTCAGTCGCTGTCGCTGTCGATTAGGGGGTCTGCTGCCTTCTCTATGCCTATATCTACCCCTATCTGCCTCAGTCGGCGTCGCAGCCTCTGTCAGCGTTTCTGTAGGCGTCTCAGTCGCTGTCGCTGTCGATTAGGGGGTCTGCTGCCTTCTCTATGCCTATATCTGCCCCTATCTGCCTCAGTCGACGTCTCAGTCGGCGTCGCAGCCTCTGTCAGCGTTTCTGTAGGCGTCTCAGTCGCTGTCGCTGCCGATTAGGGGGTCTGCTGCTTTCTCTATGCCTATATCTACCCCTATCTGCCTCAGTCGACGTCTCAGTCGGCGTCGCAGCCTCTGTCAGCGTTTCTGAAGGCGTTTCAGTCGCTGTCGCTGTCGATTAGGGGGTCTGCTGCCTTCTCTATGCCTTTAGCCACCCCTATCTGCCTCAGTCGGCGTCGCAGCCTCTCTCAGCGTTTCTGTAGGCGTCTCAGTCGCTGTCGCTGTCGATTAGGGGGTCTGCTGCCTTCTCTATGCCTATATCTACACCTATCTGCTTCAGTCGGCGTCGCAGCCTCTATCAGCGTCTCTGTAGGCGTCTCAGTCGCTGCCGCTGTCGATTGGGAGGTCTGCTGCCTTCTCTATGCCTATATCTACCCCTATCTGCCTCAGTCGGCCTCTCAGTCGGCGTCGCAGCCTCTGTCAGCGTTTCTGTAGGCGTTTCAGTCGCTGTCGCTGTCAATTAGGGGGTCTGCTGCCTTCTCTATGCCTATATCTACCCCTATCTGCGTCAGTCGTCACGCAGCCTCTGTCAGCGTCTCTGTAGGCGTCTCATTCGCTGCCGCTGTCGATTGGGAGGTCTGCTGCCTTCTCTATACCTATATCTACCCCTATCTGCCTCAGTCGGCCTCTCAGTCGGCGTCGCAGCCTCTGTCAGCGTTTCTGTAGGCGTTTCCGTCGCTGTCGCTGTCGATTAGGGGGTCTGCTGCCTTCTCTATGCCTATATCCACCCCAATCTGCCTCAGTCGACGTCTCAGTCGGCGTCGCAGCCTCTGTCAGCGTCTCTATATGCGTCTCAGTCGCTGCCGCTGTCGATTAAGGGGTCTGCTGCCTTCTCTATGCCTATATCTACCCCTATCTGCCTTAGTCGGCGTTGCAGCCTCTATCAGCGTATCTGTAGGCGTCTCAATCGCTGCCGCTGTCGATTGGGTGTCTGCTGCCTTCTCTATGCCTATATCTACCCCTATCTGCGTCAGTCGTCGTCGCAGCCTCTGTCAGCGTCTCTGTAGGCGTCTCAGTCGCTGCCGCTGTCGATTGGGGGGTCTGCTGCCTTCTCTATGCAAATATATACCACTATCTGCCTCTGTCGGCGTCTCAGTCGGCGTCTCTGTAGGTGTCTCAGTCGCTGTCGCTGTAGATTAGGGGGTCTGCTGCCTTCTCTATGCCTTTATCTACCCCTATCTGCCTCAGTCGACGTTTCAGTCGGCGTCGCAGCCTCTTTCAGCGTCTCTATATGCGTCTCAGTCGCTGGCGCTGTCGATTGGGGGGTCTGCTGCATTCTCTATGCCTATATCTACCCCTATCTGCCTCAGTCGGCCTCTCAGTCGGCGTCGCAGCTTCTGTCAGCGTTTCTGTAGGCGTCTCAGTCGCTGTCGCTGTCGATTAGGGGGTCTGCTGCCTTCTCTATGCCTATATCTACCCCTATCTGCCTCAGTCGACGTCTCAGTCGGCGTCGCAGCCTCTGTCAGCGTTTCTGTAGGCGTCTCAGTCGCTGTCGCTGTCGATTAGGGTGTCTGCTGCCTTCTCTATGCCTATATCAACCCCTATCTGCGTCAGTCGTCGTCGCAGCCTCTGTCAGCGTCTCTGTAGGCGTCTCAGTCGTTGCCGCTGTCGATTGGGTGTCTGCTGCCTTCTCTATGCCTTTATCCACCCCTATCTGCCTCAGTCGGCGTCGCAGCCTCTGTCAACGTGTCTGTAGCCGTCTCAGTCGCTGTCGGTGTCGATTAGGGGATCTGCTGCCTTCTCTATGCCTATATCTACCCCTATCTGCCTCAGTCGACGTCTCAGTCGGCGTCGCAGCCTCTGTCAGCGTTTCTGTAGGCGTCTAAGTCGCTGCCGCTGTCGATTGGGGGGTCTGCTGCCTTCTCTATGCCTATATCTACCCCTATCTGCCTCAGTCGGCGCCGTAGCCTCTGTCAACGTCTCTGTAGGCGTCTCAGACGTTGCCGCTGTCGATTGGGGGGGTCTGCTGCCTTCTCTATGCCCATATCTTCCCTTATCTGCCTCAGTCGGCGTCTCAGCCTCTGTCAGCGTCTCTGTAGGCGTCTCAGTCGCTGCCGCTGTCGATTGGGAGGTCTGCTGCCTTCTCTATGACTATATCTACCCCTATCTGCCTCAGTCGGCGTCGCAGCCTCTGTCAGCGTCTCTGTAGGTGTCTGAGTCTCTGCTGCTGTCGATTGGAGGGGCTGCTGCCTTCTCTGTGCCTATATCTACCCCTATCTGCCTCAGTCGGCGTCGCAGCCTCTGTCAGCGTCTCTGAAGGCGTCAAAGTCGCTGCCGCTGTCGATTGGGAGGTTTGCTGTCTTCTCTATGCCTATATCTACCCCTATCTGCCTCAGTCGGCCTCTCAGTCGGCGTCGCAGCCTCTGTCAGCGTTTCTGTAGGCGTTTCAGTCGCTGTCGCTGTCGATTAGGGGGTCTGCTGCCTTCTCTATGCCTATATCTACCCCTATCTGCGTCAGTCGTCATCGCAGCCTCTGTCAGCGTCTCTGTGGGCGTCTCAGTCGCTGCCGCTGTCGATTAAGGAGTCTGCTGCCTTCTCTATGCCCATATCTACCCCTATCTGCCTCAGTCGGCGTTGCAGCCTCTATCAGCGTATCTGTAGGCGTCTCAATCGCTGCCGCTGTCGATTGGGTGTCTGCTGCCTTCTCTATGCCTATATCAACCCCTATCTGCGTCAGTCGTCGTCGCAGCCTCTGTCAGCGTCTCTGTAGGCATCTCAGTCGTTGCCGCTGTCGATTGGGTGTCTGCTGCCTTCTCTATGCCTTTATCCACCCCTATCTGCCTCAGTCGGCGTCGCAGCCTCTGTCAACGTGTCTGTAGCCGTCTCAGTTGCTGTCGGTGTCGATTAGGGGATCTGCTGCCTTCTCTATGCCTATATCTACCCCTATCTGCCTCAGTCGACGTCTCAGTCGGCGTCGCAGCCTCTGTCAGCGTTTCTGTAGGCGTCTAAGTCGCTGCCGCTGTCGATTGGGGGGTCTGCTGCCTTCTCTATGCCTATATCTACCCCTATCTGCCTCAGTCGGCGCCGTAGCCTCTGTCAACGTCTCTGTAGGCGTCTCAGACGTTGCCGCTGTCGATTGGGGGGGTCTGCTGCCTTCTCTATGCCCATATCTTCCCTTATCTGCCTCAGTCGGCGTCTCAGCCTCTGTCAGCGTCTCTGTAGGCGTCTCAGTCTCTGCTGCTGTCGATTGGTGGGGCTGCTGCCTTCTCTGTGCCTATATCTACCCCTATCTGCCTCAGTCGGCGTCGCAGCCTCTGTCAGCGTCTCTGAAGGCGTCTCAGTCGCTGCCGCTGTCGATTGGGAGGTTTGCTGTCTTCTCTATGCCTATATCTACCCCTATCTGCCTCAGTCGGCCTCTCAGTCGGCGTCGCAGCCTCTGTCAGCGTTTCTGTAGGCGTTTCAGTCGCTGTCGCTGTCGATTAGGGGGTCTGCTGCCTTCTCTATGCCTATATCTACCCCTATCTGCCTCAGTCGGCGTCGCAGCCTCTGTCAGCGTCTCTGTGGGCGTCTCAGTCGCTGCCGCTGTCGATTGGGAGGTCTGCTGCCTTCTCTATGCCTATATCTACCCCTATCTACCTCAGTCGGCCTCTCAGTCGGCGCCGCAGCCTCTGTCAGCGTTTCTATAGGCGTTTCAGTCGCTGCCGCTGTCGATTAAGGAGTCTGCTGCCTTCTCTATGCCTATATCTACCCCTATCTGCGTCAGTCGTCATCGCAGCCTCTGTCAGCGTCTCTGTAGGTGTCTCAGTCGCTGCCGCTGTCGATTGGGAGGTCTGCTGCCTTCTCTATGCCTATATCTACCCCTATCTGCCTCAGTCGGCCTCTCAGTCGGCGTCGCAGCCTCTGTCAGCGTTTCTGTAGCCGTTTCAGTCGCTGTCGCTGTCGATTAGGGGGTCTGCTGCCTTCTCTATGCCTATATCTACCCCTATCTGCCTCAGTCGACGTCTCAGTCGGCGTCGCAGCCTCTGTCAGCGTCTCTATATGCGTCTCAATCGCTGCCGCTGTCGATTGGGTGTCTGCTGCCTTCTCTATGCCTATATCAACCCCTATCTGCGTCAGTCGTCGTCGCAGCCTCTGTCAGCGTCTCTGTAGGCATCTCAGTCGTTGCCGCTGTCGATTGGGTGTCTGCTGCCTTCTCTATGCCTTTATCCACCCCTATCTGCCTCAGTCGGCGTCGCAGCCTCTGTCAACGTGTCTGTAGCCGTCTCAGTCGCTGTCGGTGTCGATTAGGGGATCTGCTGCCTTCTCTATGCCTATATCTACCCCTATCTGCCTCAGTCGACGTCTCAGTCGGCGTCGCAGCCTCTGTCAGCGTTTCTGTAGGCGTCTAAGTCGCTGCCGCTGTCGATTGGGGGGTCTGCTGCCTTCTCTATGCCTATATCTACCCATATCTGCCTCAGTCGGCGCCGTAGCCCCTGTCAACGTCTCTGTAGGCGTCTCAGACGTTGCCGCTGTCGATTGGGGGGTCTGCTGCCTTCTCTATGCCTATATCTTCCCTTATCTGCCTCAGTCGGCGTCTCAGCCTCTGTCAGCGTCTCTGTAGGCGTCTCAGTCGCTGCCGCTGTCGATTGGGAGGTCTGCTGCCTTCTCTATGCCTATATCTACCCCTATCTGCCTCAGTCGGCCTCTCAGTCGGCGCCGCAGCCTCTGTCAGCGTTTCTGTAGGCGTCTCAGTCGCTGTCGCTGTCGATTAGGGGGTCTGCTGCCTTCTCAATGCCTATATCTACCCTTATCTGCCTCAGTCGGCCTCTCAGTCGGTGTCGCAGCCTCTGTCAGCGTTTCTGTAGGCGTCTCAGTCGCTGTCGCTGTCGATTAGGGGGTCTGCTGCCTTCTCTATGCCTATATCTTCCCCTATCTGCCTCAGTCGGCGTCTCAGTCGGTGTCGCAGCCTCTGTCAGCATTTCTGTAGGCGTCTCAATCGCTGGCGCTGTCGATTGGGGGTCTGCTCCCTTCTCTATGACTATATCTACCCCTATCTGCCTCAGTCGGCGTCGCAGCCTCTGTCAGCGTCTCTGTAGGTGTCTGAGTCTCTGCTGCTGTCGATTGGTGGGGCTGCTGCCTTCTCTGTGCCTATATCTACCCCTATCTACCTCAGTCGGCGTCGCAGCCCCTGTCAGCGTCTCTGAAGGCGTCTCAGTCGCTGCCGCTGTCGATTGGGAGGTCTGCTGCCTTCTCTATGCCTATATCTACCCCTATCTGCCTCAGTCGGCCTCTCAGTCGGCGTCGCAGCCTCTGTCAGCGTTTCTGTAGGCGTTTCAGTCGCTGTCGCTGTCGATTAGGGGGTCTGCTGCCTTCTCTATGCCTATATCTACCCCTATCTGCGTCAGTCGTCATCGCAGCCTCTGTCAGCGTCTCTGTAGACATCTCAGTCGCTGCCGCTGTCGATTGGGAGGTCTGCTGCCTTCCCTATGCCTATATCTACCCCTATCTGCCTCAGTCGGCCTCTCAGTCGGCGTCGCAGCCTCTGTCAGCGTTTCTGTAGGCGTTTCAGTCGCTGTCGCTGTCGATTAGGGGGTCTGCTGCCTTCTCTATGCCTATATCTACCCCTATCTGCCTCAGTCGACGTCTCAGTCGGCGTCGCAACCTCTGTCAGCGTCTCTGTATGCGTCTCAGTCGCTGCCGCTGTCGATTGGGGGTCTGCTGCCTTCTCTATGCCTTTATCCACCCCTAACTGCCTCAGTCGATGTCTCAGTCGGCGTCGCAGCCTCTGTCAGCGTTTCTATAGGCGTTTCAGTCGCTGTCGCTGTCGATTAGGGGGTCTGCTGCCTTCTCTATGCCTATATCTACCCCTATCTGCGTCAGTCGTCATCGCAGCCTCTGTCAGCGTCTCTGTAGGCGTCTCAGTCGCTGCCGCTGTCGATTGGGAGGTCTGCTGCCTTCTCTATGCCTATATCTACCCCTATCTGCCTCAGTCGGCCTCTCAGTCGGCGTCGCAGCCTCTGTCAGCGTTTCTGTATTCGTTTCAGTCGCTGTCGCTGTCGATTAGGGGGTCTGCTGCCTTCTCTATGCCTATATCTACCCCTATCTGCCTCAGTCGACGTCTCAGTCGGCGTCGCAGCCTCTGTCAGCGTCTCTATATGCGTCTCAGTCGCTGCCGCTGTCGATTAAGGAGTCTGCTGCCTTCTCTATGCCCATATCTACCCCTATCTGCCTCAGTTGGCGTTGCAGCCTCTATCAGCGTATCTGTAGGCGTCTCAATCGCTGCCGCTGTCGATTGGGTGTCTGCTGCCTTCTCTATACCTATATCTAACCCTATCTGCCTCAGTCGGCCTCTCAGTCGGCGCCGCAGCCTCTGTCAGCGTTTCTGTAGGCATCTCAGTCGCTGTCGCTGTCGATTAGGGGGTCTGCTGCCTTCTCAATGCCTATATCTACGCTTATCTGCCTCAGTCGGCGTCTCAGTCGGTGTCGCAGCCTCTGTCAGCATCTCTGTAGGCGTCTCAATCGCTGGCGCTGTCGATTGGGGGTCTGCTGCCTTCTCTATGACTATATCTACCCCTATCTGCCTCAGTCGGCGTCGCAACCTCTGTCAGCGTCTCTGTAGGTGTCTGAGTCTCTGCTGCTGTCGATTGGTGGGGCTGCTGCCTTCTCTGTGCCTATATCTACCCCTATCTGCCTCAGTCGGCGTCGCAGCCTCTGTCAGCGTCTCTGAAGGCGTCTCAGTCGCTGCCGCTGTCGATTGGGAGGTCTGCTGCCTTCTCTATGCCAATATCTACCCCTATCTGCCTCAGTCGACGTCTCAGTCGGCGTCGCAGCCTCTGTCAGCGTCTCTATATGCGTCTCAGTCGCTGCCGCTGTCGATTAAGGAGTCTGCTGCCTTCTCTATGCCCATATCTACCCCTATCTGCCTCAGTCGGCGTGGCAGCCTCTATCAGCGTATCTGTAGGCGTCTCAATCGCTGCCGCTGTCGATTGGGTGTCTGCTGCCTTCTCTATATCTATATCTACCCCTATCTGCGACAGTCGTCGTCGCAGCCTCTGTCAGCGTCTCTGTAGGCGTCACAGTCACTGCCGCTGTCGATTAGTGGGTCTGCTGCCTTCTCTATGCCTATATCTTCCCCTATCTGCCTCAGTCGGCGTCTCAGTCGGTGTCGCAGCCTCTGTCAGCATCTCTGTAGGCGTCTCAATCGCTGGCGCTGTCGATTGGGGGTCTGCTGCCTTCTCTATGCCTATATCTACCCCTATCTGCCTCAGTCGGCGTCGCAGCCTCTGTCAGCGTCTCTGTAGGTGTCTGAGTCTCTGCTGCTGTCGATTGGTGGGGCTGCTGCCTTCTCTGTGCCTATATCTACCCCTATCTGCCTCAGTCGGCGTCGCAGCCTCTGTCAGCGTCTCTGAAACCGTCTCAGTCGCTGCCGCTGTCGATTGTGAGGTCTGCTGCCTTCTCTATGCCTATATCTACCCCTATCTGCCTCAGTCGGCCTCTCAGTCGGCGTCGCAGCCTCTGTCAGCGTTTCTATAGGCGTTTCAGTCGCTGTCGCTGTCGATTAGGGGGTCTGCTGCCTTCTCTATGCCTATATCTACCCCTATCTGCGTCAGTCGTCATCGCAGCCTCTGTCAGCGTCTCTGTAGGCGTCTCAGTCGCTGCCGCTGTCGATTGGGAGGTCTGCTGCCTTCTCTATGCCTATATCTACCCCTATCTGCCTCAGTCGGCCTCTCAGTCGGCGTCGCAGCCTCTGTCAGCGTTTCTGTATTCGTTTCAGTCGCTGTCGCTGTCGATTAGGGGGTCTGCTGCCTTCTCTATGCCTATATCTACCCCTATCTGCCTCAGTCGACGTCTCAGTCGGCGTCGCAGCCTCTGTCAGCGTCTCTATATGCGTCTCAGTCGCTGCCGCTGTCGATTAAGGAGTCTGCTGCCTTCTCTATGCCCATATCTACCCCTATCTGCCTCAGTTGGCGTTGCAGCCTCTATCAGCGTATCTGTAGGCGTCTCAATCGCTGCCGCTGTCGATTGGGTGTCTGCTGCCTTCTCTATACCTATATCTACCCCTATCTGCGTCAGTCGTCGTCGCAGCCTCTGTCAGCGTCTCTGTAGGCGTCTCAGTCGCTGCCGCTGTCGTTTAGTGGGTCTGCTGCCTTCTCTATGCCTATATCTTCCCCTATCTGCCTCAGTCGGCGTCTCAGTCGGTGTCGCAGCCTCTGTCAGCATCTCTGTAGGCGTCTCAATCGCTGGCGCTGTCGATTGGGGGTCTGCTGCTTTCTCTATGCCTATATCTACCCCTATCTGCCTCAGTCGGCGTCGCAGCCTCTGTCAGCGTCTCTGTAGGTGTCTGAGTCTCTGCTGCTGTCGATTGCTGGGGCTGCTGCCTTCTCTGTGCCTATATCTACCCCTATCTGCCTCAGTCAGCGTCTGTGAAGGCGTCTCAGTCGCTGCTGCTGTCGATTAGAGGGGTCTGCTGCCTTCTCTATGCCAATATCTACCCCTATCTGCCTCAGTCGGCGTCGCAGCGTCTATCAGCGTCTCTGTAGGCGTCTCAATCGCTGCCGCTGTCGATTGGGTGTCTGCTCCCTTCTCTATGCCTATATCTATCCCTATTTGCCTCAGTCGGCGTCTCAGTCATCGTCGCAGCCTCTGTCAGCGTCTCTATATGCGTCTCAATCGCTGCCGCTGTCGATTGGGGGGTCTGCTGCCTTCTCTATGCCTATATCTACCCCTATCTGCGTCAGTCGTCGTCGCAGCCTCTGTCAGCGTCTCTGTAGGTGTCTCAGTCGCTGCCCCTGTCGATTAGGGGGAAAGCTGCCTTCTCTATGCCTATATCTTCCCCTATCTGCCTCAGTCGGCGTCTCAGTCGGTGTCGCAGCCTCTGTCAGCATCTCTGTAGGCGTCTCAATCGCTACCGCTGTCGATTGGGGGTCTGCTGCCTTCTCTATGCCTATATCTACCCCTATCTGCCTCAGTCGGCGTCGCAGCCTCTGTCAGCGTCTCTGTAGGTGTCTGAGTCTCTGCTGCTGTCGATTGGTGGGGCTGCTGCCTTCTCTGTGCCTATATCTACCCCTATCTGCCTCAGTCGGCGTCGCAGCCTCTGTCAGCGTCTGTGAAGGCGTCTCAGTCGCTGCTGCTGTCGATTAGAGGGGTCTGCTGCCTTCTCTATGCAAATATCTACCCCTATCTGCCTCAGTCGGCGTCGCAGCGTCTATCAGCGTCTCTGTAGGCGTCTCAATCGCTGCCGCTGTCGATTGGGTGTCTGCTCCTTTCTCTATGCCTATATCTATCACTATTTGCCTCAGTCGGCGTCTCAGTCATCGTCGCAACCTCTGTCAGCGTCTCTATATGCGTCTCAATCGCTGCCGCTGTCGATTGCGGGGTCTGCTGCCTTCTCTATGCCTATATCTACCCCTATCTGCGTCAGTCGTCGTCGCAGCCTCTGTCAGCGTCTCTGTAGGCTTCTCAGTCGCTGCTGCTGTCAATTAGGGGGTCTGCTGCCTTCTCTATGCCTATATCTTCCCCTATCTGCCTCAGTCGACGTCTCAGTCGGCGTCGCAACCTCTGTCAGCGTTTCTGTAAGCGTCTCAGTCGCTGTCGCTGTCGATTAGGGTGTCTGCTGCCTTCTCTATGCCTATATCAACCCCTATCTGCGTCAGTCGTCGTCGCAGCCTCTGTCAGGGTCTCTGTAGGCGTCTCAGTCGTTGCCGCTGTCGATTGGGGGTCTGCTGCCTTCTCTATGCCTATATCTACCCCTATCTGCCTCAGTCGGCGTCGCAGCCTCTGTCAGCGTCTCTGTAGGTGTCTGAGTCTCTGCTGCTGTCGATTGGTGGGGCTGCTGCCTTCTCTGTGCCTATATCTACCCCTATCTGCCTCAGTCGGCGTCGCAGCCTCTGTCAGCGTCTGTGAAGGCGTCTCAGTCGCTGCTGCTGTCGATTAGAGGGGTCTGCTGCCTTCTCTATGCCAATATCTACCCCTATCTGCCTCAGTCGGCGTCGCAGCGTCTATCAGCGTCTCTGTAGGCGTCTCAATCGCTGCCGCTGTCGATTGGGTGTCTGCTCCCTTCTCTATGCCTATATCTATCACTATTTGCCTCAGTCGGCGTCTCAGTCATCGTCGCAGCCTCTGTCAGCGTCTCTATATGCGGTTTAATCGCTGCCGCTGTCGATTGGGGGGTCTGCTGCCTTCTCTATGCCTATATCTACCCGTATCTGCGTCAGTCGTCGTCGCAGCCTCTGTCAGCGTCTCTGTAGGCTTCTCAGTCGCTGCTGCTGTCGATTAGGGGGTCTGCTGCCTTCTCTATGCCTATATCTTCCCCTATCTGCCTCAGTCGACGTCTCAGTCGGCGTCGCAACCTCTGTCAGCGTTTCTGTAAGCGTCTCAGTCGCTGTCGCTGTCGATTAGGGTGTCTGCTGCCTTCTCTATGCCTATATCAACCCCTATCTGCGTCAGTCGTCGTCGCAGCCTCTGTCAGCGTTTCTGTAGGCGTCTCAGTCGCTGCCGCTGTCGATTGGGGGTCTGCTGCCTTCTCTATGCCTTTATCCACCCCTAACTGCCTCAGTCGACGTCTCAGTCGGCGTCGCAACCTCTGTCAGCGTTTCTGTAAGCGTCTCAGTCGCTGTCGCTGTCGATTAGGGTGTCTGCTGCCTTCTCTATGCCTATATCAACCCCTATCTGCGTCAGTCGTCGTCGCAGCCTCTGTCAGGGTCTCTGTAGGCGTCTCAGTCGTTGCCGCTGTCGATTGGGTGTCTGCTGCCTTCTCTATGCCTTTATCCACCCCTATCTGCCTCAGTCGGCGTCGCGGCCTCTGTCAACGTGTCTGTAGCCGTCTCAGTCGCTGTCGGTGTCGATTAGGGGATCTGCTGCCTTCTCTATGCCTATATCTACCCCTATCTGCCTCAGTCGACGTCTCAGTCGGCGTCGCAGCCTCTGTCAGCGTTTCTGTAGGCGTCTAAGTCGCTGCCGTTGTCGATTGGGGGGTCTGCTGCCTTCTCTATGCCTATATCTACCCCTATCTGCCTCAGTCGGCGCCGTAGCCTCTGTCAACGTCTCTGTAGGCGTCTCAGACGTTGCCGCTGTCGATTGGGGGGTCTGCTGCCTTTTCTATGCCTATATCTTCCCTTATCTGCCTCAGTCGGCGTCTCAGCCTCTGTCAGCGTCTCTGTAGGCGTCTCAGTCGCTGCCGCTGTCGATTGGGATGTCTGCTGCCTTCTCTGTGCCTATATCTACCCCTATCTGCCTCAGTCGGCGTCGCAGCCTTTGTCAGCGTCTGTGAAGGCGTCTCAGTCGCTGCTGCTGTCGATTAGAGGGGTCTGCTGCCTTCTCTATGCCAATATCTACCCCTATCTGCCTCAATCGGCGTCGCAGCGTCTATCAGCGTCTCTGTAGGCGTCTCAATCGCTGCCGCTGTCGATTGGGTGTCTGCTCCCTTCTCTATGCCTATATCTATCCCTATTTGCTTCAGTCGGCGTCTCAGTCATCGTCGCAGCCTCTGTCAGCGTCTCTATATGCGTCTCAATCGCTGCCGCTGTCGATTGGGGGGTCTGCTGCCTTCTCTATGCCTATATCTACCCCTATCTGCCTCAGTCGGCGCCGCAGCCTCTGTCAGCGTTTCTGTAGGCGTCTCAGTCGCTGTCGCTGTCGATTAGGGGGTCTGCTGCCTTCTCAATGCCTATATCTACCCTTATCTGCCTCAGTCGGCGTCTCAGTCGGTGTCGCAGCCTCTGTCAGCATCTCTGTAGGCGTCTCAATCGCTGGCGCTGTCGATTGGGGGTCTGCTGCCTTCTCTATGACTATATCTACCCCTATCTGCCTCAGTCGGCGTCGCAGCCTCTGTCAGCGTCTCTGTAGGTGTCTGAGTCTCTGCTGCTGTCGATTGGTGGGGCTGCTGCCTTCTCTGTGCCTATATCTACCCCTATCTGCCTCAGTCGGCGTCGCAGCCTCTGTCAGCGCCTCTGAAGGCGTCTCAGTCGCTGCCGCTGTCGATTGGGAGGTCTGCTGCCTTCTCTATGCCTATATCTACCCCTATCTGCCTCAGTCGGCCTCTCAGTCGGCGTCGCAGCCTCTGTCAGCGTTTCTATAGGCGTTTCAGTCGCTGTCGCTGTCGATTAGGGGGTCTGCTGCCTTCTCTATGCCTATATCTACCCCTATCTGCGTCAGTCGTCATCGCAGCCTCTGTCAGCGTCTCTGTAGGCGTCTCAGTCGCTGCCGCTGTCGATTGGGAGGTCTGTTGCCTTCTCTATGCCTATATCTACCCCTATCTGCCTCAGTCGGCCTCTCAGTCGGCGTCGCAGCCTCTGTCAGCGTTTCTGTATTCGTTTCAGTCGCTGTCGCTGTCGATTAGGGGGTCTGCTGCCTTCTCTATGCCTATATCTACCCCTATCTGCCTCAGTCGACGTCTCAGTCGGCGTCGCAGCCTCTGTCAGCGTCTCTATATGCGTCTCAGTCGCTGCCGCTGTCGATTAAGGAGTCTGCTGCCTTCTCTATGCCCATATCTACCCCTATCTGCCTCAGTTGGCGTTGCAGCCTCTATCAGCGTATCTGTAGGCGTCTCAATCGCTGCCGCTGTCGATTGGGTGTCTGCTCCCTTCTCTATGCCTATATCTATCCCTATTTGCCTCAGTCGGCGTCTCAGTCATCGTCGCAGCCTCTGTCAGCGTCTCTATATGCGGTTTAATCGCTGTCGCTGTCGATTAGGGGGTCTGCTGCCTTCTCTATACCTATATCTACCCCTATCTGCGTCAGTCGTCGTCGCAGCCTCTGTCAGCGTCTCTGTAGGCGTCTCAGTCGCTGCCGCTGTCGTTTAGTGGGTCTGCTGCCTTCTCTATGCCTATATCTTCCCCTATCTGCCTCAGTCGGCGTCTCAGTCGGTGTCGCAGCCTCTGTCAGCATCTCTGTAGGCGTCTCAATCGCTGGCGCTGTCGATTGGGGGTCTGCTGCCTTCTCTATGCCTATATCTACCCCTATCTGCCTCAGTCGGCGTCGCAGCCTCTGTCAGCGTCTCTGTAGGTGTCTGAGTCTCTGCTGCTGTCGATTGGTGGGGCTGCTGCCTTCTCTGTGCCTATATCTACCCCTATCTGCCTCAGTCAGCGTCTGTGAAGGCGTCTCAGTCGCTGCTGCTGTCGATTAGATTGGTCTGCTGCCTTCTCTATGCCAATATCTACCCCTATCTGCCTCAGTCGGCGTCGCAGCGTCTATCAGCGTCTCTGTAGGCGTCTCAATCGCTGCCGCTGTCGATTGGGTGTCTGCTCCCTTCTCTATGCCTATATCTATCCCTATTTGCCTCAGTCGGCGTCTCAGTCATCGTCGCAGCCTCTGTCAGCGTCTCTATATGCGGTTTAATCGCTGCCGCTGTCGATTGGGGGGTCTGCTGCCTTCTCTATGCCTATATCTACCCCTATCTGCGTCAGTCGTCGTCGCAGCCTCTGTCAGCGTCTCTGTAGGCTTCTCAGTCGCTGCTGCTGTCGATTAGGGGGTCTGCTGAATTCTCTATGCCTATATCTTCCCCTATCTGCCTCAGTCGACGTCTCAGTCGGCGTCGCAACCTCTGTCAGCGTTTCTGTAAGCGTCTCAGTCGCTGCCGTTGTCGATTGGGGGGTCTGCTGCCTTCTCTATGCCTATATCTACCCCTATCTGCCTCAGTCGGCGCCGTAGCCTCTGTCAACGTCTCTGTAGGCGTCTCAGTCGCTGCCGCTGTCGATTGGGATGTCTGCTGCCTTCTCTGTGCCTATATCTACCCCTATCTGCCTCAGTCGGCGTCGCAGCCTTTGTCAGCGTCTGTGAAGGCGTCTCAGTCGCTGCTGCTGTCGATTAGAGGGGTCTGCTGCCTTCTCTATGCCAATATCTACCCCTATCTGCCTCAGTCGGCGTCGCAGCGTCTATCAGCGTCTCTGTAGGCGTCTCAATCGCTGCCGCTGTCGATTGGGTGTCTGCTCCCTTCTCTATGCCTATATCTATCCCTATTTGCTTCAGTCGGCGTCTCAGTCATCGTCGCAGCCTCTGTCAGCGTCTCTATATGCGTCTCAATCGCTGCCGCTGTCGATTGGGGGGTCTGCTGCCTTCTCTATGCCTATATCTACCCCTATCTGCGTCAGTCGGCGCCGCAGCCTCTGTCAGCGTTTCTGTAGGCGTCTCAGTCGCTGTCGCTGTCGATTAGGGGGTCTGCTGCCTTCTCAATGCCTATATCTACCCTTATCTGCCTCAGTCGGCGTCTCAGTCGGTGTCGCAGCCTCTGTCAGCATCTCTGTAGGCGTCTCAATCGCTGGCGCTGTCGATTGGGGGTCTGCTGCCTTCTCTATGACTATATCAACCCCTATCTGCCTCAGTCGGCGTCGCAGCCTCTGTCAGCGTCTCTGTAGGTGTCTGAGTCTCTGCTGCTGTCGATTGGTGGGGCTGCTGCCTTCTCTGTGCCTATATCTACCCCTATCTGCCTCAGTCGGCGTCGCAGCCTCTGTCAGCGTCTCTGAAGGCGTCTCAGTCGCTGCCGCTGTCGATTGGGAGGTCTGCTGCCTTCTCTATGCCTATATCTACCCCTATCTGCCTCAGTCGGCCTCTCAGTCGGCGTCGCAGCCTCTGTCAGCGTTTCTATAGGCGTTTCAGTCGCTGTCGCTGTCGATTAGGGGGTCTGCTGCCTTCTCTATGCCTATATCTACCCCTATCTGCGTCAGTCGTCATCGCAGCCTCTGTCAGCGTCTCTGTAGGCGTCTCAGTCGCTGCCGCTGTCGATTGGGAGGTCTGCTGCCTTCTCTATGCCTATATCTACCCCTATCTGCCTCAGTCGGCCTCTCAGTCGGCGTCGCAGCCTCTGTCAGCGTTTCTGTATTCGTTTCAGTCGCTGTCGCTGTCGATTAGGGGGTCTGCTGCCTTCTCTATGCCTATATCTACCCCTATCTGCCTCAGTCGACGTCTCAGTCGGCGTCGCAGCCTCTGTCAGCGTCTCTATATGCGTCTCAGTCGCTGCCGCTGTCGATTAAGGAGTCTGCTGCCTTCTCTATGCCCATATCTACCCCTATCTGCCTCAGTTGGCGTTGCAGCCTCTATCAGCGTATCTGTAGGCGTCTCAATCGCTGCCGCTGTCGATTGGGTGTCTGCTGCCGTCTCTATACCTATATCTACCCCTATCTGCGTCAGTCGTCGTCGCAGCCTCTGTCAGCGTCTCTGTAGGCGTCTCAGTCGCTGCCGCTGTCGTTTAGTGGGTCTGCTGCCTTCTCTATGCCTATATCTTCCCCTATCTGCCTCAGTCGGCGTCTCAGTCGGTGTCGCAGCCTCTGTCAGCATCTCTGTAGGCGTCTCAATCGCTGGCGCTGTCGATTGGGGGTCTGCTGCCTTCTCTATGCCTATATCTACCCCTATCTGCCTCAGTCGGCGTCGCAGCCTCTGTCAGCGTCTCTGTAGGTGTCTGAGTCTCTGCTGCTGTCGATTGGTGGGGCTGCTGCCTTCTCTGTGCCTATATCTACCCCTATCTGCCTAAGTCAGCGTCTGTGAAGGCGTCTCAGTCGCTGCTGCTGTCGATTAGAGGGGTCTGCTGCCTTCTCTATGCCAATATCTACCCCTATCTGCCTCAGTCGGCGTCGCAGCGTCTATCAGCGTCTCTGTAGGCGTCTCAATCGCTGCCGCTGTCGATTGGGTGTCTGCTCCCTTCTCTATGCCTATATCTATCCCTATTTGCCTCAGTCGGCGTCTCAGTCATCGTCGCAGCCTCTGTCAGCGTCTCTATATGCGTCTCAATCGCTGCCGCTGTCGATTGGGGGGTCTGCTGCCTTCTCTATGCCTATATCTACCCCTATCTGCGTCAGTCGTCGTCGCAGCCTCTGTCAGCGTCTCTGTAGGCTTCTCAGTCGCTGCTGCTGTCGATTAGGGGGTCTGCTGCCTTCTCTATGCCTATATCTACCCCTATCTGCGTCAGTCGTCGTCGCAGCCTCTGTCAGCGTCTCTGTAGGCTTCTCAGTCGCTGCTGCTGTCGATTAAGGAGTCTGCTGCCTTCTCTATGCCCATATCTACCCCTATCTGCCTCAGTTGGCGTTGCAGCCTCTATCAGCGTATCTGTAGGCGTCTCAATCGGTGCCGCTGTCGATTGGGTGTCTGCTGCCTTCTCTATACCTATATCTACCCCTATCTGCGTCAGTCGTCGTCGCAGCCTCTGTCAGCGTCTCTGTAGGCTTCTCAGTCGCTGCTGCTGTCGATTAGGGGGTCTGCTGCCTTCTCTATGCCTATATCTTCCCCTATCTGCCTCAGTCGACGTCTCAGTCGGCGTCGCAACCTCTGTCAGCGTTTCTGTAAGCGTCTCAGTCGCTGTCGCTGTCGATTAGGGTGTCTGCTGCCTTCTCTATACCTATATCAACCCCTATCTGCCTCAGTCGGCGTCGCAGCCTCTGTCAGCGTCTCTGTAGGTGTCTGAGTCTCTGCTGCTGTCGATTGGTGGGGCTGCTGCCTTCTCTGTGCCTATATCTACCCCTATCTGCCTCAGTCGGCGTCGCAGCCTCTGTCAGCGTCTGTGAAGGCGTCTCAGTCGCTGCTGCTGTCGATTAGAGGGGTCTGCTGCCTTCTCTATGCCAATATCTACCCCTATCTGCCTCAGTCGGCGTCGCAGCGTCTATCAGCGTCTCTGTAGGCGTCTCAATCGCTGCCGCTGTCGATTGGGTGTCTGCTCCCTTCTCTATGCCTATATCTATCACTATTTGCCTCAGTCGGCGTCTCAGTCATCGTCGCAGCCTCTGTCAGCGTCTCTATATGCGGTTTAATCGCTGCCGCTGTCGATTGGGGGGTCTGCTGCCTTCTCTATGCCTATATCTACCCCTATCTGCGTCAGTCGTCGTCGCAGCCTCTGTCAGCGTCTCTGTAGGCTTCTCAGTCGCTGCTGCTGTCGATTAGGGGGTCTGCTGAATTCTCTATGCCTATATCTTCCCCTATCTGCCTCAGTCGACGTCTCAGTCGGCGTCGCAACCTCTGTCAGCGTTTCTGTAAGCGTCTCAGTCGCTGTCGCTGTCGATTAGGGTGTCTGCTGCCTTCTCTATGCCTATATCAACCCCTATCTGCGTCAGTCGTCGTCGCAGCCTCTGTCAGCGATTCTGTAGGCGTCTCAATCGCTGTCGGTGTCGATTAGGGGATCTGCTGCCTTCTCTATGCCTATATCTACCCCTATCTGCCTCAGTCGACGTCTCAGTCGGCGTCGCAGCCTCTGTCAGCGTTTCTGTAGGCGTCTAAGTCGCTGCCGTTGTCGATTGGGGGGTCTGCTGCCTTCTCTATGCCTATATCTACCCCTATCTGCCTCAGTCGGCGCCGTAGCCTCTGTCAACGTCTCTGTAGGCGTCTCAGACGTTGCCGCTGTCGATTGGGGGGTCTGCTGCCTTTTCTATGCCTATATCTTCCCTTATCTGCCTCAGTCGGCGTCTCAGCCTCTGTCAGCGTCTCTGTAGGCGTCTCAGTCGCTGCCGCTGTCGATTGGGATGTCTGCTGCCTTCTCTGTGCCTATATCTACCCCTATCTGCCTCAGTCGGCGTCGCAGCCTTTGTCAGCGTCTGTGAAGGCGTCTCAGTCGCTACTGCTGTCGATTAGAGGGGTCTGCTGCCTTCTCTATGCCAATATCTACCCCTATCTGCCTCAGTCGGCGTCGCAGCGTCTATCAGCGTCTCTGTAGGCGTCTCAATCGCTGCCGCTGTCGATTGGGTGTCTGCTCCCTTCTCTATGCCTATATCTATCCCTATTTGCCTCAGTCGGCGTCTCAGTCATCGTCGCAGCCTCTGTCAGCGTCTCTATATGCGGTTTAATCGCTGCCGCTGTCGATTGGGGGGTCTGCTGCCTTCTCTATGCCTATATCTACCCCTATCTGCGTCAGTCGTCGTCGCAGCCTCTGTCAGCGTCTCTGTAGGCTTCTCAGTCGCTGCTGCTGTCGATTAGGGGGTCTGCTGAATTCTCTATGCCTATATCTTCCCCTATCTGCCTCAGTCGACGTCTCAGTCGGCGTCGCAACCTCTGTCAGCATTTCTGTAAGCGTCTCAGTCGCTGTCGCTGTCGATTAGGGTGTCTGCTGCCTTCTCTATGCCTATATCAACCCCTATCTGCGTCAGTCGTCGTCGCAGCCTCTGTCAGCGTTTCTGTAGGCGTCTCAGTCGCTGTCGGTGTCGATTAGGGGATCTGCTGCCTTCTCTATGCCTATATCTACCCCTATCTGCCTCAGTCGACGTCTCAGTCGGCGTCGCAGCCTCTGTCAGCGTTTCTGTAGGCGTCTAAGTCGCTGCCGTTGTCGATTGGGGGGTCTGCTGCCTTCTCTATGCCTATATCTACCCCTATCTGCCTCAGTCGGCGCCGTAGCCTCTGTCAACGTCTCTGTAGGCGTCTCAGACGTTGCCGCTGTCGATTGGGGGGTCTGCTGCCTTTTCTATGCCTATATCTTCCCTTATCTGCCTCAGTCATCGTCGCAGCCTCTGTCAGCGTCTCTATATGCGTCTCAATCGCTGCCGCTGTCGATTGGGGGGTCTGCTGCCTTATCTATGCCTATATCTACCCCTATCTGCGTCAGTCGGCGTCGCAGCCTTTGTCAGCGTCTGTGAAGGCGTCTCAGTCGCTGCTGCTGTCGATTAGAGGGGTCTGCTGCCTTCTCTATGCCTATATCTACCCTTATCTGCCTCAGTCGGCGTCTCAGTCGGTGTCGCAGCCTCTGTCAGCATCTCTGTAGGCGTCTCAATCGCTGGCGCTGTCGATTGGGGGTCTGCTGCCTTCTCTATGACTATATCAACCCCTATCTGCCTCAGTCGGCGTCGCAGCCTCTGTCAGCGTCTCTGTAGGTGTCTGAGTCTCTGCTGCTGTCGATTGGTGGGGCTGCTGCCTTCTCTGTGCCTATATCTACCCCTATCTGCCTCAGTCGGCGTCGCAGCCTCTGTCAGCGTTTCTATAGGCGTTTCAGTCGCTGTCGCTGTCGATTAGGGGGTCTGCTGCCTTCTCTATGCCTATATCTACCCCTATCTGCGTCAGTCGTCATCGCAGCCTCTGTCAGCGTCTCTGTAGGTGTCTGAGTCTCTGCTGCTGTCGATTGGTGGGGCTGCTGCCTTCTCTGTGCCTATATCTACCCCTATCTGCCTCAGTCAGCGTCTGTGAAGGCGTCTCAGTCGCTGCTGCTGTCGATTAGAGGGGTCTGCTGCCTTCTCTATGCCAATATCTACCCCTATCTGCCTCAGTCGGCGTCGCAGCGTCTATCAGCGTCTCTGTAGGCGTCTCAATCGCTGCCGCTGTCGATTGGGTGTCTGCTCCCTTCTCTATGCCTATATCTATCCCTATTTGCCTCAGTCGGCGTCTCAGTCATCGTCGCAGCCTCTGTCAGCGTCTCTATATGCGTCTCAATCGCTGCCGCTGTCGATTGGGGGGTCTGCTGCCTTCTCTATGCCTATATCTACCCCTATCTGCGTCAGTCGTCGTCGCAGCCTCTGTCAGCGTCTCTGTAGGCTTCTCAGTCGCTGCTGCTGTCGATTAGGGGGTCTGCTGCCTTCTCTATGCCTATATCTACCCCTATCTGCGTCAGTCGTCGTCGCAGCCTCTGTCAGCGTCTCTGTAGGCTTCTCAGTCGCTGCTGCTGTCGATTAAGGAGTCTGCTGCCTTCTCTATGCCCATATCTACCCCTATCTGCCTCAGTTGGCGTTGCAGCCTCTATCAGCGTATCTGTAGGCGTCTCAATCGCTGCCGCTGTCGATTGGGTGTCTGCTGCCTTCTCTATGCCTATATCTACCCCTATCTGCGTCAGTCGTCGTCGCAGCCTCTGTCAGCGTCTCTGTAGGCTTCTCAGTCGCTGCTGCTGTCGATTAGGGGGTCTGCTGCCTTCTCTATGCCTATATCTACCCCTATCTGCGTCAGTCGTCGTCGCAGCCTCTGTCAGCGTCTCTGTAGGCTTCTCAGTCGCTGCTGCTGTCGATTAGGGGGTCTGCTGAATTCTCTATGCCTATATCTTCCCCTATCTGCCTCAGTCGACGTCTCAGTCGGCGTCGCAACCTCTGTCAGCGTTTCTGTAAGCGTCTCAGTCGCTGTCGCTGTCGATTAGGGTGTCTGCTGCCTTCTCTATGCCTATATCAACCCCTATCTGCGTCAGTCGTCGTCGCAGCCTCTGTCAGCGTTTCTGTAGGCGTCTCAGTCGCTGTCGGTGTCGATTAGGGGATCTGCTGCCTTCTCTATGCCTATATCTACCCCTATCTGCCTCAGTCGACGTCTCAGTCGGCGTCGCAGCCTCTGTCAGCGTTTCTGTAGGCGTCTCAGTCGCTGCCGTTGTCGATTGGGGGGTCTGCTGCCTTCTCTATGCCTATATCTACCCCTATCTGCCTCAGTCGGCGCCGTAGCCTCTGTCAACGTCTCTGTAGGCGTCTCAGACGTTGCCGCTGTCGATTGGGGGGTCTGCTGCCTTTTCTATGCCTATATCTTCCCTTATCTGCCTCAGTCGGCGTCTCAGCCTCTGTCAGCGTCTCTGTAGGCGTCTCAGTCGCTGCCGCTGTCGATTGGGATGTCTGCTGCCTTCTCTGTGCCTATATCTACCCCTATCTGCCTCAGTCGGCGTCGCAGCCTTTGTCAGCGTCTGTGAAGGCGTCTCAGTCGCTGCTGCTGTCGATTAGAGGGGTCTGCTGCCTTCTCTATGCCAATATCTACCCCTATCTGCCTCAGTCGGCGTCGCAGCGTCTATCAGCGTCTCTGTAGGCGTCTCAATCGCTGCCGCTGTCGATTGGGTGTCTGCTCCCTTCTCTATGCCTATATCTATCCCTATTTGCTTCAGTCGGCGTCTCAGTCATCGTCGCAGCCTCTGTCAGCGTCTCTATATGCGTCTCAATTGCTGCCGCTGTCGATTGGGGGGTCTGCTGCCTTCTCTATGCCTATATCTACCCCTATCTGCGTCAGTCGGCGCCGCAGCCTCTGTCAGCGTTTCTGTAGGCGTCTCAGTCGCTGTCGCTGTCGATTAGGGGGTCTGCTGCCTTCTCAATGCCTATATCTACCCTTATCTGCCTCAGTCGGCGTCTCAGTCGGTGTCGCAGCCTCTGTCAGCATCTCTGTAGGCGTCTCAATCGCTGGCGCTGTCGATTGGGGGTCTGCTGCCTTCTCTATGACTATATCAACCCCTATCTGCCTCAGTCGGCGTCGCAGCCTCTGTCAGCGTCTCTGTAGTTGTCTGAGTCTCTGCTGCTGTCGATTGGTGGGGCTGCTGCCTTCTCTGTGCCTATATCTACCCCTATCTGCCTCAGTCGGCGTCGCAGCCTCTGTCAGCGTCTCTGAAGGCGTCTCAGTCGCTGCCGCTGTCGATTGGGAGGTCTGCTGCCTTCTCTATGCCTATATCTACCCCTATCTGCCTCAGTCGGCCTCTCAGTCGGCGTCGCAGCCTCTGTCAGCGTTTCTATAGGCGTTTCAGTCGCTGTCGCTGTCGATTAGGGGGTCTGCTGCCTTCTCTATGCCTATATCTACCCCTATCTGCGTCAGTCGTCATCGCAGCCTCTGTCAGCGTCTCTGTAGGCGTCTCAGTCGCTGCCGCTGTCGATTGGGAGGTCTGCTGCCTTCTCTATGCCTATATCTACCCCTATCTGCCTCAGTCGGCCTCTCAGTCGGCGTCGCAGCCTCTGTCAGCGTTTCTGTATTCGTTTCAGTCGCTGTCGCTGTCGATTAGGGGATCTGCTGCCTTCTCTATGCCTATATCTACCCCTATCTGCCTCAGTCGACGTCTCAGTCGGCGTCGCAGCCTCTGTCAGCGTCTCTATATGCGTCTCAGTCGCTGCCGCTGTCGATTAAGGAGTCTGCTGCCTTCTCTATGCTCATATCTACCCCTATCTGCCTCAGTTGGAGTTGCAGCCTCTATCAGCGTATCTGTAGGCGTCTCAATCGCTGCCGCTGTCGATTGGGTGTCTGCTGCCTTCTCTATACCTATATCTACCCCTATCTGCGTCAGTCGTCGTCGCAGCCTCTGTCAGCGTCTCTGTAGGCGTCTCAGTCGCTGCCGCTGTCGTTTAGTTGGTCTGCTGCCTTCTCTATGCCTATATCTTCCCCTATCTGCCTCAGTCGGCGTCTCAGTCGGTGTCGCAGCCTCTGTCAGCATCTCTGTAGGCGTCTCAATCGCTGGCGCTGTCGATTGGGGGTCTGCTGCCTTCTCTATGCCTATATCTACCCCTATCTGCCTCAGTCGGCGTCGCAGCCTCTGTCAGCGTCTCTGTAGGTGTCTGAGTCTCTGCTGCTGTCGATTGGTGGGGCTGCTGCCTTCTCTGTGCCTATATCTACCCCTATCTGCCTCAGTCAGCGTCTGTGAAGGCGTCTCAGTCGCTGCTGCTGTCGATTAGAGGGGTCTGCTGCCTTCTCTATGCCAATATCTACCCCTATCTGCCTCAGTCGGCGTCGCAGCGTCTATCAGCGTCTCTGTAGGCGTCTCAATCGCTGCCGCTGTCGATTGGGTGTCTGCTCCCTTCTCTATGCCTATATCTATCCCTATTTGCCTCAGTCGGCGTCTCAGTCATCGTCGCAGCCTCTGTCAGCGTCTCTATATGCGTCTCAATCGCTGCCGCTGTCGATTGGGGGGTCTGCTGCCTTCTCTATGCCTATATCTACCCCTATCTGCGTCAGTCGTCGTCGCAGCCTCTGTCAGCGTCTCTGTAGGCTTCTCAGTCGCTGCTGCTGTCGATTAGGGGGTCTGCTGCCTTCTCTATGCCTATATCTACCCCTATCTGCGTCAGTCGTCGTCGCAGCCTCTGTCAGCGTCTCTGTAGGCTTCTCAGTCGCTGCTGCTGTCGATTAAGGAGTCTGCTGCCTTCTCTATGCCCATATCTACCCCTATCTGCCTCAGTTGGCGTTGCAGCCTCTATCAGCGTATCTGTAGGCGTCTCAATCGCTGCCGCTGTCGATTGGGTGTCTGCTGCCTTCTCTATACCTATATCTACCCCTATCTGCGTCAGTCGTCGTCGCAGCCTCTGTCAGCGTCTCTGTAGGCTTCTCAGTCGCTGCTGCTGTCGATTAGGGGGTCTGCTGCCTTCTCTATGCCTATATCTTCCCCTATCTGCCTCAGTCGACGTCTCAGTCGGCGTCGCAACCTCTGTCAGCGTTTCTGTAAGCGTCTCAGTCGCTGTCGCTGTCGATTAGGGTGTCTGCTGCCTTCTCTATGCCTATATCTACCCCTATCTGCCTCAGTCGACGTCTCAGTCGGCGTCGCAGCCTCTGTCAGCGTTTCTGTAGGCGTCTAAGTCGCTGCCGTTGTCGATTGGGGGGTCTGCTGCCTTCTCTATGCCTATATCAACCCCTATCTGCGTCAGTCGTCGTCGCAGCCTCTGTCAGGGTCTCTGTAGGCTTCTCAGTCGTTGCCGCTGTCGATTGGGGGTCTGCTGCCTTATCTATGCCTATATCTACCCCTATCTGCCTCAGTCGGCGTCGCAGCCTCTGTCAGCGTCTCTGTAGGTGTCTGAGTCTCTGCTGCTGTCGATTGGTGGGGCTGCTGCCTTCTCTGTGCCTATATCTACCCCTATCTGCCTCAGTCGGCGTCGCAGCCTCTGTCAGCGTCTGTGAAGGCGTCTCAGTCGCTGCTGCTGTCGATTAGAGGGGTCTGCTGCCTTCTCTATGCCAATATCTACCCCTATCTGCCTCAGTCGGCGTCGCAGCGTCTATCAGCGTCTCTGTAGGCGTCTCAATCGCTGCCGCTGTCGATTGGGTGTCTGCTCCCTTCTCTATGCCTATATCTATCACTATTTGCCTCAGTCGGCGTCTCAGTCATCGTCGCAGCCTCTGTCAGCGTCTCTATATGCGGTTTAATCGCTGCCGCTGTCGATTGGGGGGTCTGCTGCCTTCTCTATGCCTATATCTACCCCTATCTGCGTCAGTCGTCGTCGCAGCCTCTGTCAGCGTTTCTGTAGGCTTCTCAGTCGCTGCTGCTGTCGATTAGGGGGTCTGCTGAATTCTCTATGCCTATATCTTCCCCTATCTGCCTCAGTCGACGTCTCAGTCGGCGTCGCAACCTCTGTCAGCGTTTCTGTAAGCGTCTCAGTCGCTGTCGCTGTCGATTAGGGTGTCTGCTGCCTTCTCTATGCCTATATCAACCCCTATCTGCGTCAGTCGTCGTCGCAGCCTCTGTCAGCGTTTCTGTAGGCGTCTCAGTCGCTGCCGCTGTCGATTGGGGGTCTGCTGCCTTCTCTATGCCTTTATCCACCCCTAACTTTCTCAGTCGACGTCTCAGTCGGCGTCGCAACCTCTGTCAGCGTTTCTGTAAGCGTCTCAGTCTCTGTCGCTGTCGATTAGGGTGTCTGCTGCCTTCTCTATGCCTATATCAACCCCTATCTGCGTCAGTCGTCGTCGCAGCCTCTGTCAGGGTCTCTGTAGGCGTCTCAGTCGTTGCCGCTGTCGATTGGGTGTCTGCTGCCTTCTCTATGCCTTTATCCACCCCTATCTGCCTCAGTCGGCGTCGCGGCCTCTGTCAACGTGTCTGTAGCCGTCTCAGTCGCTGTCGGTGTCGATTAGGGGATCTGCTGCCTTCTCTATGCCTATATCTACCCCTATCTGCCTCAGTCGACGTCTCAGTCGGCGTCGCAGCCTCTGTCAGCGTTTCTGTAGGCGTCTAAGTCGCTGCCGTTGTCGATTGGGGGGTCTGCTGCCTTCTCTATGCCTATATCTACCCCTATCTGCCTCAGTCGGCGCCGTAGCCTCTGTCAACGTCTCTGTAGGCGTCTCAGACGTTGCCGCTGTCGATTGGGGGGTCTGCTGCCTTTTCTATGCCTATATCTTCCCTTATCTGCCTCAGTCGGCGTCTCAGCCTCTGCCAGCGTCTCTGTAGGCGTCTCAGTCGCTGCCGCTGTCGATTGGGATGTCTGCTGCCTTCTCTGTGCCTATATCTACCCCTATCTGCCTCAGTCGGCGTCGCAGCCTTTGTCAGCGTCTGTGAAGGCGTCTCAGTCGCTGCTGCTGTCGATTAGAGGGGTCTGCTGCCTTCTCTATGCCAATATCTACCCCTATCTGCCTCAGTCGGCGTCGCAGCGTCTATCAGCGTCTCTGTAGGCGTCTCAATCGCTGCCGCTGTCGATTGGGTGTCTGCTCCCTTCTCTATGCCTATATCTATCCCTATTTGCTTCAGTCGGCGTCTCAGTCATCGTCGCAGCCTCTGTCAGCGTCTCTATATGCGTCTCAATCGCTGCCGCTGTCGATTGGGGGGTCTGCTGCCTTCTCTATGCCTATATCTGCCCCTATCTGCGTCAGTCGGCGCCGCAGCCTCTGTCAGCGTTTCTGTAGGCGTCTCAGTCGCTGCCGCTGTCGATTGGGGGGTCTGCTTCCTTTTCAATGCCTATATCTACCCCTATCTGCCTCAGTCGGCGTCTCAGTCGGTGTCGCAGCCTCTGTCAGCATCTCTGTAGGCGTCTCAATCGCTGGCGCTGTCGATTGGGGGTCTGCTGCCTTCTCTATGACTATATCTACCCCTATCTGCCTCAGTCGGCGTCGCAGCCTCTGTCAGCGTCTCTGTAGGTGTCTGAGTCTCTGCTGCTGTCGATTGGTGGGGCTGCTGCCTTCTCTGTGCCTATATCTACCCCTATCTGCCTCAGTCGGCGTCGCAGCCTCTGTCAGCGTCTCTGTAGGCGTCTCAGTCGCTGCCGCTGTCGATTGGGAGGTCTGCTGCCTTCTCTATGCCTATATCTACCCCTATCTGCCTCAGTCGGCCTCTCAGTCGGCGTCGCAGCCTCTGTCAGCGTTTCTATAGGCGTTTCAGTCGCTGTCGCTGTCGATTAGGGGGTCTGCTGCCTTCTCTATGCCTATATCTACCCCTATCTGCGTCAGTCGTCATCGCAGCCTCTGTCAGCGTCTCTGTAGGCGTCTCAGTCGCTGCCGCTGTCGATTGGGAGGTCTGCTGCCTTCTCTATGCCTATAGCTACCCCTATCTGCCTCAGTCGGCCTCTCAGTCGGCGTCGCAGCCTCTGTCAGCGTTTCTGTATTCGTTTCAGTCGCTGTCGCTGTCGATTAGGGGGTCTGCTGCCTTCTCTATGCCTATATCTACCCCTATCTGCCTCAGTCGACGTCTCAGTCGGCGTCGCAGCCTCTGTCAGCGTCTCTATATGCGTCTCAGTCGCTGCCGCTGTCGATTAAGGAGTCTGCTGCCTTCTCTATGCCCACATCTACCCCTATCTGCCTCAGTTGGCGTTGCAGCCTCTATCAGCGTATCTGTAGGCGTCTCAATCGCTGCCGCTGTCGATTGGGTGTCTGCTGCCTTCTCTATACCTATATCTACCCCTATCTGCGTCAGTCGTCGTCGCAGCCTCTGTCAGCGTCTCTGTAGGCGTCTCAGTCGCTGCCGCTGTCGTTTAGTGGGTCTGCTGCCTTCTCTATGCCTATATCTTCCCCTATCTGCCTCAGTCGGCGTCTCAGTCGGTGTCGCAGCCTCTGTCAGCATCTCTGTAGGCGTCTCAATCGCTGGCGCTGTCGATTGGGGGTCTGCTGCCTTCTCTATGCCTATATCTACCCCTATCTGCCTCAGTCGGCGTCGCAGCCTCTGTCAGCGTCTCTGTAGGTGTCTGAGTCTCTGCTGCTGTCGATTGGTGGGGCTGCTGCCTTCTCTGTGCCTATATCTACCCCTATCTGCCTCAGTCAGCGTCTGTGAAGGCGTCTCAGTCGCTGCTGCTGTCGATTAGAGGGGCCTGCTGCCTTCTCTATGCCAATATCTACCCCTATCTGCCTCAGTCGGCGTCGCAGCGTCTATCAGCGTCTCTGTAGGCGTCTCAATCGCTGCCGCTGTCGATTGGGTGTCTGCTCCCTTCTCTATGCCTATATCTATCCCTATTTGCCTCAGTCGGCGTCTCAGTCATCGTCGCAGCCTCTGTCAGCGTCTCTATATGCGTCTCAATCGCTGCCGCTGTCGATTGGGGGGTCTGCTGCCTTCTCTATGCCTATATCTACCCCTATCTGCGTCAGTCGTCGTCGCAGCCTCTGTCAGCGTCTCTGTAGGCTTCTCAGTCGCTGCTGCTGTCAATTAGGGGGTCTGCTGCCTTCTCTATGCCTATATCTACCCCTATCTGCGTCAGTCGTCGTCGCAGCCTCTGTCAGCGTCTCTGTAGGCTTCTCAGTCGCTGCTGCTGTCGATTAGGGGGTCTGCTGCCTTCTCTATGCCCATATCTACCCCTATCTGCCTCAGTTGGCGTTGCAGCCTCTATCAGCGTATCTGTAGGCGTCTCAATCGCTGCCGCTGTCGATTGGGTGTCTGCTGCCTTCTCTATACCTATATCTACCCCTATCTGCGTCAGTCGTCGTCGCAGCCTCTGTCAGCGTCTCTGTAGGCTTCTCAGTCGCTGCTGCTGTCGATTAGGGGGTCTGCTGCCTTCTCTATGCCTATATCTTCCCCTATCTGCCTCAGTCGACGTCTCAGTCGGCGTCGCAACCTCTGTCAGCGTTTCTGTAAGCGTCTCAGTCGCTGTCGCTGTCGATTAGGGTGTCTGCTGCCTTCTCTATGCCTATATCAACCCCTATCTGCGTCAGTCGTCGTCGCAGCCTCTGTCAGGGTCTCTGTAGGCGTCTCAGTCGTTGCCGCTGTCGATTGGGGGTCTGCTGCCTTCTCTATGCCTATATCTACCCCTATCTGCCTCAGTCGGCGTCGCAGCCTCTGTCAGCGTCTCTGTAGGTGTCTGAGTCTCTGCTGCTGTCGATTGGTGGGGCTGCTGCCTTCTCTGTGCCTATATCTACCCCTATCTGCCTCAGTCGGCGTCGCAGCCTCTGTCAGCGTCTGTGAAGGCGTCTCAGTCGCTGCTGCTGTCGATTAGAGGGGTCTGCTGCCTTTTCTATGCCAATATCTACCCCTATCTGCCTCAGTCGGCGTCGCAGCGTCTGTCAGCGTCTCTGTAGGCTTCTCAGTCGCTGCTGCTGTCGATTAGGGGGTCTGCTGCCTTCTCTATGCCTATATCTTCCCCTATCTGCCTCAGTCGACGTCTCAGTCGGCGTCGCAACCTCTGTCAGCGTTTCTGTAAGCGTCTCAGTCGCTGTCGCTGTCGATTAGGGTGTCTGCTGCCTTCTCTATACCTATATCAACCCCTATCTGCGTCAGTCGTCGTCGCAGCCTCTGTCAGCGTTTCTGTAGGCGTCTCAGTCGCTGCCGCTGTCGATTGGGGGTCTGCTGCCTTCTCTATGCCTTTATCCACCCCTAACTGCCTCAGTCGACGTCTCAGTCGGCGTCGCAACCTCTGTCAGCGTTTCTGTAAGCGTCTCAGTTGCTGTCGCTGTCGATTAGGGTGTCTGCTGCCTTCTCTATGCCTATATCAACCCCTATCTGCGTCAGTCGTCGTCGCAGCCTCTGTCAGGGTCTCTGTAGGCGTCTCAGTCGTTGCCGCTGTCGATTGGGTGTCTGCTGCCTTCTCTATGCCTTTATCCACCCCTATCTGCCTCAGTCGGCGTCGCGGCCTCTGTCAACGTGTCTGTAGCCGTCTCAGTCGCTGTCGGTGTCGATTAGGGGATCTGCTGCCTTCTCTATGCCTATATCTACCCCTATCTGCCTCAGTCGACGTCTCAGTCGGCGTCGCAGCCTCTGTCAGCGTTTCTGTAGGCGTCTAAGTCGCTGCCGTTGTCGATTGGGGGGTCTGCTGCCTTCTCTATGCCTATATCTACCCCTATCTGCCTCAGTCGGCGCCGTAGCCTCTGTCAACGTCTCTGTAGGCGTCTCAGACGTTGCCGCTGTCGATTGGGGGGTCTGCTGCCTTCTCTATGCCTATATCTTCCCTTATCTGCCTCAGTCGGCGTCTCAGCCTCTGTCAGCGTCTCTGTAGGCGTCTCAGTCGCTGCCGCTGTCGATTGGGATGTCTGCTGCCTTCTCTATGCCTATATCTACCCCTATTTGCGTCAGTCGTCATCGCAGCCTCTGTCAGCGTCTCTGTAGGTGTCTCAGTCGCTGCCGCTGTCGATTGGGGGTCTGCTGCCTTCTCTATGCCTTTATCCACCCCTAACTGCCTCAGTCGACGTCTCAGTCGGCGTCGCAACCTCTGTCAGCGTTTCTGTAAGCGTCTCAGTTGCTGTCGCTGTCGATTAGTGGGTCTGCTGCCTTCTCTATGCCTATATCTTCCCCTATCTGCCTCAGTCGGCGTCTCAGTCGGTGTCGCAGCCTCTGTCAGCATCTCTGTAGGCGTCTCAATCGCTGGCGCTGTCGATTGGGGGTCTGCTGCCTTCTCTATGCCTATATCTACCCCTATCTGCCTCAGTCGGCGTCGCAGCCTCTGTCAGCGTCTCTGTAGGTGTCTGAGTCTCTGCTGCTGTCGATTGGTGGGGCTGCTGCCTTCTCTGTGCCTATATCTACCCCTATCTGCCTCAGTCGGCGTCGCAGACTCTGTCAGCGTCTCTGTATGCGTCTCAGTCGCTGCCGCTGTCGATTGGGGGTCTGCTGCCTTCTCTATGCCTTTATCCACCCCTAACTGCCTCAGTCGACGTCTCAGTCGGCGTCGCAACCTCTGTCAGCGTTTCTGTAAGCGTCTCAGTCGCTGTCGCTGTCGATTAGGGTGTCTGCTGCCTTCTCTATGCCTATATCAACCCCTATCTGCGTCAGTCGTCGTCTTAGCCTCTGTCAGGGTCTCTGTAGGCGTCTCAGTCGTTGCCGCTGTCGATTGGGTGTCTGCTGCCTTCTCTATGCCTTTATCCACCCCTATCTGCCTCAGTCGGCGTCGCGGCCTCTGTCAACGTGTCTGTAGCCGTCTCAGTCGCTGTCGGTGTCGATTAGGGGATCTGCTGCCTTCTCTATGCCTATATCTACCCCTATCTGCCTCAGTCGACGTCTCAGTCGGCGTCGCAGCCTCTGTCAGCGTTTCTGTAGGCGTCTAAGTCGCTGCCGCTGTCGATTGGGGTGTCTGCTGCCTTCTCTATGCCTATATCTACCCCTATCTGCCTAAGTCGGCGCCGTAGCCTCTGTCAACGTCTCTGTAGGCGTCTCAGACGTTGCCGCTGTCGATTGGGGGGTCTGCTGCCTTCTCTATGCCTATATCTTCCCTTATCTGCCTCAGTCGGCGTCTCAGCCTCTGTCAGCGTCTCTGTAGGCGTCTCAGTCGCTGCCGCTGTCGATTGGGATGTCTGCTGCCTTCTCTATGCCTATATCTACCCCTATTTGCCTCAGTCGGCCTCTCAGTCGGCGCCGCAGCCTCTGTCAGCGTTTCTGTAGGCATCTCAGTCGCTGTCGCTGTCGATTAGGGGGTCTGCTGCCTTCTCAATGCCTATATCTACCCTTATCTGCCTCAGTCGGCGTCTCAGTCGGTGTCGCAGCCTCTGTCAGCATCTCTGTAGGCGTCTCAATCGCTGGCGCTGTCGATTGGGGGTCTGCTGCCTTCTCTATGACTATATCTACCCCTATCTGCCTCAGTCGGCGTCGCAACCTCTGTCAGCGTCTCTGTAGGTGTCTGAGTCTCTGCTGCTGTCGATTGGTGGGGCTGCTGCCTTCTCTGTGCCTATATCTACCCCTATCTGCCTCAGTCGGCGTCGCAGACTCTGTCAGCGTCTCTGAAGGC
The DNA here is from genome assembly GCA_920105625.2 of Clusia tigrina. Taxonomy (NCBI): domain Eukaryota; kingdom Metazoa; phylum Arthropoda; class Insecta; order Diptera; family Clusiidae; genus Clusia; species Clusia tigrina. The sequence continues at coordinate 90,300,383 of OV050031.1, forward strand.
GTCTCAGTCGCTGCCGCTGTCGATTGGGAGGTCTGCTGCCTTCTCTATGCCTATATCTACCCCTATCTACCTCAGTCGGCCTCTCAGTCGGCGCCGCAGCCTCTGTCAGCGTTTCTATAGGCGTTTCAGTCGCTGTCGCTGTCGATTAGGTGGTCTGCTGCCTTCTCTATGCCTATATCTACCCCTATCTGCGTCAGTCTTCATCGCAGCCTCTGTCAGCGCCTCTGTAGGTGTCTCAGTCGCTGCCGCTGTCGATTGGGAGGTCTGCTGCCTTCTCTATGCCTATATCTACCCCTATCTGCCTCAGTCGGCCTCTCAGTCGGCGTCGCAGCCTCTGTCAGCGTTTCTGTAGGCGTTTCAGTCGCTGTCGCTGTCGATTAGGGGGTCTGCTGCCTTCTCTATGCCTATATCTACCCCTATCTGCCTCAGTCGACGTCTCAGTCGGCGTCGCAGCCTCTGTCAGCGTCTCTATATGCGTCTCAGTCGCTGCCGCTGTCGATTAAGGAGTCTGCTGCCTTCTCTATGCCCATATCTACCCCTATCTGCCTCAGTCGGCGTGGCAGCCTCTATCAGCGTATCTGTAGGCGTCTCAATCGCTGCCGCTGTCGATTGGGTGTCTGCTGCCTTCTCTATACCTATATCTACCCCTATCTGCGTCAGTCGTCGTCGCAGCCTCTGTCAGCGTCTCTGTAGGCGTCTCAGTCGCTGCCGCTGTCGATTAGTGGGTCTGCTGCCTTCTCTATGCCTATATCTTCCCCTATCTGCCTCAGTCGGCGTCTCAGTCGGTGTCGCAGCCTCTGTCAGCATCTCTGTAGGCGTCTCAATCGCTGGCGCTGTCGATTGGGGGTCTGCTGCCTTCTCTATGCCTATATCTACCCCTATCTGCCTCAGTCGGCGTCGCAGCCTCTGTCAGCGTCTCTGTAGGTGTCTGAGTCTCTGCTGCTGTCGATTGGTGGGGCTGCTGCCTTCTCTGTGCCTATATCTACCCCTATCTGCCTCAGTCGGCGTCGCAGCCTTTGTCAGCGTCTGTGAAGGCGTCTCAGTCGCTGCTGCTGTCGATTAGAGGGGTCTGCTGCCTTCTCTATGCCAATATCTACCCCTATCTGCCTCAGTCGGCGTCGCAGCGTCTATCAGCGTCTCTGTAGGCGTCTCAATCGCTGCCGCTGTCGATTGGGTGTCTGCTCCCTTCTCTATGCCTATATCTATCCCTATTTGCCTCAGTCGGTGTCTCAGTCATCGTCGCAGCCTCTGTCAGCGTCTCTATATGCGTCTCAATCGCTGCCGCTGTCGATTGGGGGGTCTGCTGCCTTCTCTATGCCTATATCTACCCCTATCTGCGTCAGTCGGCGCCGCAGCCTCTGTCACCGTTTCTGTAGGCGTCTCAGTCGCTGTCGCTGTAGATTAGGGGGTCTGCTGCCTTCTCAATGCCTATATCTACCCTTATCTGCCTCAGTCGGCGTCTCAGTCGGTGTCGCAGCCTCTGTCAGCATCTCTGTAGGCGTCTCAATCGCTGCCGCTGTCGATTGGGGGGTCTGCTGCCTTCTCTATGCCTATATCTACCCCTATCTGCGTCAGTCGGCGCCGCAGCCTCTGTCAGCGTTTCTGTAGGCGTCTCAGTCGCTGTCGCTGTCGATTAGGGGGTCTGCTGCCTTCTCAATGCCTATATCTACCCTTATCTGCCTCAGTCGGCGTCTCAGTCGGTGTCGCAGCCTCTGTCAGCATCTCTGTAGGCGTCTCAATCGCTGGCGCTGTCGATTGGGGGTCTGCTGCCTTCTCTATGCCTATATCTACCCCTATCTGCCTCAGTCGGCGTCGCAGCCTCTGTCAGCGTCTCTGTAGGTGTCTGAGTCTCTGCTGCTGTCTATTGGTGGGGCTGCTGCCTTCTCTGTGCCTATATCTACCCCTATCTGCCTCAGTCGGCGTCGCAGCCTCTGTCAGCGTCTCTGTATGCGTCTCAGTCGCTGCCGCTGTCGATTGGGGGTCTGCTGCCTTCTCTATGCCTTTATCCACCCCTAACTGCCTCAGTCGACGTCTCAGTCGGCGTCGCAACCTCTGTCAGCGTTTCTGTAAGCGTCTCAGTCGCTGTCGCTGTCGATTAGGGTGTCTGCTGCCTTCTCTATGCCTATATCAACCCCTATCTGCGTCAGTCGTCGTCGCAGCCTCTGTCAGGGTCTCTGTAGGCGTCTCAGTCGTTGCCGCTGTCGATTGGGTGTCTGCTGCCTTCTCTATGCCTTTATCCACCCCTATCTGCCTCAGTCGGCGTCGCGGCCTCTGTCAACGTGTCTGTAGCCGTCTCAGTCGCTGTCGGTGTCGATTAGGGGATCTGCTGCCTTCTCTATGCCTATATCTACCCCTATCTGCGTCAGTCGTCGTCGCAGCCTCTGTCAGCGTCTCTGTAGGCGTCTCAGTCGCTGCCGCTGTCGATTGGGATGTCTGCTGCCTTCTCTATGATTATATCTACCCCTATTTGCCTCAGTCGGCCTCTCAGTCGGCGCCGCAGCCTCTGTCAGCGTTTCTGTAGGCATCTCAGTCGCTGTCGCTGTCGATTAGGGGGTCTGCTGCCTTCTCAATGCCTATATCTACCCTTATCTGCCTCAGTCGGCGTCTCAGTCGGTGTCGCAGCCTCTGTCAGCATCTCTGTAGGCGTCTCAATCGCTGGCGCTGTCGATTGGGGGTCTGCTGCCTTCTCTATGACTATATCTACCCCTATCTGCCTCAGTCGGCGTCGCAACCTCTGTCAGCGTCTCTGTAGGTGTCTGAGTCTCTGCTGCTGTCGATTGGTGGGGCTGCTGCCTTCTCTGTGCCTATATCTACCCCTATCTGCCTCAGTCGGCGTCGCAGCCTCTGTCAGCGTCTCTGAAGGCGTCTCAGTCGCTGCCGCTGTCGATTGGGAGGTCTGCTGCCTTCTCTATGCCTATATCTACCCCTATCTACCTCAGTCGGCCTCTCAGTCGGCGCCGCAGCCTCTGTCAGCGTTTCTATAGGCGTTTCAGTCGCTGTCGCTGTCGATTAGGGGGTCTGCTGCCTTCTCTATGCCTATATCTACCCCTATCTGCGTCAGTCGTCATCGCAGCCTCTGTCAGCGTCTCTGTAGGTGTCTCAGTCGCTGCCGCTGTCGATTGGGAGGTCTGCTGCCTTCTCTATGCCTATATCTACCCCTATCTGCCTCAGTCGGCCTCTCAGTCGGCGTCGCAGCCTCTGTCAGCGTTTCTGTAGGCGTGTCAGTCGCTGTCGCTGTCGATTAGGGGGTCTGCTGCCTTCTCTATGCCTATATCTACCCCTATCTGCCTCAGTCGACGTCTCAGTCGGCGTCGCAGCCTCTGTCAGCGTCTCTATATGCGTCTCAGTCGCTGCCGCTGTCGATTAAGGAGTCTGCTGCCTTCTCTATGCCCATATCTACCCCTATCTGCCTCAGTCGGCGTGGCAGCCTCTATCAGCGTATCTGTAGGCGTCTCAATCGCTGCCGCTGTCGATTGGGTGTCTGCTGCCTTCTCTATACCTATATCTACCCCTATCTGCGTCAGTCGTCGTCGCAGCCTCTGTCAGCGTCTCTGTAGGCGTCTGAGTCGCTGCCGCTGTCGATTAGTGGGTCTGCTGCCTTCTCTATGCCTATATCTTCCCCTATCTGCCTCAGTCGGCGTCTCAGTCGGTGTCGCAGCCTCTGTCAGCATCTCTGTAGGCGTCTCAATCGCTGGCGCTGTCGATTGGGGGTCTGCTGCCTTCTCTATGCCTATATCTACCCCTATCTGCCTCAGTCGGCGTCGCAGCCTCTGTCAGCGTCTCTGTAGGTGTCTGAGTCTCTGCTGCTGTCGATTGGTGGAGCTGCTGCCTTCTCTGTGCCTATATCTACCCCTATCTGCCTCAGTCGGCGTCGCAGCCTCTGTCAGCGTCTGTGAAGGCGTCTCAGTCGCTGCTGCTGTCGATTAGAGGGGTCTGCTGCCTTCTCTATGCCAATATCTACCCCTATCTGCCTCAGTCGGCGTCGCAGCGTCTATCAGCGTCTCTGTAGGCGTCTCAATCGCTGCCGCTGTCGATTGGGTGTCTGCTCCCTTCTCTATGCCTATATCTATCCCTATTTGCCTCAGTCGGCGTCTCAGTCATCGTCGCAGCCTCTGTCAGCGTCTCTATATGCGTCTCAATCGCTGCCGCTGTCGATTGGGGGGTCTGCTGCCTTCTCTATGCCTATATCTACCCCTATCTGCATCAGTCGTCGTCGCAGCCTCTGTCAGCGTCTCTGTAGGCGTCTCAGTCGCTGCTGCTGTCGATTAGGGGGTCTGCTGCCTTCTCTATGCCTATATCTTCCCCTATCTGCCTCAGTCGGCGTCTCAGTCGTTGTCGCAGCCTCTGTCAGCGTTTCTGTAGGCGTCTCAGTCGCTGTCGCCGTCGATTAGGGTGTCTGCTGCCTTCTCTATGCCTATATCAACCCCTATCTGCGTCAGTCGTCGTCGCAGCCTCTGTCAACGTCTCTGTGGCCGTCTCAGTCGCTATCGGTGTCGATTAGGGGGTCTGCTGCCTTCTCTATGCCTATATCTACCCCTATCTGCCTCAGTCGACGTCTTAGTCGGTGTCGCAGCCTCTGTCAGCGTTTCTGTAGGCGTCTCAGTCGCTGTCGCTATCGATTAGGGGGTCTGCTGCCTTCTCTATGCCTATATCTACCCCTATCTGCCTCAGTCGGCGCCGTAGCCTCTGTCAACGTCTCTGTAGGCGTCTCAGACGTTGCCGCTGTCGATTAGGGGGTCTGCTGCCTTCTCTATGCCTATATCTACCCCTATCTGCCTCAGTCGACGTCTCAGTCGGCGTCGCAGCCTCTGTCAGCGTTTCTGTAGGCGTCTCAGTCGCTGCCGCTGTCGATTGGGGGGTCTGCTGCCTTCTCTATGCCTATATCTACCCCTATCTGCCTCAGTCGGCGCCGTAGCCTCTGTCAACGTCTCTGTAGGCGTCTCAGACGTTGCCGCTGTCGATTGGGGGGTCTGCTACCTTCTCTATGCCTATATCTTCCCTTATCTGCCTCAGTCGGCGTCTAAGCCTCTGTCAGCGTCTCTGTAGGCGTCTCAGTCGCTGCCGCTGTCGATTGGGAGGTCTGCTGCCTTCTCTATGCCTATATCTACCCCTATCTGCCTCAGTCGGCCTCTCAGTCGGCGTCGCAGCCTCTGTCAGCGTTTCTGTAGGCGTCTCAGTCGCTGTCGCTGTCGATTAGGGGGTCTGCTGCCTTCTCTATGCCTATATCTACCCTTATCTCCCTCAGTCGACGTCTCAGTCGGCGTCGCAGCCTCTGTCAGCGTCTCTATATGTGTCTCATTCGCTGCCGCTGTCGATTGGGGGGTCTGCTGCCTTCTCTATGCCTATATCTAACTCTATCTGCCTCAGTCGGCGTCGCAGCCATTATCAGCGTCTCTGTAGGCGTCTCAATCGCTGCCGCTGTCGATTGGGTGTCTGCTGCCTTCTCTATGCCTATATCTACCATTATCTGTGTCAGTCGTCGTCGCAGCCTCTGTCAGCGTCTCTGTCGCTGCCGCTGTCGATTGGGGGGTCTGCTGCCTTCTCTATGCATATATATACCACTATCTGCATCAGTCGGCGTCTCAGTCGGCGTCTCTGTAGGCGTCTCAGTCGCTGTCGCTGTCGATTAGGGGGTCTGCTGCCTTCTCTATGCCTATATCTACCCCTATCTGCCTCAGCCGACGTCTCAGTCGGCATCGCAGCCTCTGTCAGCGTCTCTGGATGCTTCTCAGTCGCTGCCGCTTTCGATTGGGGGGTCTGCTGCCTTCTCTATGCCTATATCTACCCCTATCTGCCTCAGTCGGCGCCGTAGCCTCTGTCAACGTCTCTGTAGGCGTCTCAGTCACTGCCGCTGTCGATTCGGGGGTCTGCTGCCTTCTCTATGCATATATATACCACTATCTGCCTCAGTCGGCGTCTCAGTCGGCGTCGCAGCCTCTTTCAGCGTCTCTGTATGCGTCTCAGTCGCTGCCGCTGTCGATTGGGGTCTGCTGCCTTCTCTATGCCTTTATCCACCCCTATCTGCCTCAGTCGGCGTCGCAGCGTCTGTCAACGTCTCTGTAGACGTCTCAGTCGCTGTCGCTGTAGATTAGGGGGTCTGCTGCCTTCTCTATGCCTATATCTACCCCTATCTGCCTCAGTCGGCGTCTCAGCCTCTGTCAGCGTCTCTGTAGGCGTCTCAGTCACTGCCGCTGTCGATTCGGGGGTCTGCTGCCTTCTCTATGCATATATATATTACTATCTGCTTCAGTCGGCGTCTCAGTCGGCGTCGCAGCCTCTGTCAGCGTCTCTGTATGCGTCTCAGTCTCTGCTGCTGTCGATTGGGGTCTGCTGCCTTCTCTATGCCTTTATCCACCCCTATCTGCCTCAGTCGGCGTCGCAGCGTCTGTCAACGTCTCTGTAGGCGTCTCAGTCGCTGTCGCTGTCGGTTAGGGGGTCTGCTGCCTTCTCTATGCCTATATCTACCCCTATCTGCGTCAGTCGTCGTCGCAGCTTCTGTCAGCGTCTCTGTCGCTGCCGCTGTCGATTGGGGGGTCTGCTGCCTTCTCTATGCATATATATACCACTATCTGCCTCAGTCGGCGTCTCAGTCGGCTTCTCTGTAGGCGTCTCAGTCGCTGTCGCTGTCGATTGGGGTCTGCTGCCTTCTCTATGCCTTTATCCACCCCTATCTGCCTCAATCGGCGTCGCAGCGTCTGTCAAAGTCTCTGTAGGCGTCTCAGTCGCTGCCGCTGTCGATTGGGGGTCTGCTGCCTTCTCTATGCATATATATACCACTATCTACCTCAGTCCGCGTCTCAGTCGGCGTCTCTGTAGGCGTCTCAGTCGCTGTCGCTGTCGATTAGGGGGTCTGCTGCCTTCTCTATGCCTATATCTAACTCTATCTGCCTCAGTCGGCGTCGCAGCCATTATCAGCGTCTCTGCAGGCGTCTCAATCGCTGCCGCTGTCGATTGGGTGTCTGCTGCCTTCTCTATGCCTATATCTACCATTTTCTGCGTCAGTCGTCGTCGCAGCCTCTGTCAGCGTCTCTGTCGCTGCCGCTGTCGATTGGGGGGTCTGCTGCCTTCTCTATGCATATATATACCACTATCTGCATCAGTCGGCGTCTCAGTCGGCGTCTCTGTAGGCGTCTCAGTCGCTGTCGCTGTCGATTAGGGGGTCTGCTGCCTTCTCTATGCCTATATCTACCCCTATCTGCCTCAGCCGACGTCTCAGTCGGCATCGCAGCCTCTGTCAGCGTCTCTGGATGCTTCTCAGTCGCTGCCGCTTTCGATTGGGGGTCTGTTGCCTTCTCTATGCCTATATCTACCCCTATCTGCCTCAGTCGATGTCTCAGTCGGCGTCGCAGCCTCTGTCAGCGTTTCTGTAGGCGTCTCAGTCGCTGTCGCTGTCGATTAGGGTGTCTGCTGCCTTCTCTATGCCTATATCTACCCATATCTGCGTCAGTCGTTGTCGCAGCCTCTGTCAACGTCTGTGTAGGCGTCCCAGTCGCTGTCGCTGTCGATTAGGGGGTCTGCTGCCTTCTCTATGCCTATATTTACCGCTATCTGCCTCAGTCGACGTCTCAGTCGGCGTCGCAGCCTCTGTCAGCGTTTCTGTAGGCGTCTCAGTCGCTGTCGCTGTCGATTAGGGTGTCTGCTGCATTCTCTATGCCTATATCTACCCCTATCTGCCTCATTCGGCGCCGTAGCCTCTGTCAGCGTCTCTGTAGGCGTCTCAGACGTTGCCGCTGTCGATTGGGGGGTCTGCTGCCTTCTCTATGCCTATATCTTCCCCTATCTGCCTCAGTCGGCGTCTCAGTCGGCGTCGCAGCCTCTGTCAGCATCTCTGTAGGCGTCTCAGTCGCTGCCGCTGTCAATTGGGAGGTCTGCTGCCTTCTCTATGCCTATATCTACCCCTATCTGCCTCAGTCGGCCTCTCAGTCGGCGTCGCAGCCTCTGTCAGCGTTTCTGTAGGCGTCTCAGTCGCTGTCGCTGTCGATTAGGGGGTCTGCTGCCTTCTCTATGCCTATATCTACCCTTATCTGCCTCAGTCGGCTTCTCAGTCGGCGTCGCAGCCGCTGTCAGCGTTTCTGTAGGCGTCTCAGTCGCTGTCGCTGTCGATTAGGAGGTCTGCTGCCTTCTCTATGCCTATATCTTCCCCTATCTGCCTCAGTCGGCGTCTCAGTCGGTGTCGCAGCCTCTGTCAGCATCTCTGTAGGCGTCTCAATCGCTGGCGCTGTCGATTGGGGGGTCTGCTGCCTTCTCTATGCCTATATCTACCCCTATCTGCCTCAGTCGGCCTCTCAGTCGGCGTCGCAGCCGCTGTCAGCGTTTCTGTAGGCGTCTCAGTCGCTGTCGCTGTCGATTAGGGGGTCTGCTGCCTTCTCTATGCCTATATCTACCCCTATCTGCCTCAGTCGACGTCTTAGTCGGTGTCGCAGCCTCTGTCAGCGTTTCTGTAGGTGTCTCAGTCGCTGTCGCTATCGATTAGGGGGTCTTCTGCCTTCTTTATGCCTATATCTACCCCTAGCTGCCTCAGTCGACGTCTCAGTCGGCGTCGCAGCCTCTGTCACCGTTTCTGTAGGCGTCTCAGTCGCTGCCGCTGTCGATTGGGGGGTCTGCTGCCTTCTCTATGCCTATATCTTCCCCTATCTGCCTCAGTCGGCGTCTCAGTCGGTGTCGCAGCCTCTGTCAGCATCTCTGTAGGCGTCTCAATCGCTGGCGCTGTCGATTGGGGGTCTGCTGCCTTCTCTATGCCTACATCTACCGCTATCTGCCTCAGTCGACGTCGCAGCCTCTGTCAGCGTCTCTGTAGGTGTCTGAGTCTCTGCTGCTGTCGATTGGTGGGGCTGCTGCCTTCTCTGTGCCTATATCTACCCCTATCTGCCTCAGTCGGCGTCGCAGCCTCTGTCAGCGTCTGTGAAGGCGTCTCAGTCGCTGCTGCTGTCGATTAGAGGGGTCTGCTGCCTTCTCTATGCCAATATCTACCCCTATCTGCCTCAGTCGGCGTCGCAGCGTCTATCAGCGTCTCTGTAGGCGTCTCAATCGCTGCCGCTGTCGATTGGGTGTCTGCTCCCTTCTCTATGCCTATATCTATCACTATTTGCCTCAGTCGGCGTCTCAGTCATCGTCGCAGCCTCTGTCAGCGTCTCTATATGCGTCTCAATCGCTGCCGCTGTCGATTGGGGGGTCTGCTGCCTTCTCTATGCCTATATCTACCCCTATCTGCGTCAGTCGTCGTCGCAGCCTCTGTCAGCGTCTCTGTAGGCGTCTCAGTCGCTGCTGCTGTCGATTAGGGGGTCTGCTGCCTTCTCTATGCCTATATCTTCCCCTATCTGCCTCAGTCGGCGTCTCAGTCGTTGTCGCAGCCTCTGTCAGCGTTTCTGTAGGCGTCTCAGTCGCTGTCGCCGTCGATTAGGGTGTCTGCTGCCTTCTCTATGCCTATATCAACCCCTATCTGCGTCAGTCGTCGTCGCAGCCTCTGTCAACGTCTCTGTAGCCGTCTCAGTCGCTGTCGGTGTCGACTAGGGGGTCTGCTGCTTTCTCTATGCCTATATCTACCCCTATCTACCTCAGTCGACGTCTTAGTCGGTGTCGCAGCCTCTGTCAGCGTCTCTGTAGGCGTCTCAGTCGCTGCCGCTGTCGATTAGGGGGTCTTCTGCCTTCTCTATGCCTATATCTTCCCCTATCTGCCTCAGTCGGCATCTCAGTCGGTGTCGCAGCCTCTGTCAGCATCTCTGTAGGCGTCTCAATCGCTGGCGCTGTCGATTGGGGGTCTGCTGCCTTCTCTATGCCTATATCTACCCCTATCTGCCTCAGTCGGCGTCGCAGCCTCTGTCAGCGTCTCTGTAGGTGTCTGAGTCTCTGCTGCTGTCGATTGGTGGGGCTGCTGCCTTCTCTGTGCCTATATCTACCCCTATCTGCCTCAGTCGGCGTCGCAGCCTCTGTCAGCGTCTGTGAAGGCGTCTCAGTCGCTGCTGCTGTCGATTAGAGGGGTCTGCTGCCTTCTCTATGCCAATATCTACCCCTATCTGCCTCAGTCGGCGTCGCAGCGTCTATCAGCGTCTCTGTAGGCGTCTCAATCGCTGCCGCTGTCGATTGGGTGTCTGCTCCCTTCTCTATGCCTATATCTTCCCCTATCTGCCTCAGTCGGCGTCTCAGTCGTTGTCGCAGCCTCTGTCAGCGTTTCTGTAGGCGTCTCAGTCGCTGTCGCCGTCGATTAGGGTGGCTGCTGCCTTCTCTATGCCTATATCAACCCCTATCTGCGTCAGTCGTCGTCGCAGCCTCTGTCAACGTCTCTGTAGCCGTCTCAGTCGCTGTCGGTGTCGATTAGGGGGTCTGCTGCCTTCTCTATGCCTATATCTTCCCCTATCTGCCTCAGTCGACGTCTTAGTCGGTGTCGCAGCCTCTGTCAGCGTTTCTGTAGGCGTCTCAGTCGCTGTCGCTATCGATTAGGGGGTCTGCTGCCTTCTCTATGCCTATATCTACCCCTATCTGCCTCAGTCGACGTCTCAGTCGGCGTCGCAGCCTCTGTCAGCGTCTCTGGATGCTTCTCAGTCGCTGCCGCTTTCGATTGGGGGGTCTGCTGCCTTCTCTATGCCTATATCTACCCCTATCTGCCTCAGTCGGCGCCGTAGCCTCTGTCAACGTCTCTGTAGGCGTCTCAGTCACTGCCGCTGTCGATTCGGGGGTCTGCGGCCTTCTCTATGCATATATCTACCCCTATCTGCGTCAGTCGTCGTCGCAGCCTCTGTCAGCGTCTCTGTAGGCGTCTCAGTCGATGCTGCTGTCGATTAGGGGGTCTGCTGCCTTCTCTATGCCTATATCTTCCCCTATCTGCCTCAGTCGGCGTCTCAGTCGTTGTCGCAGCCTCTGTCAGCGTTTCTGTAGGCGTCTCAGTCGCTGTCGCCGTCGATTAGGGTGTCTGCTGCCTTCTCTATGCCTATATCAACCCCTATCTGCGTCAGTCGTCGTCGCAGCCTCTGTCAACGTCTCTGTAGCCGTCTCAGTCGCTGTCGGTGTCGATTAGGGGGTCTGCTGCTTTCTCTATGCCTATATCTACCCCTATCTGCCTCAGTCGACGTCTTAGTCGGTGTCGCAGCCTCTGTCAGCGTCTCTGTAGGCGTCTCAGTCGCTGCCGCTGTCGATTAGGGGGTCTTCTGCCTTCTCTATGCCTATATCTTCCCCTATCTGCCTCAGTCGGCATCTCAGTCGGTGTCGCAGCCTCTGTCAGCATCTCTGTAGGCGTCTCAATCGCTGGCGCTGTCGATTGGGGGTCTGCTGCCTTCTCTATGCCTATATCTACCCCTATCTGCCTCAGTCGGCGTCGCAGCCTCTGTCAGCGTCTCTGTAGGTGTCTGAGTCTCTGCTGCTGTCGATTGGTGGGGCTGCTGCCTTCTCTGTGCCTATATCTACCCCTATCTGCCTCAGTCGGCGTCGCAGCCTCTGTCAGCGTCTGTGAAGGCGTCTCAGTCGCTGCTGCTGTCGATTAGAGGGGTCTGCTGCCTTCTCTATGCCAATATCTACCCCTATCTGCCTCAGTCGGCGTCGCAGCGTCTATCAGCGTCTCTGTAGGCGTCTCAATCGCTGCCGCTGTCGATTGGGTGTCTGCTCCCTTCTCTATGCCTATATCTTCCCCTATCTGCCTCAGTCGGCGTCTCAGTCGTTGTCGCAGCCTCTGTCAGCGTTTCTGTAGGCGTCTCAGTCGCTGTCGCTGTCGATTAGGGTGGCTGCTGCCTTCTCTATGCCTATATCAACCCCTATCTGCGTCAGTCGTCGTCGCAGCCTCTGTCAACGTCTCTGTAGCCGTCTCAGTCGCTGTCGGTGTCGATTAGGGGGTCTGCTGCCTTCTCTATGCCTATATCTTCCCCTATCTGCCTCAGTCGACGTCTTAGTCGGTGTCGCAGCCTCTGTCAGCGTTTCTGTAGGCGTCTCAGTCGCTGTCGCTATCGATTAGGGGGTCTGCTGCCTTCTCTATGCCTATATCTACCCCTATCTGCCTCAGTCGACGTCTCAGTCGGCGTCGCAGCCTCTGTCAGCGTTTCTGTAGGCGTCTCAGTCGCTGCCGCTGTCGATTGGGGGGTCTGCTGCCTTCTCTATGCCTATATCTACCCCTATCTGCCTCAGTCGGCGCCGTAGCCTCTGTCAACGTCTCTGTAGGCGTCTCAGACGTTGCCGCTGTCGATTGGGGGGTCTGCTACCTTCTCTATGCCTATATCTTCCCTTATCTGCCTCAGTCGGCGTCTAAGCCTCTGTCAGCGTCTCTGTAGGCGTCTCAGTCGCTGCCGCTGTCGATTGGGAGGTCTGCTGCCTTCTCTATGCCTATATCTACCCCTATCTGCCTCAGTCGGCCTCTCAGTCGGCGTCGCAGCCTCTGTCAGCGTTTCTGTAGGCGTCTCAGTCGCTGTCGCTGTCGATTAGGGGGTCTGCTGCCTTCTCTATGCCTATATCTACCCTTATCGCCCTCAGTCGACGTCTCAGTCGGCGTCGCAGCCTCTGTCAGCGTCTCTATATGTGTCTCATTCGCTGCCGCTGTCGATTGGGGGGTCTGCTGCCTTCTCTATGCCTATACCTAACTCTATCTGCCTCAGTCGGCGTCGCAGCCATTATCAGCGTCTCTGTAGGCGTCTCAATCGCTGCCGCTGTCGATTGGGTGTCTGCTGCCTTCTCTATGCCTATATCTACCATTATCTGCGTCAGTCGTCGTCGCAGCCTCTGTCAGCGTCTCTGTCGCTGCCGCTGTCGATTGGGGGGTCTGGTGCCTTCTCTATGCATATATATACCACTATCTGCATCAGTCGGCGTCTCAGTCGGCGTCTCTGTAGGCGTCTCAGTCGCTGTCTCTGTCGATTAGGGGGTCTGCTGCCTTCTCTCTGCCTATATCTACCCCTATCTGCCTCAGCCGACGTCTCAGTCGGCATCGCAGCCTCTGTCAGCGTCTCTGGATGCTTCTCAGTCGCTGCCGCTTTCGATTGGGGGGTCTGCTGCCTTCTCTATGCCTATATCTACCCCTATCTGCCTCAGTCGGCGCCGTAGCCTCTGTCAACGTCTCTGTAGGCGTCTCAGTCACTGCCGCTGTCGATTCGGGGGTCTGCGGCCTTCTCTATGCATATATATACCACTATCTGCCTCAGTCGGCGTCTCAGTCGGCGTCGCAGCCTCTGTCAGCGTCTCTGTATGCGTCTCAGTCGCTGCCGCTGTCGATTGGGGTCTGCTGCCTTCTCTATGCCTTTATCCACCCCTATCTGCCTCAGTCGGCGTCGCAGCGTCTGTCAACGTCTCTGTAGACGTCTCAGTCGCTGTCGCTGTAGATTAGGGGGTCTGCTGCCTTCTCTATGCCTATATCTTCCCCTATCTGCCTCAGTCGGCGTCTCAGCCTCTGTCAGCGTCTCTGTAGGCGTCTCAGTCACTGCCGCTGTCGATTCGGGGGTCTGCTGCCTTCTCTATGCATATATATACCACTATCTGCTTCAGTCGGCGTCTCAGTCGGCGTCGCAGCCTCTGTCAGCGTCTCTGTATGCGTCTCAGTCTCTGCCGCTGTCGATTGGGGTCTGCTGCCTTCTCTATGCCTTTATCCACCCCTATACGCCTCAGTCGGCGTCGCAGCCCCTGTCAGCGTCTCTGAAGGCGTCTCAGTCGCTGCTGCTGTCGATTAGGGGGTCTGCTGCCTTCTCTATGCTTATATCTACCCCTATCTGCTTCAGTCGGCGTCGCAACCTCTGTCAGAGTATCTGTAGGTGTCTCAGTCGATGCCGCTGTCGATTGGGGAGTCTGCTGCATTCTCTATGCCAATATCTACCCCTATCTGCCTCAGTCGGCGTCGCAGCGTCTGTCAGCGTCTCTGTATGCGTCTCAATCGCTGCCGCTGTCGATTGGGGGTTCTGCTGCCTTCTCTACGCCTATACCTACCCCTATCTACCACAATCGGCATCTCAGGCGTCGTCGCAGCCTCTGTCAGCGTTTCTGTAGGCGTCGCAGTCGCAGTCGCTGTCGATTGGGGAGTCTGCTGCATTCTCTATGCCAATATCTACCCCTATCTGCCTCAGTCGGCGTCGCAGCGTCTGTCAGCGTCTCTGTATGCGTCTCAATCGCTGCCGCTGTCGGTTGGGGGTTCTGCTGCCTTCTCTATGCCTATACCTACCCCTATCTACCACAGTCGGCATCTCAGGCGTCGTCGCAGCCTCTGTCAGCGTTTCTGTAGGCGTCGCAGTCGCAGTCGCTGTCGATTGGGCGGTCTGCTGCCTTCTCTATGCCAATATCTACCCCTATCTGCCTCAGTCGGCGTCGCAGCCTCTATCAGCGTCTCTGTAGGCGTCTCAATCGCTGCCGCTGTCGATTGGGTGTCTGCTGCCTTCTCTATGCCTATATCTACCCCTATCTGCGTCAGTCGTCGTCGCAGCCTCTGTCAGCGTCTCTGTAGGCGTCTCAGTCGCTGCCGCTGTCGATTGGGGGGTCTGCTGCCTTCTCTATGCATATATATACCACTATCTGCCTCAGTCGGCGTCTCTGTAGGCGTCTCAGTCGCTGTAGATTAGGGGGTCTGCTGCCTTCTCTATGCCTATATCTACCCATATCTGCCTCAGTCGACGTCTCGGTCGGCGTCGCAGCCTCTGTCAGCGTCTCTATATACGTCTCAGTTGCTGCCGCTGTCGATTGGGGGGTCTGCTGCCTTCTCTATGCCTATATCTACCTCTATCTGCCTCAGTCGGCGTCGCAGCCTCTATCAGCGTCTCTGTAGGCGTCTCAATCGCTGCCGCTGTCGATTGGGTGTCTGCTGCCTTCTCTATGCCTATATCTACCCCTATCTGCGTCAGTCGTCGTCGCAGCCTCTGTCAGCGTCTCTGTAGGCGTCTCAGTCGATGCCGCTGTCGATTGGGGGGTCTGCTGCCTTCTCTATGCATATATATACCACTATCTGCCTCAGTCGGCGTCTCTGTAGGCGTCTCAGTCGCTGTCGATTAGGGGGTCTGCTGCCTTCTCTATGCCTATATCTACCCCTATCTGCCTCAGTCTGCCTCTCAGTCGGCGTCGCAGCCTCTGCCAGCGTTTCTGTAGGCGTCTCAGTCGCTGTCGCTGTCGATTAGGGAGTCTGCTGCCTTCTCTATGCCTATATCTACCCCAATCTGCCTCAGTCGACGTCTCAGTCGGCGTCGCAGCTTCTGTCAGCGTCTCTGTATGCGTCTCAGTCGCTGCCGCTCTCGATTGGTTGTCTGCTGCCTTCTCTATGCCTATATCCACCCCTATCTGCCTCAGAGGGCGTCGCAGCCTCTGTCAACGACTCTGTAGGCGTCTCAGTCGCTGTCGCTGTCGATTAGGGGGTCTGCTGCCTTCTCTATGCCTATATCTACCCCTATCTGCCTCAGTCGACGTCTCAGTCGGCGTCGCAGCCTCTGTCAGCGTTTCTGTAGGCGTCTCAGTCGCTGTCGCTGTCGATTAGGGGCTCTGCTGCCTTCTCTTTGCCTATATCTACCCCTATCTACCTCAGTCGACGTCTCAGTCGGCGTCGCAGCCTCTCTCAGCGTTTCTGTAGGCGTCTCAGTCGCTGTCGCTGTCGATTAGGATGTCTGCTGCCTTCTCTATGCCTATATCTACCCCTATCTGCGTCAGTCGTCGTCGCAGCCTCTGTCAGCGTCTCTGTAGGTGTCTGAGTCTCTGCCGCTGTCGATTGGTGGGTCTGCTGCCTTCTCTGTGCCTATATGTACCCCAATCTGCCTCAGTCGGCGTCGCAGCCCTTGTCAGCGTATCTGAAGGCGTCTCAGTCGCTGCTGCTGTCGATTAGGGGGGTCTGCTGCCTTCTTTATGCCTATATCTACCCCTATATGCCTCAGTCGGCGTCGCACCCTCTGTCAGAGTATCTGTAGGTGTCTCTATGCCAATATCTACCCCTATCTGCCTCAGTCGGCGTCGCAGCCTCTGTCAGCGTCTCTGTATGCGTCTCAATCGCTGCCGCTGTCGGTTGGGGGTTCTGCTGCCTTCTCTATGCCTATACCTACCCCTATCTACCACAGTCGGCATCTCAGGCGTCGTCGCAGCCTCTGTCAGCGTTTCTGTAGGCGTCGCAGTCGCTGTCGCTGTCGATTGGGCGGTCTGCTGCCTTCTCTATGCCAATATCTACCCCTATCTGCCTCAGTCGGCGTCGCAGCCTCTATCACCGTCTCTGTAGGCGTCTCAATCGCTGCCGCAATCGATTGGGTGTCTGCTGCCTTCTCTATGCCTATATCTACCCCTATCTGCGTCAGTCGGCGTCGCAGCCTCTCTCAGCGTTTCTGTAGGCGTCTCAGTTGCTGCCGCTGTCGATTAGGGGGTCTGCTGCCTTCTCTATGCCTATATCTACCCATATCTGCCTCAGTCGACGTCTCAGTCGGCGTCGCAGCCTCTGTCAGCGTCTCTATATGCGTCTCAGTTGCTGCCGCTGTCGATTGGGGGGTCTGCTGCCTTCTCTATGCCTATATCTACCTCTATCTGCCTCAGTCGGCGTCGCAGCCTCTATCAGCATCTCTGTAGGCGTCTCAATCGCTGCCGCTGTCGATTGGGTGTCTGCTGCCTTCTCTATGCCTATATCTACCCCTATCTGCGTCAGTCGTAGTCGCAGCCTCTGTCAGCGTCTCTGTAGGCGTCTCAGTCGCTGCCGCTGTCGATTGGGGGGTCTGCTGCCTTCTCTATGCATATATATACCACTATCTGCCTCAGTCGGCGTCTCTGTAGGCGTCTCAGTCGCTGTCGATTAGGGGGTCTGCTGCCTTCTCTATGCCTATATCTACCCCTATCTGCCTCAGTCGGCCTCTCAGTCGGCGTCGCAGCCTCTGTCAGCGTTTCTGTAGGCGTCTCAGTCGCTGTCGCTGTCGATTAGGGAGTCTGCTGCCTTCTCTATGCCTATATCTACCCCTACCTGCCTCAGTCGACGTCTCAGTCGGCGTCGCAGCTTCTGTCAGCGTCTCTGTATGCGTCTCAGTCGCTGCCGCTCTCGATTGGTTGTCTGCTGCCTTCTCTATGCCTATATCCACCCCTATCTGCCTCAGAGGGCGTCGCAGCCTCTGTCAACGTCTCTGTAGGCGTCTCAGTCGCTGTCGCTGTCGATTAGGGGGTCTGCTGCCTTCTCTATGCCTATATCTACCCCTATCTGCCTCAGTCGACGTCTCAGTCGGCGTCGCAGCCTCTGTCAGCGTTTCTGTAGGCGTCTCAGTCGCTGTCGCTGTCGATTAGGGGCTCTGCTGCCTTCTCTTTGCCTATATCTACCCCTATCTACTTCAGTCGACGTCTCAGTCGGCGTCGCAGCCTCTCTCAGCGTTTCTGTAGGCGTCTCAGTCGCTGTCGCTGTCGATTAGGATGTCTGCTGCCTTCTCTATGCCTATATCTACCCATATCTGCGTCAGTCGTCGTCGCAGCCTCTGTCAGCGTCTCTGTAGGTGTCTGAGTCTCTGCCGCTGTCGATTGGTGGGTCTGCTGCCTTCTCTGTGCCTATATATACCCCAATCTGCCTCAGTCGGCGTCGCAGCCCTTGTCAGCGTATCTGAAGGCGGCTCAGTCGCTGCTGCTGTCGATTAGGGGGGTCTGCTGCCTTCTTTATGCCTATATCTACCCCTATCTGCCTCAGTCGGCGTCGCACCCTCTGTCAGAGTATCTGTAGGTGTCTCAGTCGATGCCGCTGTCGATTGGAGAGTCTGCTGCTTTCTCTATGCCAATATCTACCCCTATCTGCCTCAGTCGGCGTCGCAGCCTCTGTCAGCGTCTCTGTATGCGTCTCAATCGCTGCCGCTGTCGGTTGGGGGCTCTGCTGCCTTCTCTATGCCTATACCTACCCCTATCTACCACAGTCGGCATCTCAGGCGTCGTCGCAGCCTCTGTCAGCGTTTCTGTAGGCGTCGCAGTCGCTGTCGCTGTCGATTGGGCGGTCTGCTGCCTTCTCTATGCCAATATCTACCCCTATCTGCCTCAGTCGGCGTCGCAGCCTCTATCACCGTCTCTGTAGGCGTCTCAATCGCTGCCGCAATCGATTGGGTGTCTGCTGCCTTCTCTATGCCTATATCTACCCCTATCTGCGTCAGTCGGCGTCGCAGCCTCTCTCAGCGTTTCTGTAGGCGTCTCAGTTGCTGCCGCTGACGATTAGGGGGTCTGCTCCCTTCTCTATGCCTATATCTATCCCTATCTGCCTCAGTCGGCGTCTCAGTCGTCGTCGCAGCCTCTGTCAGCGTCTCTGTAGGCGTCTCAGTCACTGCCGCTGTCGATTGGGGGGTCTGCTGAATTCTCTATGCATATATATACCACTATCTGCCTCAGTCGGCATCTCAGTCGGCGTCGCAGCCTCTGTCAGCGTCTCTGTATGCGTCTCAGTCGCAGCCGCTGGCGATTGGGAGGTCTGCTGCCTTCTCTATGCCTATATCTACCCCTATCTGCCTCAGTCGACGTCTCAGTAGGCGTCGCAGTCTCTGTAGGCGTCTCAATCGCTGCCGCTGTCGATTGGGTGTCTGCTGCCTTCTCTATGCCTATATCTACCCCTATCTGCGTCAGTCGTCGTCGCAGCCTCTGTCAGCGTCTCTTTAGGCGTCTCAGTCGCTGCCGCTGTCGATTGGGTGTCTGCTGCCTTCTCTATGCCTTTATCCACCCCTATCTGCTCAGTCGGCGTCGCAGCCTCTGTCAACGTCTCTGTAGGCGTCTCAGTCGCTATCGCTGTCGATTAGGATGTCTGCTGCCTTCTCTATGCCTTTATCCACCCCTATCTGCTCAGTCGGCGTCGCAGCCTCTGTCAACGTCTCTGTAGGCGTCTCAGTCGCTATCGCTGTCGATTAGGATGTCTGCTGCCTTCTCTATGCCTATATCTACCCCAATCTGCCTCAGTCGGCGTCGCAGCCTCAGTCAGCGTCTCTGTAGGCGTCTCAGTCGCTGCCGCTGGCGATTGGGAGGTCTGCTGCCTTCTCTATGCCTATATCTACCCCTATCTGCCTCAGTCGACGTCTCAGTAGGCGTCGCAGTCTCTGTAGGCGTCTCAATCGCTGCCGCTGTCGATTGGGTGTCTGCTGCCTTCTCTATGCCTATATCTACCCCTATCTGCGTCAGTCGTCGTCGCAGCCTCTGTCAGCGTCTCTGTAGGCGTCTCAGTCGCTGCCGCTGTCGATTGGGGGTCTGCTGCCTTCTCTATGCCTATATCTACCCCTATCTGCCTCAGTCGGCGTCGCAGCCTCTGTCAGCGTTTCTGTAGGCGTCTCAGTCGCTGCCGCTGTCGATTAGGATGTCTGCTGCCTTCTCTATGCCTATATCTACCCCTATCTGCGTCAGTCGTCGTCGCAGCCTCTGTCAGCGTCTCTGTAGGCGTCTCAGTCGCTGCCGCTGTCGATTGGGAGGTCTGCTGCCTTCTCTATGCCTATATCTACCCCTATCTGCTTCATTCGGCGTCTCAGTCAGCGTTGCAGCCTCTGTCAGCGTCTCTGTAGGCGTCCCAGTCACTGCCGCTGTGGATTGGGGGGTCTGCTGCCTTCTCTATGCTTATATCTACCCCTATCTGCTTCAGTCGACGTCTCAGTCGGCGTCGCAGCCTCTGTCAGCGTTTCTGTAGGCGTCTCAGTCGCTGCCGCTGTCGATTGGGGGGTCTGCTGCCTTCTCTATGCCTCTATCTACCCCTATCTGCCTCAGTCGGCGCCGTAGCCTCTGTCAGCGTTTCTGTAGGCGTCTCAGTCGCTGTCGCTGTCGATTAGGATGTCTGCTGCCTTCTCTATGCCTATATCTACCCCTATCTGCGTCAGTCGTCGTCGCAGCCTCTGTCGGCGTCTCTGTAGGCGTCTCAGTCGCTGCCGCTGTCGATTGGGAGGTCTGCTGCCTTCTCTATGCCTATATCTACCCCTATCTGCCTCAGTCGACGTCTCAGTCGGCGTCGCAGCCTCTGTCAGCGTTTCTGTAGGCGTCTCAGTCGTTGCCGCTGTCGATTGGGGGGTCTGCTGCCTTCTCTATGCCTATATCTACCCCTATCTGCCTCAGACGGCGTCGCAGCCTCTGTCAGCGTTTCTGTAGGCGTCTCAGTCACTGCCGCTGTCGATTGGGGGGTCTGCTGCCTTCTCTATGCCTATATCTACCCCTATCTGCCTCAGTCGGCGCCGTAGCCCCTGTCAACGTCTCTGTAGGCGTCTCAAACGTTGCCGCTGTCGATTGGGGGGTCTGCTGCCTTCTCTATGCCTATATCTTCCCCTATCTGCCTCAGTCGGCGTCTCAGTCAGCATCGCAGCCTCTGTCAGCATATCTGTAGGCGTCCCAATGGCTGGCGCTGTCGATTGGGGGGTCTGCTGCCTTCTCTATGCCTATATCTACCCTTATCTGCCTCAGTCGGCGTCGCAGCCTCTGTCAGCGTGTCTGTAGGTGTCTGAGTCTCTGCCGCTGTCGATTGGTGGGTCTGCTGCCTTCTCTGTGCCTATATCTACCCCTATCTGCCTCAGTCGGTATCGCAGCCTCTGTCAGCGTCTTTGAAGGCGTCTCAGTCGCTGCTGCTGTCGATTAGGGGGGTCTGCTGCCTTCTCTATGCCTATATCTACCCCTATCTGCATCAGTCGGCGTCGCAACCTCTGTCAGAGTATCTGTAGGTGTCTCAGTCGATGCCGCTGTCGATTGGGGAGTCTGCTGCTTTCTCTAAGCTAATATCTACCCCTATCTACCTCAGTCGGCGTCGCAGCGTCTGTCAGCGTCTCTGTATGCGTCTCAATCGCTGCCGCTGTCGATTGGGGGGTCTGTTGCCTTCTCTATGCCTATATCTACCCCTATCTACCACAGTCGGCGTCTCAGTCGTCGTCGCAGCCTCTGTCAGCGTTTCTGTAGGCGTCTCAGTCGCTGTCGCTGTCGATTGGGCGGTCTGCTGCCTTCTCTATGCCAATATCTACCCCTATCTGCCTCAGTCGGCGTCGCAGCCTCTATCAGCGTCTCTGTAGGCGTCTCAATCGCTGCCGCTGTCGATTAGGGGGTCTGCTGCCTTCTCTATGCCTATATCTACCACTATCTGCCTCAGTCGACGTCTCAGTCGGCGTCGCAGCCTCTGTCAGCGTTTCTGTAGGACTCTCAGTTGCTGCCGCTGTCGATTAGGGGGTCTGCTCCCTTCTCTATGCCTATATCTATCCCTATCTGCCTCAGTCGGCGCCTCAGTCGTCGTCGCAGCCTCTGTCAACGTCTCTGTACGCGTCTCAGTCGCTGTCGCTGTCGATTAGGGGGTCTGCTGCCTTCTCTATGCCTATATCTACCACTATCTGCCTCAGTCGACGTCTCAGTCGGCGTCGCAGCCTCTGTCAGCGTTTCTGTAGGCGTCTCAGTAGCTGTCGCTGTCGATTAGGGGGTCTGCTGCCTTCTCTATGCCCATATATACCCCTATCTGCCTCAGTCGACGTCTCAGTCAGCGTCGCAGCCTCTGTCAGCGTTTCTGTAGGCGTCTCAGTAGCTGTCGCTGTCGTTTAGGGGGTCTGCTGCCTTCTCTATGCCCATATATACCCCTATCTGCCTCAGTCGACGTCTCAGTCAGCGTCGCAGCCTCTGTCAGCGTTTCTGTAGGCGTCTCAGTCGCTGTCGCTGTCGATTAGGGTGTCTGCTGCCATCTATATGCCTATACCTACCCCTATCTGCGTCAGTCGTCGTCGCAGCCTCTGTCAGCGTCTCTGTAGGCGTCTCAGTCGTTGCCGCTGTCGATTGGGAGGTATGCTGCATTCTCTATGCCTTTATCCACCCCTATCTGCCTCAGTCGGCGTCGCAGCCTCTGTCAGCGTTTCTGTAGGCGTCTCAGTCGCTGTCGCTGTCGATTAGGGGTTCTGCTGCCTTCTCTATGCCTATATCTACCCCTATCTGCCTCAGTCGACGTCTCATTCGGCGTCGCAGCCTCTGTCAGCGTCTCTATATGCGTCTCAGTCGCTGCCGCTGTCGATTGGGGGGTCTGCTGCCTTCTCTATGCCTGTATCTACCCCTATCTGCCTCAGTCGGCGTCGCAGCCTCTGTCAGCGTTTCTCTAGGCGTCTCAATCGCTGCCGCTGTCGATTGGGGGGGTCTGTTGCCTTCTCTATGCCTATATCTACCCCTATCTGCCTCAGTCTGCCTCTCAGGCGGCGTCGCAGCCTCTGTCAGCGTTTCTGTAGGCGTCTCAGTCGCTGTCGCTGTCGATTAGGGGGTCAGCTGCCTTCTCTATGCCTATATCTACCCCTATCTGCCTCAGTCGACGTCTCAGTTGGCGTCGCAGCCTCTGTCAGCGTCTCTGTATGCGTCTCAGTCGCTGTCGCTGTCGATTAGGGGGTCTGCTGCCTTCTCTATGCCTATATCTACCCCTATCTGCCTCAGTCGATGTCTCAGTCGGCGTCGCAGCTTCTGTCAGCGTTTCTGTAGGCGTCTCAGTCGCTGTCGCTGTCGATTAGGGTGTCTGCTGCCTTCTCTATGCCTATATATACCCTTATCTGCGTTAGTCGTCGTCGCAGCCTCTGTCAACGTCATTGTAGGCGTCTCAGTCGCTGTCGCTGTCGATTAGGGGGTCTGCTGCCTTCTCTATGCCTATATCTACCCCTATCTGCCTCAGTCGACGTCTCAGTCGGCGTCGCAGCCTCTGTCAGCGTCTCTGTAGGCGTCTCAGTCGCTGCCGCTGTCGATTGGGAGGTCTGCTGCCTTCTCTATGCCTATATCTACCCCTATCTGCCTCAGCCGGCGACTTAGTCGTCGTCGTAGCCTCTGTCAGCGTCTCTGTAGGGGTCTGAGTCTCTGCCGCTGTCGATTGGTGGGTCTGCTGCCTTCTCTGTGCCTATATCTACCCTTATCTGCCTCAGTCGGCGTCGCAGCCTCTGTCAGCGTCTCTGAAGGCGTCTCAGTCGCTGCTGCTGTCGATTAGGGGGGTCTGCTGCCTTCTCTATGCCTATATCTACCCCTATCTGCATCAGTTGGCGACGCAACCTCTGTCAGAGTATCTGTAGGTGTCTCAGTCGATGCCGCTGTCGATTGGGGAGTCTGCTGCTTTCTCCAAGCCAATATCTACCCCTATCTGCCTGAGTCGGCGTCACTGCGTCTGTCAGCGTCTCTGTATGCGTCTCAATCGCTGCCGCTGTTGATTGGGGGGTCTGCTGCCTTCTCTATGCATATATATACTACTATCTGCCTCAGTCGGCGTCGCAGCCTCTGTCAGCGTTTCTGTAGGCGTCATAGTCGCTGTCGCTGTCGATTAGGGTGTCTGGTGCCATCTCTATGCCTATATCTACCCCTATCTGCGTCAGTCGTCGTCGCAGCCTCTGTCAGCGTCTCAGTCGCTGCCGCTGTCGATTGGGAGGTCTGCTGCCTTCTCTATGCCTATATCTACCCCTATCTGCCTCAGCCGGCGACTTAGTCGTCGTCGCAGCTTCTTTCAGCGTCTCTGTAATCGTCTCAGTCGTTGCCGCTGTCGATTGGGGGGGGTCTGCTGCCTTCTCTATGCCTATATCTACCCCTATCTGCCTCAGTCGGCGTCGCAGCCTCTGTCAGCGTTTCTGTAGGCGTCTCAGTCGCTGCCGCTGTCGATTGGGGGGTCTGCTGCCTTCTCTATTCCTATATCTACCCCTATCTGCCTCAGTCGGCGCCGCAGCCTCTGTCAACGTCTCTGTAGGCGTCTCAGACGTTGCCGCTGTCGATTGGGGGTCTGCTGCCTTCTCTATGCCTATATCTTCCCCTATCTGCCTCAGTCAGCGTCTCAGTCGGCGTCGCAGCCTCTGTCAGCATCTCTGTAGGCGTCTCAATCGTTGGCGCTGTCGATTGGGGGGTCTGCTGCCTTCTCTACGCCTTTATCCACCGCTATCTGCCTCAGTCGGCGTCGCAGCCTCTGTCAACGTCTCTGTAGACGTCTCAGTCGCTGTCGCTGTCGATGTCGATTAGGGGGTCTGCTGCCTTCTCTATGCCAATATCTACCCCTATCTGCCTCAGTCGACGTCTCAGTCGGCATCGCAGCCTCTGTCAGCGTGTCTATATGCGTCTCAGTCGCTGCCGCTGGCGATTGGGGGGTATGCTGCCTTCTCTATGCCTTTATCTACCCCTATCTGCCTCAGTCGGCGTCTTAGTCGTCGTCGCAGCTTCTTTCAGCGTCTCTGTAATCGTCTCAGTCGCTGCCGCTGTCGATTGGGGGGTCTGCTGCCTTCTCTATGCCTATATATACCCCTATCTGCCTCAGTCGGCGCCGTAGCCTCTGTTAACGTCTCTGTAGGCGACTCAGACGTTGCCGCTGTCGATTGGGGGGTCTGCTACCTTCTCTATGCCTATATCTTCACCTATCTGCCTCAGTCGGCGTCTCAGTCGGCGTCGGAGCCTCTGTCAGCATCTCTGTAGGCATCTCAATGGCTGGCGCTGTCGATTGGGGGGTCTGCTGCCTTCTCTTTGCATATATATACCACTATCTGCCTCAGTTGGCGTCGCAGCCTCTGTCAGCGTTTCTGTAGGCGTCTCAGTCGCTGTCGCTGTCGATTAGGGTGTCTGGTGCCATCTCTATTCCTATATCTACCCCTATCTGCGTCAGTCGTCGTCGCAGCCTCTGTCAGCGTCTCTGTAGGCGTCTCAGTCGCTGCCGCTGTCGATTGGGAGGTCTGCTGCCTTCTCTATGCCTATATCTACCCCTATCTGCCTCAGCCGGCGACTTAGTCGTCGTCGTAGCCTCTGTCAGCGTCTCTGTAGGGGTCTGAGTCTCTGCCGCTGTCGATTGGTGGGTCTGCTGCCTTCTCTGTGCCTATATCTACCCTTATCTGCCTCAGTCGGCGTCGCAGCCTCTGTCAGCGTCTCTGAAGGCGTCTCAGTCGCTGCTGCTGTCGATTAGGGGGGTCTGCTGCCTTCTCTATGCCTATATCTACCCCTATCTGCATCAGTTGGCGACGCAACCTCTGTCAGAGTATCTGTAGGTGTCTCAGTCGATGCCGCTGTCGATTGGGGAGTCTGCTGCTTTCTCCAAGCCAATATTTACCCCTATCTGCCTGAGTCGGCGTCGCTGCGTCTGTCAGCGTCTCTGTATGCGTCTCAATCGCTGCCGCTGTTGATTGGGGGGTCTGCTGCCATCTCTATGCATATATATACTACTATCTGCCTCAGTCGGCGTCGCAGCCTCTGTCAGCGTTTCTGTAGGCGTCTCAGTCGCTGTCGCTGTCGATTAGGGTGTCTGGTGCCATCTCTATGCCTATATCTACCCCTATCTGCGTCAGTCGTCGTCGCAGCCTCTGTCAGCGTCTCAGTCGCTGCCGCTGTCGATTGGGAGGTCTGCTGCCTTCTCTATGCCTATATCTACCCCAATCTGCCTCAGCCGGCGACTTAGTCGTCGTCGCAGCTTCTTTCAGCGTCTCTGTAATCGTCTCAGTCGTTGCCGCTGTCGATTGGGGGGGGTCTGCTGCCTTCTCTATGCCTATATCTACCCCTATCTGCCTCAGTCGGCGTCGCAGCCTCTGTCAGCGTTTCTGTAGGCGTCTCAGTCGCTGCCGCTGTCGATTGGGGGGTCTGCTGCCTTCTCTATTCCTATATCTACCCCTATCTGCCTCAGTCGGCGCCGTAGCCTCCGTCAACGTCTCTGTAGGCGTCTCAGACGTTGCCGCTGTCGATTGGGGGTCTGCTGCCTTCTCTATGCCTATATCTTCCCCTATCTGCCTCAGTCGGCGTCTCAGTCGGCGTCGGAGCCTCTGTCAGCATCTCTGTAGGCATCTCAATGGCTGGCGCTGTCGATTGGGGGGTCTGCTGCCTTCTCTATGCATATATATACCACTATCAGCCTCAGTCGGCGTCGCAGCCTCTATAAGCGTCTCTGTAGGCGTCTCAATCGCTGCCGCTGTCGTTTGGGGGGTATGCTGCCTTCTCTATGCCTATATCTACCCCTATCTGTCTCAGTCGGCCTCTCAGTCGGCGTCGCAGCCTCTGTCAGCATCTCTGTAGGCATCTCAATGGCTGGCGCTGTCGATTGGGGGGTCTGCTGCCTTCTCTATACATATATATACCACTATCAGCCTCAGTCGGCGTCACAGCCTCTATCAGCGTCTCTGTAGGCGTCTCAATCGCTGCCGCTGTCGATTGGGTGTCTGCTGACTTCTCTATGCCTATATCTACCCCTATCTGCGTCTGTCGTCGTCGCAGCCTCTGTCAGCGTCTCTGTATGCGGCTCAGTCGCTGCTGCTGTCGATTGGGGGTCTGCTGCCTTCTCTATGCCTTTATCCACCCCTATCTGCCTCAGTCGGCGTCGCAGCCTCTGTCAACGTCTCTGTAGGCGTCTCAGTCGCTGTCGCTGTCGATTAGGGGGTCTGCTGCCTTCTCTATGCCTATATCTACCCCTATCTGCCTCAGTCGACGTCTCAGTTGGCGTCGCAGCCTCTGTAAGCGTTTCTGTAGGCGTCTCAGTCGCTGTCGCTGTCGATTAAGGGGTTTGCTGCCTTCTCTATGCCTATATCTACCCCAATCTGCCTCAGTCGACGTCTCAGTCGGCGTCGCAGCCTCTGTCAGCGTTTCTGTAGGCGTCTCAGTCGCTGTCGCTGTCGATTAGGGTGTCTGCTGCCTTCTCTATGCCTATATATACCCTTATCTGCGTTAGTCGTCCTCGCAGCCTCTGTCAGCGTTCCTGTAGGCGTCTCAGTCGCTGCCGCTGTCGATTGGGGGGTCTGCTGCCTTCTCTATGCCTATATCTACCCCTATCTGCCTCAGTCGGCGTTGCAGCCTCTGTCAACTTCATTGTAGGCGTCTCAGTCGCTGTCGCTGTCGCTGTCGGTTAGGGGGTCTGCTGCCTTCTCTATGCCTATATCTGCCCCTATCTGCGTCAGTCGGCATCTCAGTCGGCGTCGCAGCCTCTGTCAGCGTTTCTGTAGGCGTCTCAGACGCTGTCGCTGTCGATTGGAGGGTCTGCTGTCTTTTCTATGCCGACATCTACCCCTATCTGTCTCAGTCGACGTCTTAGTCGTCGTCGCAGCTTCTTTCAGCGTCTCTGTAATCGTATCAGTCGTTGCCGCTGTTGATTGGGGGGGTCTGCTGCCTTCTCTATGCCTATATCTACCCCTATCTGCCTCAGTCGGCATCGCAGCCTCTGTCAGCGTTTCTGTAGGCGTCTCAGTCGCTGCCGCTGTCGATTGGGGGGGGGTCTGCTGCCTTCTCTATGCCTATATCTACCCCTATCTGCCTCAGTCGGCGCCATAGCCTCTGTCAACGTCTCTGTAGGCGTCTCAGACATTGCCGCTGTCGATTGGGGGGTCTGCTACCTTCTCTATGCCTATATCTTCCCCTATCTGCCTCAGTCGGCGTCTCAGTCGGCGTCGCAGCCTCTATCAGCATCTCTGTAGGCTTCTCAATAGCTGGCGCTGTCGATTGGGGGGTCTGCTGCGTTCTCTATGCCAATATCTACCCATATCTGCCTCAGTCGGCGTCTCAGTCGGCGTCGCAGCCTCTGTCAGCGTCTCTGTAGGTGTCTGAGTCTCTGCCGCTGTCGATTGGTGGGTCTGCTGCCTTCTCTGTGCCTATATCTACCCCTATCTGCCTCAGTCGGCGTCGCAGCATCTGTCAGCGTCTCTGAAGGCGTCTCAGCCGCTGCTGCTGTCGATTAGGGGGGTCTGCTGCCTTCTCTATGCCTATTTCTACCCCTATCTGCATCAGTCGGCGACGCGACCTCTGTCAGAGTATCTGTAGGTGTCTCACTCGATGCCGCTGTCGATTGGGGAGTCTGCTGCTTTCTCCAAGCCAATATCTACCCCTATCTGCCTGAGTCGGCGTCGCTGCGTCTGTCAGCGTCTCTGTATGCGTCTCAATCGCTGCCGCTGTTGATTGGGGGGTCTGCTGCCTTCTCTATGCATATATATACCACTATCTGCCTCAGTCGACGTCGCAGCCTCTGTCAGCGTTTCTGTAGGCGTCTCAGTCGCTGTCGCTGTCGATTAGGGTGTCTGGTGCCATCTCTATGCCTATATCTACCCCTATCTGCGTCAGTCGTCGTCGCAGCCTCTGTCAGTGTCTCTGTAGGCGCCTCAGTCGCTGCCGCTGTCGATTGGGAGGTCTGCTGCCTTCTCTATGCCTATATCTACCCCTATCTGCCTCAGCCGGCGACTTAGTCGTCCTCGCAGCTTCTTTCAGCGTCTCTGTAATCGTCTCAGTCGTTGTCGCTGTCGATTGGGGGGGTCTGCTGCCTTCTCTATGCCTATATCTACCCCTATCTGCCTCAGTCGGCGTCGCAGCCTCTGTCAGCGTTTCTGTAGGCGTCTCAGTCGCTGCCGCTGTCGATTGGGGTGTCTGCTGCCTTCTCTATTCCTATATCTACCCCTATCTGCCTCAGTCGGCGCCGTAGCCTCTGTCAACGTCTCTGTAGGCGTCTCAGACGTTGCCGCTGTCGATTGGGGGTCTGCTGCCTTCTCTATGCCTATATCTTCCCCTATCTGCCTCAGTCGGCGTCTCAGTCGGCGTCGCAGCCTCTGTCAGCATCTCTGTAGGCGTCTCAATCGCTGGCGCTGTCGATTGGGGGGTCTGCTGCCTTCTCTACGCCTTTATCCACCCCTATCTGCCTCAGTCGGCGTCGCAGCCGCTGTTAACGTCTCTGTAGACGTCTCAGTCGCTGTCGCTGTCGATTAGGGGGTATGCTGCCTTCTCTATGCCAATATATACCCCTATCTGCCTCAGTCGACGTCTCAGTCGGCATCGCAGCCCCTGTCAACGTGTCTATATGCGTCTCAGTCGCTGCCGCTGTCGATTGGTGGGTCTGCTGCTTTCTCTATGCCTATATCTACCCCTATCTGCCTCAGTCGGCGTCGCAGCCGCTGTCAGCGTTTCTGTAGGCGTCTCAGTCGCTGCCGCTGTCGATTGGGGGGGTCTGCTGCCTTCTCTATGCCTATATCTACCCCTGTCTGCCTCAGTCGGCGCCGTAGCCTCTGTCAACGTCTCTGTAGGCGTCTCAGACGTTGCCGCTGTCGATTGGGGGGTCTGCTGCCTTCTCTATGCCTATATCTTCCCCTATCTGCCTCAGTCGGCGTCTCAGTCGGCGTCGCAGCCTCTGTCAGCATCTCTGTAGGCATCTCAATGGCTGGCGCTGTCGATTGGGGGGTCTGCTGCCTTCTCTATGCATATATATACCACTATCAGCCTCAGTCGGCGTCTCAGTCGGCGTCTCTGTAGGCGTCTCAGTCGCTGTCGCTGTCGATTAGGGGGTCTGCTGCCTTCTCTATGCCTATATCTACCCCTATCTGCCTCAGTCGACGTCTCAGTCGGCGTTGCAGCCTCTGTTTGCGTCTCTGTATACGTCTCAGTCGCTGCCGCTGTCGATTGGGGGTCTGCTGCCTTCTCTATGCATATATATACCACTATCTGCCTCAGTCGGCGTCTCAGTCGGCGTCTCTGTAGGCGTCGCTGTCGCTGTCGCTGTCGATTAGGGGGTCTGCTGCCTTCTCTATGCCAATATCTACCCCTATCTGCGTCAGTCGACGTCTCAGTCGGCGTCGCAGCCTCTGTCAGCGTCTCTATATGCATCTCAGTCGCTGCCGCTGTCGATTGGGGGGTCTGCTCCCTTCTCTATGCATATATATACCACTATCTGCCTCAGTCGGCGTCTCAGTCGGCGTCTCTGTAGGCGTCTCAGTCGCTGTCGCTGTCGATTAGGGGGTCTACTGCCTTCCCTATGCCTATATCTACCCCTATCTGCCTCAGTCGGCGTCGCAGCCTCTGTCAGCGTTTCTGTAGGCGTCTCAGTTGCTGTCGCTGTCGATTAGGGGGTCTGTTGCCTTATCTATGCCTATATCTACCCCTATCTGCCTCAGTCGACGTCTCAGTCGGCGTCGCAACCTCTGTCAGCGTCTCTGTATACGTCTCAGTCGCTGCCGCTGTCGATTGGGGGTCTGCTGCCTTCTCTATGCATATATATACCACTATCTGCCTCAGTCGGCGTCTCAGTCGGCGTCTCTGTAGGCGTCGCTGTCGCTGTCGCTGTCGATTAGGGGGTCTGCTGCCTTCTCTATGCCAATATCTACCCCTATCTGCGTCAGTCGACGTCTCAGTCGGCGTCGCAGCCTCTGTCAGCGTCTCTATATGCATCTCAGTCGCTGCCGCTGTCGATTGGGGGGTCTGCTCCCTTCTCTATGCATATATATACCACTATCTGCCTCAGTCGGCGTCTCAGTCGGCGTCTCTGTAGGCGTCTCAGTCGCTGTCGCTGTCGATTAGGGGGTCTGCTGCCTTCTCTATGCCTATATCTACCCCTATCTGCCTCAGTGGACGTCTCAGTCGGCGTCGCAGCCTCTGTCCAGCGTCTCTATATGCGTCTCAGTCGCTGCCGCTGTCGATTGGGGGGCCTGCTGCCTTCTCTATGCCTATATCTACCCCTATCTGCCTCAGTCGGCGTCGCAGCCTCTGTCAGCGTCTCTGAAGGCGTCTCAGTCGCTGCTGCTGTCGATTATGGGGGGTCTGCTGCCTTCTCTATGCCTATATCTACCCCTATCTGCCTCAGTCGGCGTCTCAGTCGGTGTCGCAACCTCTGTCAGAGTATCTGTAGGTGTCTCAGTCGATGCCGCTTTCGATTGGGGAGTCTGCTGCTTTCTCTATGCCAATATCTACCCCTATCTGCCTCAGTCGGCGTCGCAGCGTCTGTGAGCGTCTCTGTCTGCGTCTCAATAGCTGCCGCTGTCGATTCGGGGGTCTGCTGCCTTCTCTATGCCTATATCTAGCCCTATCTGCCTCAGTCGGCGTCTCAGTCGGCGTCGCAGCATCTGTCAGCGTCTCTGAAGGCGTCTCAGTTGCTGCCGCTGAAAATTGGGGGGTCTGCTGCTTTCTCTATACCAACATCTACCCCTATCTTCCTCAGGCGGCGTCGCAGCGTCTGTCAGGGTCTCTGTATGCGTCTTAATCGTTTGCGCTGTCGATTGAGGGATCTGCTGCCTTCTCTATGCCTATATCTACCCCTATCTGCCTCAGCCGGCGTCTTAGTCGTCGTCGCAGCTTCTTTCAGCGTCTCTGTCATCGTCTCAGTCGTTGCCGCTGTCGATTGGGGGGTCTGCTCCTTTCTCTATGCCTATATCTACCCCTATCTGCCTCAGTCGGCGTCGCAGCCTCTGTCAACGTCTCTGTAGGCGTCTCAGACGTTGCCGCTGTCTATTGGGGTCTGCTGCCTTCTCTATGCCTATATCTTCCCCTATCTGTCTCAGTCGGCGTCTCAGTCGGCGTCGCAGCCTCTGTCAGCATCTCTGTAGGCGTCTCAATCGCTGGCGCTGTCGATTGGGGGGTCCGCTGCCTTCTCTACGCCTTTATCCACCCCTATCTGCCTCAGTCGGCGTCTCAGTAGTCGTCGCAGCCTCTGTCAGCGTCTCTGTAGGCGTCTCAGTCGCTGCCTCTGTCGATTGGGGGGTCTGCTGCCTTCTCTATGCATATATATACCACTATCTGCCTCAGTCGGCGTCTCAGTCGGCGTCTCAGTCGGCGTGTCTGTAGGCGTCTCAGTCGCTGCCGCTGTCAATTGGGGAGGTCTGCTGCCTTCTCTATGCCTATATCTACCCCTATCTGCCTCAGTCGGCCTCTCAGTCGGCGTCGCAGCCTCTGTCAGCGTTTCTGTAGGCGTCTCAGTCGCTGTCGATTAGGGGGTCTGCTGCCTTCTCTATGCCTATATCTACCCCTATCTGCCTCAGTCGACGTCTCAGTCGTCGTCGCAGCCTCTGTCAGCGTCTCTGTAGGCATCGCAGTCGCTGCCGCTGTCGATTGGGGGGTCTGCTCCCTTCTCTATGCCTATATCTATCCCTATCTGCCTCAGTTGGCGTCTCAGTCGTCGTCGCAGCCTCTGTCAGCGTCTCTGTAGGCGTCTCAGTCGCTGCCGCTGTCGATTGGGGGGTCTGCTGCCTTCTCTATGCCTAAATCTACCCCTATCTGCCTCAGTCG
The DNA here is from genome assembly GCA_920105625.2 of Clusia tigrina. Classification (NCBI taxonomy): domain Eukaryota; kingdom Metazoa; phylum Arthropoda; class Insecta; order Diptera; family Clusiidae; genus Clusia; species Clusia tigrina. The sequence goes on from OV050031.1 coordinate 90,332,174, forward strand.
GCGTCGCAGCCTCTGTCAGCGTTTCTGTAGGCATTGCAGTCGCTGCCGCTGTCGATTGGGGGGTCTGCTCCCTTCTCTATGCCTATATCTATCCCTATCTGCCTCAGTCGGCGTCTCAGTCGTCGTCGCAGCCTCTGTCAGCATCTCTGTAGGCGTCTCAGTCGCTGCCTCTGTCGATTGGGGGGTCTGCTGCCTTCTCTATGCATATATATACCACTATCTGCCTCAGTCGGCATCTCAGTCGGCGTGTCTGTAGGCGTCTCAGTCGCTGCCGCTGTCAATTGGGGAGGTCTGCTGCCTTCTCTATGCCTATATCTACCCCTATCTGCCTCAGTCGGCCTCTCAGTCGGCGTCGCAGCCTCTGTCAGCGTTTCTGTAGGCGTCTCAGTTGCTGTCGCTGCCGATTAGGGGGTCTGCTGCCTTCTCTATGCCTATATCTACCCCTATCTGCCTCAGTCGACGTCTCAGTCGTCGTCGCAGCCTCTGTCAGCGTCTCTGTAGGCGTCTCAGTCGCTGCCGCTGTCGATTGGGGGGTCTGCTGCCTTCTCTATGCATATATATACCACTATCTGAATCAGTCGGCGTCTCAGTCGGCGTTTCTGTAGGCGTCTCAGTCGCTGCCGCTGTCGATTGGGGGGTCTGCTGCCTTCTCTATGAATATATCTATCCCTATCTGCCTCAGTCGGCGTCTCAGTCGGCGTTTCTGTAGGCGTCTCAGTCGCTGCCGCTGTCGATTGGGGGGTCTGCTGCTTTCTCTATGCCTATATCTATCCCTATCTGCCTCAGTCGGCGTCTCAGTCGTCGTCGCAGCCTCTGTCAGCGTCTCTGTAGGCGTCTCAGTCGCTGCCGCTGTCGATTGGGAGGTCTGCTGCCTTCTCTATGCCCATATCTACCCCTATCTGCCTCAGTCGGCCTCTCAGTCGGCGTCGCAGCCTCTGTCAGCGTTTCTGTAGGCGTCTCAGTCCCTGTCGCTGTCGATTAGGGGGTCAGCTGCCTTCTCTATGCCTATATCTACCCCTATCTGCCTCAGTCGAAATCTCAGTCGGCTTCGCAACCTCTTTCAGCGTCTCTATATGCGTATCAGTCGTTGCCGCTGTCGATTGGGGGGTCTGCTACCTTCTCTATGCCTATATCTACCCCTATCTGCCTCAGTCGACGTCTCAGTCGTCGTCGCAGCTTCTTTCAGCGTCTCTGTAATCGTCTCAGTCGTTGCCGCTGTCGATTGGGGCTCTGCTGCCTTCTCTATGCCTATATCTACCCCTATCTCCCTCAGTCGGCGTCGCAGCCTCTGCTAGCGTTTCTGTAGGCGTGTCAGTCGCTGCCGCTGTCGATTGGGGGGTCTGCTCCCTTCTCTATGCCTATATCTACCCCTATCTGCCTCAGTCGACGTCTCAGTCGGCGTCGCAACCTCTGTCAAAGTATCTGTAGATATCTCAGTCGATGCCGCTGTCGATTGGGGAGTCAGCTGCTTTCTCTATGCCTATATCTATCCCTATCTGCCTCAGTCGGCGTCTCAGTCGCTGCCGCTGTCGATTGGGGGGTCTGCTGCCTTCTCTATGCATATATATACCACTATCTGCCGTAGTCGCCGTCTCAGTCGGCGTCTCTGTAGGCGTCTCAGTCGCTGTCGCTGTCGATTAGGGGGTCTGCTGCCTTCTCTATGCCAATATCTACCCCTATCTGCCTCAGTCGACGTCTCAGTCGGCGTCGCAGCCTCTGTCAGCGTCTCTATATGCGTCTCAGTCGCTGCCGCTGTCGATTGGGGGGTCTGCTGCCTCCTCTATGCCTAAATCTACCCCTATCTGCCTTAGTCGGCGTCTTAGTCGTCGTCGCAGCTTCTTTCAGCGTCTCTGTAATCGTCTCAGTCGTTGCCGCTGTCGATTGGGGGGGTCTGCTGCCTTCTCTATGCCTATATCAACCCCTATCTGCCTCAGTCGGCGTCGCAGCGTCTGTCAGCGTCTCTGTATGCGTCTCAATCGCTGCCGCTGTCGATTCGGGGGTCTGCTGCCTTCTCTATGCCTATATCTAGCCCTATCTGCCACAGTCGGCGTCGCAGCGTCTGTCAGCGTCTCTGTATGCGTCTCAATCGCTGCCGCTGTCGATTCGGGGGTCTGCTGCCTTCTCTATGCCTATATCTAGCCCTATCTGCCACAGTCGGCGTAGCAGCCTCTGTCAGAGTCTCTATATGCGTCTCAGTCGCTGCCGCTGTAGATTGGGGGGTCTGCTGCCTCCTCTATGCCTATATCTACCCCTATCTGCCTTAGTCGGCGTCTTAGTCGTCGTCGCAGCTTCTTTCAGCGCCTCTGTAATCGTCTCAGTCGTTGCCGCTGTCGATTGGGGGGGTCTGCTGCCTTCTCTATGCCTATATCTACCCCTATCTGCCTCAGTCGGCGCCGTAGCCTCTGTCAACGTCTCTGTAGGCGTCTCAGACGTTGCCGCTGTCGATTGGGGGATCTGCTGCCTTCTCTATGCCTATCTCTGCCCCTATCTGCCTCAGTCGGCGTCTCAGTCGGCGTCGCAGCCTCTGTCAGCATCTCTGTAGGCGTCTCAATCGCTGGTGCTTTCGATTGGTGGGTCTGCTGCCTTCTCTATGCCTATATCTACCCCTAGCTGCCTCAGTCGGCGTCTCAGTCGGCGTCGCAGCCTCTGTCAGCGTCTCTGTAGGTGTCTCAGTCTCTGCCGCTGTCGATTGGTGGGTGTGCTTCCTTCTCTATGCCTATATCTACCCCTATCTGCCTCAGTCGGCGTCGCAGCCTCTGTCAGCGTCTCTGAAGGCGTCTCAGTCGCTGCTGCTGTCGATTGGGGAGTCTGCTGCTTTCTCTATGCCAATATCTACCCCAATCTGCCTCAGTCATCGTCGCAGCGTCTGTCAGCGTCTCTGTATGCGTCTCAATCGCTGCCGCTGTCGATTCGGGGGTCTGCTGCCTTCTCTATGCCTATATCTAGCCCTATCTGCCTCAGTCGGCGCCGTAGCCTCTGTCAACGTCTCTGTAGGCGTCTCAGACGTTGGCGCTGTCGATTGGGGGATCTGCTGCCTTCTCTATGCCTATATCTTCCCCTATCTGCCTCAGTCGGCGTCTCAGTCGGCGTCGCAGCCTCTGTCAGCATCTCTGTAGGCGTCTCAATCGCTGGTGCTGTCGATTGGGGGGTCTGCTGCCTTCTCTATGCCTATATCTACCCCTAGCTGCCTCAGTCGGCGTCTCAGTTGGCGTCACAGCCTCTGTCAGCGTCTCTGTAGGTGTCTCAGTCTCTGCCGCTGTCGATTGGTGGGTGTGCTTCCTTCTCTATGCCTATATCTACCGCTATCTGCCTCAGTCGGCGTCGCAGCCTCTGTCAGCCTCTCTGAAGGCGTCTCAGTCGCTGCTGCTGTCGATTGGGGAGTCTGCTGCTTTCTCTATGCCTATATCTACCCCTATCTGCCTCAGTCGGCGTCGCAGCCTCTGTCAGGGTTTCTGTAGGGGTCTCAGTAGCTGCCGCTGTCGATTGGGGGGTCTGCTGCCTCCTCTATGCCTATATCTACCCCTATCTGCCTCAGTCGGCGTCTCAGTCGGCGTCGCAGCCTCTGTCAGCATCTCTGTAGGCGTCTCAATCGCTGGTGCTGTCGATTGGGGGGTCTGCTGCCTTCTCTGTGCCTATACCTACCCCTATCTGCCTTAGTCGTCGCAGCCGCTGTCAGCGTCTCTGTAGGCGTCTCAGTCGTTGCCGCTGTCGATTGGGGGGACTGCTGTCTTCTCTATGCCTTTATCCACCCCTATCTGCCTCAGTCGGCGTCGCAGCCTCTGTCAGCGTCTGTGTAGGCGTCTCAGTCGTTGCCGCTGTCGATTGGGGGGTCTGCTGCTTTCTCTATGCCAACATCTACCCCTATCTTCCTCAGTCGGCGTCTCAGTCGGCGTAGCATCCTCTGTCAGCGTCTCTTTAGGCGTCTCAGTCGCTGCCACTGTCGATTGGGGGGGATCTGCTGCCTTCTCTGTGCTTATACCTACCCCTATCTGCCTTAGTCGGCGGCTCAGTGGGCGTCGCAGCTTCTGTCAGCGTCTCTGTAGGCGTCTGAATCGCTGCCGCTGTCGATTGGGGGTCTGCTGCCTTCTCTATGCCTATATCTACCCCTATCTGCATCAGTCGGCGTCTCAGTCGGCATCGCAGCCTCTGTCAGCGTGAGTTACGCCAGCAGTTGCTGCGAACCCTAAATTTAACACCAAACGTCAGCTGAGATATCATTCTTATCAAGTATGAATCTCACAAATGACCACCAAAGCCGTTTATGCATTTTATATTTCGAGACCATTCTCAAGTGCAACGACACAAACTTCCCAAAGAGCAAAGTCAGTACGATCAGTACAATGACATAAAATAACTGAAGTGCAATGACATAAACAACCCCTAAATGCAACGTCTGCAATTCTCAGTGCATTAGCACTTGTTCAGCTACGGCTTTGCACTCTGCTTATTGGTGTTTATAGACGTTTACCTCTCTTTCTACCCTCCTACAGAATTTTGGAAAATACTTTTGTGCCTACAGCAGCGATAACAAATAATCGATGTTAAGTAAGTTAGTTAAGGTTTCGGCATAAGTAATTTAAAATTGTTAGTTTAGTTTTAAAATAAACTCCGTAATAAAAACAACATTGAACCGAAGTTCTCTCCGCGTTTTATTAACGTAACTGGCGCAGTCGTGGAAAATATTTCTGAAGAAATAATTAAGAACCAAAAATTAAAAAAAAAAATAATTAACTGTGAGAAACATTCCTTAAGAAATATTGAAGAACAGAAAAAAAACAAATCTATTAAGACCAAACGCACAAAATCAATTTATTATCGTGTTACATTAAAGACAGTGCAGTGAACAAGAATTAACATAAAAAACTCTCAAGTCAATACCAAGTGAATCTTCAAGGCTAAACCGAGGCACAGCAAACCCAACAAAACCGATGCCAATAGAAACTAGATCCAGAAAATTCGAACTCCCGTCCAAGGAAGAAGACATGCAAGCAGAGGCCAACACCAGATTAGAGATGTCGCAGGAGGAATCTGTACAAACAATGCAATAAACAATACCAGCAGTGAGACCAGCACCAACGTTGCCAACAACCATAACACCGAACGACTCTCTGAAGGATGCGCAAAGGATACACGAGTTCACGGGGACTGGACATTATGCACTTTCTTCATTTCTACGAGAAGTGGATACGTTGTTACCAATACTGGACGGTAACCCGCAAATGAAGGCGTACATTTTCTCGAGGACCATCATAAATAAAATACAAGGACCTGCCTTAGATGTTGTCAGAACCTTGGGATCTAACGCCTCTTGGGACGACATAAAGGACGCACTTATAACCAACTTTGGAGTGAAGGAGACGTACCACCAGCTGTACCAGCGAGCCATCTCAACAAAAAACTTTCAAGTAAGATCCTATTATTTAGAGCTAAGAAATATTTTAAGTAAACTTAATGAAAAGTATGAATACGACATAAATAAGCCCATAGAATTTAGCCCAGCAAATAATGAGGGCATAATATTAAGAACCTTTATAAATAAAATTAACATTAACTTACCAACACTAATACTTAACAAAAATATAACAAACTTACGGAGTGCATTCGACTTGCTAGAAAGTTCAGGAATGATTAGGGATGCCAATAGTCATACTTACACAGTACACAATAATTTCAAACATAGTAACACTAGCTACAGACAATACAACCACGGACAAAATAATCCAGGACAATACACACAATACAACCACGGACAAAATAATCCAGGACAATACAGACAATACAACCAAGTACAAAATAACCAAAGACAAATGCGACAGCACGATGGAAGACAATATAATGGCCAAAACAGACAACAAAATAATCCTAGACAGGGTTACAATAATCGGAGAGAATCAAGGTTCACTAACGTAAACCACATGGATCATGAAGTAAATTTTCCCTTAACGCCTCACAAACGTACTTACCTATAGTAATCTTGTCGATAGGCAACGACACAATTAGGTGTCTAATAGATACAGGATCATCAACATCCTTACTCGATGACAGAAAATTACCACAATATAGGAGGGAAACACTAACAGCATCAATAAAATTCAATTCACTCAACAACCAAACGCCGATTGACACGCAAATTACAACTGCTTTACCTAGTGAATTTAATGAAGATGCAAATATGGTTTGGAAAATTACAAAATTTTTTAATAAACAATTCGACGCAATATTAGGCCAAAATCTACTGAGACCATTAGGAGCAGTTGTGGATATGAGAGAGGAAGTGCTGTTAATCAATAACAACAAAATAAAATTTATAAGTGCTTGCCCATTTCAATTTGAAGAAATACATCAATTAGATTCTAACAGCTTCGGAGACGAAGATATGTCACAACTTACCAAATCTTTGAATTCTGAAGAATCAAGGCATTTGAAGAAGTTAATAGACTCTTATAATGGTCTATTTTATAAAGACGGTGACTATCTAACAAACACTACTAGAATCGAACACGAAATTAACACGAAAAATGAGCAGCCAATATATTCAAAAATATATAGGTACCCGCAAATCCACGAGCAAGAGATATCTACTCAAATTGCAGATATGCTCCAACAAGGTATTATAAATGAAAGTAATTCACCTTATAATAGTCCCCTATGGATTGTACCTAAGAAGACTGACTACTCTGAAAAGAAAAAATGGCGCATAGTGATCGACTATAGGAAACTGAACGAAATAACAACCGATGACAAGTTTCCTATTCCCAACATTGACCACATTTTGGATAAATTAGGGCTCAGTATTTCACATCCCTTGACTTGGCAAAAGGCTTCCACCAAATTTTAGTAAAAGAGGAGGACAAGAAGAAAACTGCTTTTTCCACGCCTTTAGGACATTGTGAGTACGTACGAATGCCGTTTGGTCTGAAAAATGCCCCATCAACTTTTCAACGCCTTATGAATTCGGTATTACAGGAATTCATAAACAAGATCTGCGTAGTATATATGGACGACATATTGGTGTTTAGCACAACCATAGGCGAACATGTAAGTAGTATTAGGAAAATATTCGAGAAATTACGTTCGCATAACCTAAAAATTCAATTTGATAAATGCAAATTCTTTTCAAAAGAGACCGAATATTTAGGACACGTTCTGACACCCGAAGGCGTCAAACCTAATCCAAGGAAAATCGAAACTATTTTAAACCTTAGATTGCCTCGAACAACAAAACAAATAAAACCATTTTTGGGAATAACTGGCTACTATCGCAAATTCATACGAGATTATTCCAAAATAGCTCAACCAATGACTCAATACCTCAAAAAAAACAGCAAAATAAACATAAACGACTCAAACTATATACATAAATGGCTTTGAAAAACTAAAACTAATATTGACGGAAGCACCCATATTAAAACATCCTGACTTTAACAAAAAATTTAAAGTAGTTACCGATGCTAGCATGTTCGCTATAGGAGCGGTTCTGCAACAGAATAATCACCCTATTTGCTACGCTAGCAGAACATTAAACGATCATGAACGAAACTACTCAACCACAGAAAAGGAATTACTAGCAATCGTGTGGGCTACCAATTACTTCAGACCATACATTTATGGAGTAAATTTTGAACTGGCAACAGACCACCAACCCTTAAAATGGTAACATGCTAAAACAAAAGGCAAAGACATTAATCCTCGATTGCAAAGATGGCTTTTAAAACTAGGAGAATACAATATAAACATGGATTACATCAAAGGAGGCGATAATAAAGTAGCAGATTTTTTAAGCCGAGTTAATGCAGACACAAATGAAATCAACACAATAGAAGTTCACAGTCAAGAACCTGGTATTGAACATCCAGATAAACAATACCCTAACAACCATATACCAACATTAGATACTGTAGTGAATAGATTTAAAACACAAATCATACTTACAAATGACAAAACACAGGACTTTAGTATCAAACATGGCAATAAGAAAATTTTTTTAAGCGCAGCTGACCTACAACATAACATATCTCATATTTTAAAGCACCACACAGGAAATGGAAAGATAGGAGTTTACTCAGAGTTAACTGACAACGACTTTAAAACATTTGAACATAAAGCAAAAGAGCTTTCCGAAAATAACTTAAAATTCGTAAGATGTGCCTACTATGCAAAAGATATGGACAATGCAGATGAAACCTACAAACAAATACAAAAATACCACAAATACGAAACAGGACATACTGGAATTAATTTTGAAGGCCTCAAAAAATATATATATTACCCTAACCTAAAAAATATGATTTAGATATACATAAACAATTGCGATACTTGCAACCGCGTAAAATATGATAGAAATCCTATCAAGGAAAATTTTAAAATGACAGAGACTCCAACAGACATTAACCAAATAGTACATATGGACGTATACACAAACTCAAAAGCTAATTTTTTGACATTTATCGATAGATTCTCTAAGTTCGCCACCGCATATTACCTTGAAGATAGAAATCACAGAACGATTATTGAAAAACTAAGAGATCTCAGATCACAAAAGGGTCATTTTAAGAAACTAATCACAGATAATGAATTTAAAAGTATGAACGTAAAAGACTACTTACGAAACGAGAACATAGAACTTCATTTAGTAAAAGCAAACAACCACACAGGAAACTCTGATATCGAACGGCTACACAATACATTAGCAGAGAGAATAAGAATTCTAAATATCGAAAACAAGCAACTTAGCATAAAAGAGAAAATGTGTAGGGCAATAGAATGGTATAATAGTAGTTACCACTCAACAATAAAGGAAAAACCAATTAATGTACAACAAGGGAAGTGTGACAAAAGTCAGATTTATACAAATTCCATTAAAGAAAAAACTAGGTACATAATTAAACACAACACAAACAGAGAACACTATTCAGAAAATAGATCAGAAGGCTACATCAAAAATTATAAAAGTGTGAGGCATAAGGAAGAACCAAAATATACTAAGAAAGCACTAGGAAATATACATACATCCAATATTAAAAGAGAAACAAAATTTGCAGGTAAAATGGATGTTAATATTATTCCTGATACTATGGACACCGAACGTAGGCCACACCCATTGGCTAATGGAGAAGATAGAAACCAACCTGGGCTACACCGAACTAACAATAGACAACGTCGCTCTCGTTAAAAACTACGATACAATACTACACTTTATAAATCCATACGAAATCTTAGATATAGTCGACAACTTACAAAATAATATAAGAAAATCAAACCTACAAGAAAAATCGATTGCTTTAGAAATACAATTAAATAACACCCGTAACAAAATTTATACATTAATTCCACACAGAGAAAAACGTGGACTATTTAATTTCATGGGTACTGCACAAAAATGGCTTTATGGAACAATGCATGATGAAGACAGACAAGAAATAGAAGGACACCTTAACGTAATTGATACAAACAATCACAATGATATACAAAACCTTAACAGTCAGATAAAAATTAACCAAAACTTCAACGAAACTTTCTCCATATTGAAAAACGCAATCGATAAAGACAGAATACTAATACAGAACAAACTTAATGACATTAGTGGTCAATCAAGTACACTATACAGACAAACACTATATATAGACTTCATATTAAAGATAAAAATTTTACAAGATAACATAGACCATATACAGGACAACATTGCATCTGCTAGACTTGGCACTATTCATAGCAATTTACTAACAAACGAGGAAATAGTGGAATACAAAATCGACCTAGATAAGTTACAAAATATAAAATTAAGCACAATTCTAGACCAAAATAAAAATATTATATTTGTTATAAGAATACCAAAAGATACTGTTATTCTACAAAGAATATTACTGTACCCAATAGCAGATAACCATAATTTAGAATATATGTTTGAACCGCAAGAAATTGTCAAATATGAAAAAGAGATATACAATTATGTTGGAGACAGATATATTAAAAATTTAAGAAGATGTAATAACTGTATAATGAAAAAGAACTGCATGCACATATTTAATAACATTTCCGAAATTATAGAATTGAATAATGGAATTATACTAGCAAAAAACCAACATTTAGCAAATTTCTCAAATACTTGTGACGAACGTAAATTAATTTTAAATGGAAATTATTTATTTAACTTCAACAACTGTTCAATCATTATAAATAATAATAAAATACAAAATGCAGAGAGACAGTTTAAACAAAGTTTCACGATACCAAATTATTTGGAAAGCATTAAGGATTCAAATAAAAAGATAACATTTGACAACTTAATTCTAGAAAAAATTCAAAATCTGAAAGCAATCAGTGAAATTAAATATTCCAAGCACGAAAAATATGCATTTGGAAGCACTTTAGTAATAATTGTAATTGTCATAATAATATTTATTGTAACGTTGACCTGTAAGCACAAAAACCTGCAAGTAAAGATAAAAAATATGATGCCTCAGGAGTGTCCTCACACTAAGGGGGGAGGAGTTACGCCAGCAGTTGCTGCGAACCCTAAATCTAACACCAAACGTCAGCTGAGATATCATTCTTATCAAGTATGAATCTCACAAATGACCACCAAAGCCGTTTATGCATTTTATATTTCGAGACCATTCTCAAGTGCAACGACACAAACCTCCTAAAGAGCAAAGTCAGTATGATCAGTACAATGACATAAATTAACTAAAGTGCAATGACACAAACAACCCCTAAATGCAACGTCTGCAATTCTCAGTGCATTAGCACTTGTTCAGCTACGGCTTTGCACTCTGCTTATTGGTGGTTATAGACGTTTACCTCACTTTCTACCCTCCTACATATTTTAGAAAATACTTTTGTGCCTAATCGATGTTAAGTAAGTTAGTTAAGGTTTCGGCATAAGTAATTTAAAATTGTTAGTTTAGTTAAAAAATAAACTCCGTAATAAAAGCAACGTTGAACCAAAGTTCTCTCCGCGTTTTATTAACGTAACTCGTGTCTGTAGGCGTCTCAGTCACTGCCGCTGTCGATTGGGCTGTCTGCTGCCTTCTCTATGCCTATATCTACCCCTATCTGCCTCAGTCGGCGTTCCAGCCTCTGTCAGCGTCTCAGTTGCTGCCGCTGTCGATTAGGGGGTCTGCTACCTTTTCTATGAATATATCTACCCCTATCTGCCTCAGTCGGCGTCACAGCCTCGGTCAGCGTCTCTGTAGGCGTCTCAATCGCTGCCGCTGTCGATTGGGGGTCTACTGCCTTCTCTATGCCTATATCTATCCCTATCTGCATCAGTCGGCGTCTCAGTCGGCGTCGCAGCCTCTGTCAGCGTGTCTATAGGCGTCTCAGTCACTGCCGCTGTCGATTGGGGGGTCTGCTGCCTTCTCTATGCCTATATCTATGCCTATCTGCCTCAGTCGGCGTCTCAGTCAGGGTCGCAGCCTCTGTCAGCTTCTGTGTATGCGTCTCAGTTGCTGCCGCTACCGATTGGGGGGTCTGCTGCCTTCTCTATGCCTATATCCACCCCTATCTGCGTCAGTCGGCGTCGCAGCCTCTGTCAGCGTTTCTGTATTCGTCTCAGTTGCTGCCGCTGTCGATTAGGGGGTCTGCTGCCTTCTCTATGCCTATATCTATCCCTATCTGCCTCAGTCGGCGTCTCAGTCGGCGTCGCAGCCTCTGTCAGCTTCTGTGTATGCGTCTCAGTTGCTGCCGCTACCGATTGGGGGGTCTGCTGCCTTCTCTATGCCTATATCTACCTCTATCTGCCTCAGTCGGCGTCTAAGTTGGCGTCGCAGCCTCTGTCAGCATATCTGTAGGCGTCTCAGTCGCTGGCGCTGTCGATTGGGGGGTCTGCTCCCTTTTCTATGCCTATATCTACCCCTATCTGCCTCAATCGGCGTCTTAGTCGGCGTTGCAACCTCTGTCAGCGTATCTGTAAGTGTCTCAGTCGCTACCGCTGTCGATTGGGGGGTCTGCTGCCTTCTCTATGCCTATATCTACCCCTATTTGCCTCAGTCGGCGTTCATTCGGCGTCGCAGCCTCTGTCAGCGTCTCTGAAGGCGTCTCAGTCGCTGCCGCTGTCAATTGGGGGGTCTGCTGCTTTCTCTATTCCAACATCTACAACTATCTTCCTCAGTCGGCGTCTCAGTCGGCGTCGCAGCCTCTGTCACCGTCTCTGTAGGTGTCTCAGTCGCTGCCGCTGTCGATTGGGGGGTCTGCTGCCTTATCTAAGCCTATATCAACCCCTATCTGCCTCAGGCGTCGCAGCTTCTGTCAGCATCTCTGTAGGCGTCTCAGTCGCTGCCGCTGTCGATTAGGGGGGTCTGCTGCCTTCTCTATGAATATATCTACCCCTATCTGCCTCAGTCGGCGTTCCAGCCTCTGTCAGCGTCTCAGTCGCTTCCCCTGTCGATTAGGGGGTCCGCTGCCTTCTCTATGAATATATCTACCCCTATCCGCCTCAGTCGCCTCAGTCGGTGTCACAGCCTCTGTCAGCATCTCTGTAGGCGTCTCAATCGCTGCCGCTGTCGATTGGGGGTCTGCTGCCTTCTCTATGCCTATATCTATCCCTATCTGCATCAGTCGGCGTCTCAGTCGGCGTCGCAGCCTCTGCCAGCGTGTCTATAGGCGTGTCAGTCACTGCCGCTGTCGATTGGGTGGTCTGCTGTTTTCTCTATGCCAACATCTACCCCTATCTGCCTCAGTCGGCGTCTCAGTCGGCGTCGCAGCCTCTGCCAGCGTCTCTGTAGGTGTCGCTGCCGCTGTCGCTTGGGGGGTCTGCTGCCTTCTCTATGCCTATATCTACCCCTATCTGCATCAGTCGGCGTTGCAGCCTCTGTCAGTGTTTCTGTAGGCGTCTCAGTCGCTGCCGCTGTCGATTGGGGGGTCTGCTGCCTTCTCTATGCCTATATCTACCCCTATCTGCATCAGTCGGCGTCGCAGCCTCTGTCAGCGTTTCTGTAGGCGTCTCAATCGCTGCCGCTGTCGATTGGGGGTCTGCTGCCTTCTCTATGCCTATATCTACCCCTATCTGCCTCAGTCGGCCTTCATTCGGCGTCGCAGCCTCTGTCAGCGTCTTTGAAGGCGTTTCAGTCGCTGCCGCTGTCAATTGGGGGGTCTGCTGCTGTCAATATACCAACATCTACCCCTATCTTCCTCATTCGGCGTCTCAGTCGGCGTCACAGCCTCTGTCACCGTCTCTGTAAGTGTCTCAGTCGCAGCCGCTGTCGATTGGGGGATCTGCTGCCTTCTCTATGCCTATATCAACCCCTATCTGCCTCAGGCGTCGCAGCCTCTGTCAGCATCTCTGTAGGCGTCTCAGTCGCTGCCGCTGTCGATTGGGGGGTCTGCTGCCTTCTATATGCCTATATCTACCCCTATCTGCCGCAGGCGGCGTCGCAGCCTCTGTCAGCGTCTCTGTCGGCGTCTCAATCGCTGCGGCAGTCGATGGGGGGTCTGCTGCCTTCTCTATGCGTGTATCTACCCTTATCTGCATCAGTCGGCGTCTCAGTCGGCGTCGCAGCCTCTGTCACCGTGTCTATAGGCGTCTCAGTCACTGCCGCTGTCGATTGGGGTGTCTGCTGCCTTCTCTATGCCTATATCCACCCCTATCTGCCTCAGTCGACGTCTCAGTCGGCGTCGCAGCCTCTGTCAGCGTCTCTGTAGGCCTGTCAGCCGCTGCCGCTGTCGATTGGGTGGTCTGCTGCCTTCTCTGTGCCTATATCTACCCCTATCTGCCTTAGTCGGCGTCGCAGCCTCTGTCAGCGTTTCTGTAGGCGTCTCAGTCGCTGTCGCTGTCGATTGGGGGGTCTGCTGCCTTCTCTATGCCTATATCTACCCCTATCTGCCTCAGTCGGCGTCTCAGTCGGCGTCGCAGCCTCTGTCAGCATCTCTGTAGGCGTCTCAGTCGCTGCCGCTGTCGAGTGGGGGGTCCGCTGCCTTCTCTATGCCTATATCTACCCCTATCTGCCTCAGTCGGCGTTCCAGCCTCTGTCAGCGTCTCAGTCGCTTCCGCTGTCGATTAGGGGGGTCTGCTGCCTTCTCTATGAATATATCTACCCCTATCTGCCTCAGTCGGCGTCACAGCCTCTGTCAGCATCTCTGTAGGCGTCTCAATCGCTGCCGCTGTCGATTGGGGGGTCTGCTGCTTTCTCTATGCCAAAATCTACCCCTATCTTCCTCAGTCGGCGTCTAAGTCGGCGTCGCAGCCTCTGTTACCGTCTCTGTAGGTGTCTCAGTCGCTGCCGTTGTCGATTAGGGGGGTCTGCTGCTTTCTCTATGAATATATCTACCCCTATCTGCCTCAGGCGGCGTCGCAGCCTCTGTCACCGTCTCTGTAGGTGTCTCAGTCGCTGCCACTGTCGATTGGGGGGTCTGCTGCCTTATCTATGCCTATATCAACCCCTATCTGCCTCAGGCGTCGCAGCTTCTGTCAGCATCTCTGTAGGCGTCTCAGTCGCTGCCGCTGTCGATTAGGGGGGTCTGCTGCCTTCTCTATGAATATATCTACCCCTATTTGCCTCAGTCGGCGTTCCAGCCTCTGTCAGCGTCTCAGTTGCTGCCGCTGTCGATTAGGGGGGTCTGCTGCCTTCTCTATGAATATATCTACCCCTATCTGCCTCAGTCGGCGTCACAGCCTCTGTCAGCGTCTCTGTAGGCGTCTCAATCGCTGCGGCTGTCGATGGGGGGTCTGCTGCCTTCTCTATGCGTGTATCTACCCCTATCTGCATCAGTCGGCGTCTCAGTCGGCGTCGCAGCCTCTGTCACCGTGTCTATAGGCGTCTCAGTCACTGCCGCTATCGATTGGGGTGTCTGCTGCATTCTCTATGCCTATATCCACCCCTATCTGCCTCAGTCGACGTCTCAGTCAGCGTCGCAGCCTCTGTAAACGTCTCAGTAGGCTTGTGAGCCGCTGCCGCTGTCGATTGGGTGGTCTGCTGCCTTCTCTGTGCCTATATCTACCCCTATCTGCCTTAGTCGGCGTCGCAGCCTCTGTCAGCGTGTCTGTAGGCGTCTCAGTCGCTGTCGCTGTCGATTGGGGGGTCTGCTGCCTTCTCTATGCCTATATCTACCCCTATCTGCCTCAGTCGGCGTCTCAGTCGGCGTCGCAGCCTCTGTCAGCATCTCTGTAGGCGTCTCAGTCGCTGGCGCTGTCGACTGGGGGGTCTGCTGCCTTTTCTATGCTTATATCTATCCCTATCTGCCTCATTCGGGGTCTCAGTCGGCGTCGCAACCTCTGTCAGCGTATCTGTGTCTCAGTCGCTGCCGCTGTCGATTGGAGGGGTCTGCTGTTTTCTCTATGTCAATATCTAACCCTATCTGCCTCAGTCGGCGTCGCAGCCTCTTTCAGCGTCTCTGTAAGTGTCTCAATCGCTGCCGCTGTCGATTGGGGGGTCTGTTGCCTTCTCTATGCCTATATCTACCCCTATCTGCCTCAGTCGGCGTTCCAGCCTCTGTCAGCGTCTCAGTCGCTTCCCCTGTCGATTAGGGGGGTCTGCTGCCTTCTCTACGAATATATCTACCCCTATCCGCCTCAGTCGGCGTCACAGCCTCTGTCAGCATCTCTGTAGGCGTCTCAATCGCTGCCGCTGTCGATTGGGGGTCTGCTGCCTTCTCTATGCCTATATCTATCCCTATCTGCATCAGTCGGCGTCTCAGTAGGCGTCGCAGCCTCTGCCAGCGTGTCTATAGGCGTGTCAGTCACTGCCGCTGTCGATTGGGCAGTCTGCTGTTTTCTCTATGCCAACATCTACCCCTATCTGCCTCAGTCGGCGTCTCAGTCGGCGTCGCAGCCTCTGCCAGCGTCTCTGTAGGTGTCTCAGTAGCTGCCGCTGTCGATTGGGGGGTCTGCTGCCTTCTCTATGCCTATATCTATCCCTATCTGCATCAGTCGGCGTTGCAGCCTCTGTCAGTGTTTCTGTAGGCGTCTCAGTCGCTGCCGCTGTCGATTGGGGGGTCTGCTGCCTTCTCTATGCCTATATCTACCCCTATCTGCATCAGTCGGCGTCGCAGCCTCTGTCAGCGTTTCTGTAGGCGTCTCAGTCGCTGCTGCTGTCGATTGGGGGGTCTGCTGCCTTCTCTATGAATATATCTACCCCTATCTGCCTCAGTTGGCGTCGCAGCCTCTGTCAGCATCTCTGTAGGCGTCTCAGTCGCTGGCGCTGTCGATTGGGGGTCTGCTGCCTTTTCTATGCCTATATCTACCCCTATCTGCCTCAGTCGGCGTCTCAGTCGGCGTCGCAACCTCTGTCAGCGTCTTTGTAGGTGTCTCAGTCGCTGCCGCTGTCGCTTGGGGGGGTCTGCTGCCTTCTCTATGCCTATATCTACCCCTATCTGCATCAGTCGGCGTTGCAGCCTCTGTCAGTGTTTCTGTAGGCGTCTCAGTCGCTGCCGCTGTCGATTGGGGGGTCTGCTGCTTTCTCTATGCCTATATCTACCCCTATCTGCATCAGTCGGCGTCGCAGCCTCTGTCAGCGTCTCTGAAGGCGTCTCAATCGCTGCCGCTGTCGATTGGGGGTCTGCTGCCTTCTCTATGCCTATATCTACCCCTATCTGCCTCAGTCGGCCTTCATTCGGCGTCGCAGCCTCTGTCAGCGTCTTTGAAGGCGTCTCAGTCGCTGCCGCTGTCAATTGGGGGGTCTGCTGCTTTCAATATACCAACATCTACCCCTATCTTCCTCATTCGGCGTCTCAGTCGGCGTCACAGCCTCTGTCACCGTCTCTGTAGGTGTCTCAGTCGCTGCCGCTGTCGATTGGGGGATCTGCTGCCTTCTCTATGCCTATATCAACCCCTATCTGCCTCAGGCGTCGCAGCCTCTGTCAGCATCTCTGTAAGCGTCTCAGTCGCTGCCGCTGTAGATTGGGGGGTCTGCTGCCTTCTATATGCCTATATCTACCCCTATCTGCCGCAGGCGGCGTCACAGCCTCTGTCAGCGTCTCTGTCGGCGTCTCAATCGCTGCGGCAGTCGATGGGGGGTCTGCTGCCTTCTCTATGCGTATATCTACCTTTATCTGCATCAGTCGGCGTCTCAGTCGGCGTCGCAGCCTCTGTCAACGTGTCTATAGGCGTCTCAGTCACTGCCGCTGTCGATTGGGGTGTCTGCTGCCTTCTCTATGCCTATATCCACCCCTATCTGCCTCAGTCGACGTCTCAGTCGGCGTCGCAGCCTCTGTCAGCGTCTCTGTAGGCCTGTCAGCCGCTGCCGCTGTCGATTGGGTGGTCTGCTGCCTTCTCTGTGCCTATATCTACCCCTATCTGCCTTAGTCGGCGTCGCAGCCTCTGTCAGCGTTTCTGTAGGCGTCTCAGTCGCTGTCGCTGTCGATTGGGGGGTCTGCTGCCTTCTCTATGCCTATATCTACCCCTATCTGCCTCAGTCGGCGTCTCAGTCGGTGTCGCAGCCTCTGTCAGCATCTCTGTAGGCTCTGTCAGCATCTCTGTAGGCGTCTCAGTCGCTGCCGCTGTCGAGTGGGGGGGTCCGCTGCCTTCTCTATGCCTATATCTACCCCTATCTGCCTCAGTCGGCGTTCCAGCCTCTGTCAGCGTCTCAGTCGCTTCCGCTGTCGATTAGGGGGGTCTGCTGCCTTCTCTATGAATATATCTACCCCTATCTGCCTTAGTCGGCGTCGCAGCCTCTGTCAGCGTTTCTGTAGGCGTCTCAGTCGCTGTCGCTGTCGATTGGGGGGTCTGCTGCCTTCTCTATGCCTATATCTACCCCTATCTGCCTCAGTCGGCGTCTCAGTCGGCGTCGCAGCCTCTGTCAGCATCTCTGTAGGCTCTGTCAGCATCTCTGTAGGCGTCTCAGTCGCTGCCGCTGTCGAGTGGGGGGGTCTGCTGCCTTCTCTATGCCTATATCTACCCCTATCTGCCTCAGTCGGCGTTCCAGCTTCTGTCAGCGTCTCAGTCGCTTCCGCTGTCGATTAGGGGGGTCTGCTGCCTTCTCTATGAATATATCTACCCCTATCTGCCTCAGTCGGCGTCACAGCCTCTGTCAGCATCTCTGTAGGCGTCTCAATCGCTGCCGCTGTCGATTGGGGGGTCTGCTGCTTTCTCTATGCCAAAATCTACCCCTATCTTCCTCAGTCGGCGTCTAAGTCGGCGTCGCAGCCTCTGTTACCGTCTCTGTAGGCGTCTCAGTCGCTTCCGCTGTCGATTAGGGGGGTCTGCTGCCTTCTCTTTGAATATATCTACTCCTATCTGCATCAGTCGGCGTCACAGCCTCTGTCAGCATCTCTGTAGGCGTCTCAATCGCTGCCGCTGTCGATTGGGGGTCTGCTGCCTTCTCTATGCCTATATCTATCCCCATCTGTATCAGTCGGCGTCTCAGCCGGCGTCGCAGCCTCTGTCAGCGTGTCTATAGGCGTCTCAGTCACTGCCGCTGTCGATTGGGGGGTCTGCTGTTTCCTCTATGCCAACATCTACCCCTATCTGCCTTAGTCGGCGTCTCAGTCGGCGTCGCAGCCTCTGTCAATGTTTCTGTAGGCGTCTCAGTCACTGCCGCTGTCGATTGGGGGTCTGCTGCCTTCTCTATGCCTATATATACCCCTATCTGCATCAGTCGGCGTCGCAGCCTCTGTCAGCGTTTCTGTAGGCGTCTCAGTCGCTGCTGCTGTCGATTGGGGGGTCTGCTGCCTTCTCTATGAATATATCTACCCCTATATGCCTCAGTCGGCGTCGCAGCCTCTGTCAGCGTTTCTGTAGGCGTCTCAGTCGCTGTCGCAGTCGATTGGGGCGTCTGCTGCCTTCTCTATGCCTATATCTACCCCTATCTGCCTCAGTCGACGTCTCAGCCGGCGTCGCAGCCTCTGTCAGCGTCTCTGTAGGCGTCTCAATCGCTGCGGCTGTGGATGGGGGTCTGCTGCCTTCTCTGTGCGTGTATCTACCCCTATCTGCATCAGTCGGCGTCTCAGTCGCTGCCGCTGTCAATTGGGGGGTCTGCTGCTTTCTCTATACCAACATCTACCCCTATCTTCCTCAGTCGGCGTCTCAGTCGGCGTCACAGCCTCTGTCACCGTCTCTGTAGGTGTCTCAGTCGCTGCCGCTGTCGATTGGGGGGTCTGCTGCCTTCTCTATGCCAATATCAACCCCTATCTGCCTCAGGCGTCGCAGCTTCTGTCAGCACCACTGTAGGCGTCTCAGTCGCTGCCGCTGTCGATTGGGTGGTCTGCTGCCTTCTCTGTGCCTATATCTACCCCTATCTGCCTTAGTTGGCGTCGCAGCCTATGTCAGCGTTTCTGTAGGCCTGTCAGCCGCTGCCGCTGTCGATTGGGTGGTCTGCTGCCTTCTCTGTGCCTATATGTACCCCTATCTGCCTTAGTCGGCGTCGCAGCCTCTGTCAGCGTTTCTGTAGGCGTCTCAGTCGCTGTCGCTGTCGATTGGGGGAACAGCTGCCTTCTCTATGCCTATATCTACCCCTATCTGCCTAAGTCGGCGTCTCAGTCGGCGTCGCAGCCTGTGTCAGCATCTCTGTAGGCGTCTCAGTCGCTGGCGCTGTCGACTGTGGGGTCTGCTGCCTTTTCTATGCCTATATCTATCCCTATCTGCCTCATTCGGGGTCTCAGTCGGCGTCGCAACCTCTGTCAGCGGATCTGTAGGTGTCTATGTCGCTGCCGCTGTCGATTGGAGGGGTCTGCTGCTTTCTCTATGTCAATATCTAACCCTATCTGCCTCAGTCGGCGTCGTAGCCTCTATCAGCGTCTCTGTAAGTGTCTCAGTCGCTGCCGCTGTCGAGTGGGGGGTCTGCTGCCTTCTCTATGCCTATATCTACCCCTATCTGCCTCAGTCGGCGTTCCAGCCTCTATCAGCGTCTCAGTTGCTTCCGCTGTCGATTAAGGGGGTCTGCTGCCTTCTCTAATACTATATCTACCCCCATCTGCCTCAGTCGGCGTCTCAGTCGGTGTCGCAGCCTCTGTCAGCATCTCTGTAGGCGTCTCAATCGCTGCCGCTGTCGATTGGGGGGTCTGCTGCTTTCTCTATGCCTATATCTACCCCTATCTGCCTCAGTCGGCGTCTCAGTCGGCGTCGCAGCCTCTGTCAGCATCTCTGTAGGCGTCTCTAACGCTGCCGCTGTCGAGTGGGGGGTCTGCTGCCTTTTCTATGCTTATATCTATCCCTATCTACCTCATTCGGGGTCTCAGTCGGCGTCGCAACCTCTGTCAGCGTATCTGTAGGTGTCTCAGTCACTGCCGCTGTCGATTGGAGGGGTCTGCTGTTTTCTCTATGTCAATATCTAACCCTATCTGCCTCAGTCGGCGTCGCAGCCTCTGTCAGCATCTCTGAAGGCGTCTCAGTCGCTGCCGCTGTCGATTGGGGGTCTGCTGCCTTCTCTATGCCTATATCTACCCCTATCTGCCTCAGTCGGCCTTCATTCGGCGTCGCAGCCTCTGTCAGCATCTTTGAAGGCGTCTCAGTCGCTGCCGCTGTCAATTGGGGGTCTGCTGCTTTCAATATACCAACATCTACCCCTATCTTCCTCATTCCGCGTCTCAGTCGGCGTCACAGCCTCTGTCACCGTCTCTGTAGGTGTCTCAGTCGCTGCGGCAGTCGATGGGGGGTCTGCTGCCTTCTCTATGCGTGTATCTACCCTTATCTGCATCAGTCGGCGTCTCAGTCGGCGTCGCAGCCTCTGTCAACGTGTCTATAGGCGTCTCAGTCACTGCCGCTGTCGATTGGGGTGTCTGCTGCCTTCTCTATGCCTATATATACCCCTATCTGCCTTAGTCGGCGTCGCAGCCTCTGTTAGCGTTTCTGTAGGCGTCTCAGTCGCTGTCGCTGTCGATTGGGGGGTCTGCTGCCTTCTCTATGCCTATATCTACGCCTATCTGCCTCAGTCGGCGTCTCAGTCGGCGTCTCAGTCGGCGTCGCAGCCTCTGTCAGCATCTCTGTAGGCTCTGTCAGCATCTCTGTAGGCGTCTCAGTCGCTGCCGCTGTCGAGTGGGGGGGTCCGCTGCCTTCTCTATGCCTATATCTACCCCTATCTGCCTCAGTCGGCGTGCCAGCCTCTGTCAGCGTCTCAATCGCTTCCGCTGTCGATTAGGGGGGTCTGCTGCCTTCTCTATGAATATATCTACCCCTATCTGCCTCAGTCGGTGTCACAGCCTCTGTCAGCATCTCTGTAGGCGTCTCAATCGCTGCCGCTGTCGATTGGGGGGTCTGCTGCTTTCTCTATGCCAACATCTACCCCTATCTTCCTCAGTCGGCGTCTAAGTCGGCGTCGCAGCCTCTGTTATCGTCTCTGTAGGTGTCTCAGTCGCTGCCGCTGTCGATTAGGGGGGTCTGCTGCTTTCTCTATGAATATATCTACCCCTATCTGCCTCAGTCGGCGTCACAGCCTCTGTCAGCAGCTCTGTAGGCGTCTCAATCGCTGCCGCTGTCGATTGGGGGTCTGCTGCCTTCTCTATGCCTATATCTATCCCTATCTGCATCAGTCGGCGTCTCAGTCGGCGTCGCAGCTTCTGTCAGCGTGTCTATAGGCGTCTCAGTCCCTTCCGCTGTCGATTAGGAGGGTCTGCTGCCTTCTCTATGAATATATCTACCCCTATCTGCCTCAGTCGGCGTCACAGCCTCTGTCAGCATCTCTGTAGGCGTCTCAATCGCTGCCGCTGTCGATTGGGGGTCTGCTGCCTTCTATATGCCTATATCTATCCCTATCTGTATCAGTCGGCGTCTCAGCCGGCGTCGCAGCCTCTGTCAGCGTGTCTATAAGCGTCTCAGTCACTGCCGCTGTCGATTGGGGGGTCTGCTGTTTCCTCTATGCCAACATCTACCCCTATCTGCCTTAGTCGGCGTCTCAGTCGGCGTCGCAGCCTCTGCCAGCGTCTCTGTAGCTGTCTCAGTCGCTGCCGCTGTCGATTGGGGGGTCTGCTGCCTTCTCTATGCCTATATCTACCCCTATCTGCATGAGTCGGCGTCGCAGCCTCTGTCAATGTTTCTGTAGGCGTCTCAGTCGCTGCCGCTGTCAATTGGGGGTCTGCTGCCTTCTCTATGCCTATATATACCCCTATCTGCATCAGTCGGCGTCGCAGACTCTGTCAGCGTTTCTGTAGGCGTCTCAGTCGCTGCTGCTGTCGATTGGGGGGTCTGCTGCCTTCTCTATGAATATATCTACCCCTATATGCCTCAGTCGGCGTCGCAGCCTCTGTCAGCGTTTCTGTATTCGTCTCAGACGCTGTCGCAGTCGATTGGGGCGTCTGCTGCCTTCTCTATGCCTATATCTACCTCTATCTGCCTCAGTCGACGTCTCAGCCGGCGTCGCAGCCTCTGTCAGCGTCTCTGTAGGCGTCTCAATCGCTGCGGCTGTCGATGGGGGTCTGCTGCCTTCTCTATGCGTGTATCTACCCCTGTCTGCATCAGTCGGCGTCTCAGTCGCTGCCGCTGTCAATTGGGGGGTCTGCTGCTTTCTCTATACCAACATCTACCCCTATCTTCCTCAGTCGGCGTCTCAGTCGGCGTCACAGCCTCTGTCACCGTCTCTGTAGGTGTCTCAGTCGCTGCCGCTGTCGATTGGGGGGTCTGCTGCCTTCTCTATGCCTATATCAACCCCTATCTGCCTCAGGCGTCGCAGCTTCTGTCAGCACCTCTGTAGGCGTCTCAGTCGCTGCCGCTGTCGATTGGGTGGTCTGCTGCCTTCTCTGTACCTATATCTACCCCTATCTACCCCTATCTGCTTTAGTCGGCGTCACAGCCTCTGTCAGCGTTTCTGTAGGCCTGTCAGCCGCTGCCGCTGTCGATTGGGTGGTCTGCTGCCTTCTCTGTGCCTATATGTACCCCTATCTGCCTTAGTCGGCGTCGCAGCCTCTGTCCGCGTTTCTGTAGGCGTCTCAGTCGCTGTCGCTGTCGATTGGGGGAACAGCTGCCTTCTCTATCCCTATATCTACCCCTATCTGCCTAAGTCGGCGTCTCAGTCGGCGTCGCAGCCTCTGTCAGCATCTCTGTAGGCGTCTCAGTCGCTGGCGCTGTCGACTGTGGAGTCTGCTGCCTTTTCTATGCCTATATATATCCCTATCTGCCTCATTCGGGGTCTCAGTCGGCGTCGCTACCTCTGTCAGCGGATCTGTAGGTGTCTCAGTCGCTGCCGCTGTCGATTGGAGGGGTCTGCTGCTTTCTCTATGTCAATATCTAACCCTATCTGCCTCAGTCGGCGTCGTAGCCTCTGTCAGCGTCTCTGTAAGTGTTTCAGTCGCTGCCGCTGTCGAGTGGGGGGTCTGCTGCCTTCTCTATGCCTATATCTACCCCTATCTGCCTCAGTCGGCGTTCCAGCCTCTATCAGCGTCTCAGTCGCTTCCGCTGTCGATTAGGGGGGTCTGCTGCCTTCTCTAAGAATATATCTACCCCCATCTGCCTCAGTCGACGTCTCAGTCGGTGTCGCAGCCTCTGTCAGCATCTCTGTAGGCGTCTCAATCGCTGCCGCTGTCGATTGGGGGGTCTGCTGCTTTCTCTATGCCAACATCTACCCCTATCTTCCTCAGTCGGCGTCTCAGTCGGCGTCGCAGCGTCTGTTACCGTCTCTGTAGGTGTCTCAGTCGCTGCCGCCGTCGATTGGGGGGTCTGCTGCCTTCTCTATGCCTATATCAACCCATATCTGCCTCAGGCGTCGCAGCCTCTGTCAGCATCTCTGTAGGCGTCTCAGTCGCTGCCGCTGTCGATTGGGGTGTCTGCTGCTTTCTCTATGCCTATATCCACCCCTATCTGCCTCAGTTGACGTCTCAGTCGGCGTCGCAGCCACTGTCAGCGTCTCTGTAGGCCTGTCAGCCGCTGCCGCTGTCGATTGGGTGGTCTGCTGCCTTCTCTGTGCCTATATCTACCCCTATCTGCCTTAGTCGGCGTCGCAGCCTCTGTCAGCGTCTCTGATGGCGTCTCAATCGCTGCCGCTGTCGATTGGGGGTCTGCTGCCTTCTCTATGCCTATATCTATCCCTATCTGCATCAGTCGGCGTCTCAGTCGGCGTCGCAGCCTCTGTCAGCGTGTCTATAGGCGTCTCAGTCACTGCCGCTGTCGATTGGGGTGTCTGCTGCCTTCTCTATGCCTATATCCACCCCTATCTGCCTCAGTTGACGTCTCAGTCGGCGTCGCAGCCACTGTCAGCGTCTCTGTAGGCCTGTCAGCCGCTGCCGCTGTCGATTGGGTGGTCTGCTGCCTGCTCTGTGCTTATATCTACCCCTATCTGCCTTAGTCGGCGTCGCAGCCTCTGTCAGCGTGTCTATAGGCGTCTCAGTCACTGCCGCTGTCGATTGGGGGGTCTGCTGCCTTCTCTATGCCTATATCTATGCCTATCTGCCTCAGTCGGCGTCTCAGTCAGCGTCGCAGCCTCTGTCAGCTTCTGTGTATGCGTCTCAGTTGCTGCCGCTACCGATTGGGGGGTCTGCTGCCTTCTCTATGTCTATATCCACCCCTATCTGCGTCAGTCGGCGTCGCAGCCTCTGTCAGCGTTTCCGTATTCGTCTCAGTTGCTGCCGCTGTCGATTAGGGGGTCTGCTGCCTTCTCTATGCCTATATCTATCCCTATCTGCCTCAGTCGGCGTCGCAGCCTCTGTCAGCTTCTGTGTATGCGTCTCAGTTGCTGCCGCTACCGATTGGGGGGTCTGCTGCTTTCTCTATGCCTATATCCACCCCTATGTGCCTCAGTCGGCGTCTAATATGGTGTCGCAGCCTCTGTCAGCATCTCTGTAGGCGTCTCAGTCGCTGGCGCTGTCGATTGGGGGTCTGCTGCCTTCTCTATGCCTATATCTACCCCTATTTGCCTCAGTCGGCGTTCATTCGGCGTCGCAGCCTCTGTCAGCGTCTCTGAAGGCGTCTCAGTCGCTGCCGCTGTCAATTGGGGGGTCTGCTGCTTTCTCTATTCCAACATCTACAACTATCTTCCTCAGTCGGCGTCGCAGCCTCTGTCACCGTCTCTGTAGGTGTCTCAGTCGCTGCCGCTGTCGATTGGGGGGTCTGCTGCCTTATCTATGCCTATATCAACCCCTATCTGCCTCAGGCGTCGCAGCTTCTGTCAGCATCTCTGTAGGCGTCTCAGTCGCTGCCGCTGTCGATTGGGGGGTCTGCTGCCTTCTCTATGCCTATATCTACCCCTAACTGCCTCAGGCGGCATCGCAGCCTCTGTCAGCGCTTCTGTGGGCGTCTCAGTCGCTGCCTCTGTCGATTGGGGGGTCTGCTGCCTTTTCTATGAATATATCTACCCCTATCTGCCTCAGTCGGCGTCACAGCCTCTGTCAGCGTCTCTGTAGGCGTCTCAATCGCTGCGGCTGTCGATGGGGGTTCTGCTGCCTTCTCTATGCATGTATCTACCCCTATCTGCATCAGTCGGCGTCTCAGTCGGCGTCGCAGCCTCTGTCACCGTGTCTAAAGGCGTCTCAGTCACTGCCGCTGTCGATTGGGGTGTCTGCTGCATTCTCTATGCCTATATCCACCCCTATCTGCCTCAGTCGACGTCTCAGTCGGCGTCGCAGCCTCTGTCAAAGTCTCTGTAGGCTTGTGAGCCGCTGCCGCTGTCGATTGGGTGGTCTGCTGCCTTCTCTGTGCCTATATCTACCCCTATCTGCCTTAGTCGGCGTCGCAGCCTCTGTCAGCATCTCTGTAGGCGTCTCAATCGCTCGCGCTGTCGACTGAGGAGTCTGCTGCCTTTTCTATGCCTATATCTATCCCTATCTGCCTCATTCGGGATCTCAGTCGGCGTCGCAACCTCTGTCAGCGGATCTGTAGGTGTCTCAGTCGCTGCCGCTGTCGATTGGAGGGGTCTGCTGCTTTCTCTATGTCAATATCTAACCCTATCTGCCTCAGTCGGCGTTCCAGCCTCTATCAGCGTCTCAGTCGCTTCCGCTGTCGATTAGGGGGGTCTGCTGCCTTCTCTAAGAATATATCTACCCCCAACTGCCTCAGTCGACGTCTCAGTCGGTGTCGCAGCCTCTGTCAGCATCTCTCTAGGCGTCTCAGTCGCTCGCGCTGTCCACTGTGGAGTCTGCTGCCTTTTCTATGCCTATATCTATCCCTATCTGCCTCATTCGGGGTCTCAGTCGGCGTCGCAACCTCTGTCAGCGGATCTGTAAGTGTCTCAGTCGCTGCCGCTGTCGATTGGAGGGGTCTGCTCCTTTCTCTATGCCAACATCTACCCCTATCTTCCTCAGTCGGCGTCTCAGTCGGCGTCGCAGCCTCTGTTACCGTCTCTGTAGGTGTCTCAGTCGCTGCCGCTGTCGATTGGGGGGGTCTGCTGCCTTCTCTATGCCTATATCTACCCCTATCTGCCTTAGTCGGCGTCGCAGCCTCTGTCAGCGCTTCTGTGGGCGTCTCAGTCGCTGCCTCTGTCGATTGGGGGGTCTGCTGCCTTTTCTATGAATATATCTACCCCTATCTGCCTCAGTCGGCGTCACAGCCTCTGTCAGCGTCTCTGTAAGTGTTTCAGTCGCTGCCGCTGTCGATTGGAAGTCTGCTGCTTTCTCTATGCCTATATCTACCCCTATCTGCCTCAGTCGGCGTTCCAGCCTCTGTCAGCGTCTCAGTCGCTTCCGCTGTCGATTAGGGGAGTCTGCTGCCTTCTCTATGAATATATCTACCCCAATCTGCCTCAGTCGGCGTCACAGCCTCTGTCAGCATCTCTGTAGGCGTCTCAATCGCTGCCGCTGTCGATTGGGGTGTCTGCTGCTTTCTCTATGCCAACATCCACCCCTATCTTCCTCAGTCGGCGTCGCAGCCTCTCTTACCGTCTCTGTAGGTGTCTCAGTCGCTGCCGCTGTCTATTGTGGGGTCTGCTGCCTTCTCTATGCCTTTATCCACCCATATCTGCCTCAGTCGGCGTCGGAGCCTCTGTCAGCGTCTCTGTAGGCCTCTCAGTCGTTGCCGCTGTCGATTGGGGGGTCTGCTGCTTTCTCTATGCCAACATCTACCCCTATCTTCCTCAGTCGGCGTCTCAGTCGGCGTAGCATCCTCTGTCAGCGTCTCTTTAGGCGTCTCAGTCGCTGCCACTGTCGATTGGGGGGGCTCTGCTGCTTTCTCTGTGCCTATACCTACCCCTATCTGCCATAGTCGGCGGCTCAGTGGGCGTCGCAGCCTCTGTCAGCGTCTCTGTAGGCGTCTCATTCGTTGCCGCATTCGATTGGGGGGGGGGTCTTCTGCCTTCTCTATTCCTATATGTACCCCTATCTACCACAGTCGGCGTCTCAGTCGTCGTCGCAGCCTCTGTCAGCGTTTCTGTAGGCGTCTCAGTCGCTGTCGCTGTCGATTGGGCGGTCTGCTGCCTTCTGTATGCCAATATCTACCCCTATCTGCCTCAGTCAGTGTCGCAGCCTCTGTCAGCGTCTCATTGGGGGGTCTGCTGCGTTCTCTATGTCAATATCTAACCCTATCTGCTTCAGTCGGCGTCGCAGCCTCTGTCAGCGTCTTTGTAGGTGTCTCAGTCTCTGCCGCTGTCGATTGGTGGGTCTGCTGCCTTCTCTATGCCTATATCTACCCCTATCTGCCTCAGTCGGCGTCGCAGCCTCTGTCAGCGTCTCTGAAGGCGTCTCAATCGCTGCCGCTGTCGATTGGGGGGTCTGCTGCCTTCTCTATGCCTATATCTACCCCTATCTTCCTCAGTCGGCGTCTCAGTCGGCGTCGCAGCCTCTGTCACCGTCTCTGTAGTTGTCTATGTCGCTGCCGCTGTCGATTGGGGGGTCTGCTGCCTTATCTATGCCTATATCAACCCCAATCTGCCTCAGGCGTCGCAGCCTCTGTCAGCATCTCTGTAGGCGTCTCAGTCGCTGCCGCTGTCGATTGGGGGGGTCTGCTGCCTTCTCTATGAATATATCTACCCCTATCTGCCTCAGTCGGCGTCACAGCCTCTGTCAGCGTCTCTGTAGGCGTCTCAATCGCTGCGGCTGTCGATGGGGGGGTCTGCTGCCTTCTCTATGCGTGTATCTACCCCTATCTGCATCAGTCGGCGTCTCAGTCGGCGTCGCAGCCTCTGTCACCGTGTCTATAGGCGTCTCAGTCACTGGCGCTGTCGATTGGGGTGTCTGCTGCCTTCTCTATGCCTATATCCACCACTATCTGCCTCAGTCAACGTCTCAGTCGGCGTCGCAGCCTCTGTCAGCGTCTCTGTAGGCCTGTGAGCCGCTGCCGCTATGGATTGGGGTGTCTGCTGCCTTCTCTATGCCTATATCCACCCCTATCTGCCTCAGTCGACGTCTCAGTCGGCGTCGCAGCCTCTGTCAGCGTCTCTGTAGGCCTGTGAGCCGCTGCCGCTGTCGATTGGGGGTCTGCTGCCTTCACTATGTCTATATCTACCCCTATCTGCCTCAGTCGGCGTCGCAGCCTCTGTCAGCACCTCTGTAGGCGTCTCAGTCGCTGGCGCTGTCGACTGGGGGGTCTGCTGCCTTTTCTATGCCTATATCTATCCCTATCTGCCTCATACGGGGTCTCAGTCGGCGTCGCAACCTCTGTCAGCGTATCTGTAGGTGTCTCAGTCGCTGCCGCTGTCGATTGGAGGGGTCTGCTGTTTTCTCTATGTCAATATCTAACCCTATCTGCCTCAGTCGGCGTCGCAGCCTCTGTCAGCGTCTCTGTAAGTGTCTCAGTCGCTGCCGCTGTCGATTGAGGGGTGTGTTGCCTTCTCTATGCCTATATCTACCCCTATCTGCCTCAGTCGGCGTTCCAGCCTCTGTCAGCGTCTCAGTCGCTTCCGCTGTCGATTAGGGGGGGTCTGTTGCCTTCTATATGAATATATCTACCCCTATCTGCCTCAGTCGGCGTCACAGCCTCTGTCAGCATCTCTGTAGGCGTCTCAATCGCTGCCGCTGTCGATTGGGGGCTGCTGCCTTCTCTATGCCTATATCTATCCCTATCTGCATCAGTCGGCGTCTCAGTCGGCATCGCAGCCTTTCAGCGTGTCTATAGGCGTCTCAGTCACTGCCGCTGTCGATTGGGGGGTCTGCTGTTTTCTCTATGCCAACATCTACCCCTATCTGCCTCAGTCGGCGTCTCAGTCGGCGTCGCAGCCTCTGCCAGCGTCTCTGTAGGTGTCTCAGTCGCTGCCGCTGTCGATTGGGGGTCTGCTGCCTTCTCTATGCCTATATCTACCCCTATCTGCATCAGTCGGCGTCGCAGCCTCTGTCAGTGTTTCTGTAGGCGACTCAGTCGCTGCCGCTGTCGAATGGGGGGTCTGCTGCCTTCTCTATGCCAATATCTACCCCTATCTGCCTCAGTCGGCGTTCCAGCCTCTGTCAGCGTCTCAGTTGCTGCCGCTGTCGATTGGGGGTCTGCTGCCTTCTTTATGAATATATCTATCCCTATCTGCATCAGTCGGCGTCTCAGTTGGCGTCACAGCCTCTATCAGCGTGTCTATAGGCGTCTCAGTCACTGCCGCTGTCGATTGGGGGGTCTGCTGCTTTCTCTATGCCAATATCTACCCCTATCTGCCTCAGTCGGCGTCGCAGCCTCTGTCAGCGTCTCTGTAAGTGTCTCAGTCGCTGCCGCTGTCGATTGGGGGTCTGCTGCTTTCTCTATGCCTATATCTACCCCTATCTGCCTCAGTCGGCGTTCCAGCCTCTGTCAGCGTCTCAGTCGCTTCCGCTGTCGATTAGGGGAGTCTGCTGCCTTCTTTATGAATATATCTACCCCTATCTGAATCAGTCGGCGTCGCAGCCTCTGTTACCGTCTCTGTAGGTGTCTCAGTCGCTGCCGCTGTCGATTGGGGGGTCTGCTGCCTTCTCTATGCCTATATCAACCCCTATCTGCCTCAGGCGTCGCAGCCTCTGTCAGCATCTCTGTAGGCGTCTCAGTCGTTGCCGCTGTCGATTAGGGGTCTGCTGCCTTCTCTATGCCTATATCTATCCCTATCTGCATCAGTCGGCGTCTCAGTCGGCGTCGCAGCCTCTGTCAGCGTGTCTATAGGCGTCTCAGTCACTGCCGCTGTCGATTGGGGGGTCTGCTGCTTTCTCTATGCCAATATCCACCCCTATCTGCCTCAGTCGGCGTCGCAGCCTCTGTCAGCGTTTCTGTAGGCGTCTCAGTCTCTGCCGCTGTCGATTGGGGGTCTGCTGCCTTCTCTATGAATATATCTACCCCTATCTGCCTCAGTCGACGTCTCAGTTGGCGTCGCAGCCACTGTCAGCGTCTCTGTAGGCGTCTCAGTCGTTGCCACTGTCGATTGGGGGTCTGCTGCCTTCTCTATGCTTATATCTAGCCCTATCTGCCTCAGTCGACGTCTCAGTCGGCGTTGCAGCCTCTGTCAGCGTCTGTGTATGCGTCTCAGTTGCTGCCGCTACCGATTGGGGGGTCTGCTGCCTTCTCTATGCCTATATCCACCCCTATCTGCCTCAGTCGGCTTCTCAGTTGGCGTCGCAGCCTCTGTCAGCATCTCTGTAGGCGTCTCAGTCGCTGGCGCTGTCGATTGGGGGGTCTGCTGCCTTTTCTATGCCTATATCCACCCCTATCTGCCTCAGTCGGCGTCGCAGCCTCTGTCAGCGTCTTTGTAGGTGTCTCAGTCTCTGCCGCTGTCGATTGGTGGGTCTGCTGCCTTCTCTATGCCTATATCTACCCCTATCTGCCTCTGTCGGCGTCGCAGCCTCTGTCAGCGTTTCTGAAGGCGTCTCAATCGCTGCCGCTGTCGATTGGGGGTCTGCTGCCTTCTCTATGCCTATATCTACCCCTATCTGCCTCAGTTGGCGTTCATTCGGCGTCGCAGCCTCTGTCAGCGTCTCTAGAGGCGTCTCAGTCGCTGCCGCTGTCAATTGGGGGTCTGCTGCTTTCTCTATGCCAACATCTACCCCTATCTTTCTCAGTCGGCGTCTCAGTCGGCGTCGCAGCCTCTGTCACCGTCTCTGTAGGTGTCTCAGTCGCTGCCGCATTCGATTGGGGGGTCTGCTGCCTTATCTATGCCTATATCAACCCCTATCTGCCTCAGGCGTCGCAGCCTCTGTCAGCATCTCTGTAGGCGTCTCAGTCGCTGCCGCTGTCGATTGGGGGGTCTGCTGCCTTCTCTATGCCTATATCAACCCCTATCTGCCTCAGTCGGCGTCGCAGTCTCTGTCAGCGTCTTTGTAGGTGTCTCAGTCTCTGCCGCTGTCGATTGGTGGGTCTGCTGCCTTCTCTATGCCTATATCTACCCCTATCTGCCTCTGTCGGCGTCGCAGCCTCTGTCAGCGTTTCTGAAGGCGTCTCAATCGCTGCCGCTGTCGATTGGGGGTCTGCTGCCTTCTCTATGCCAATATCCACCCCTATCTGCCTCAGTCGGCTTCTCAGTCGGCGTCGCAGCCTCTGTCAGCGTCTCTGTAGGCCTGTGAGCCGCTGCCGCTGTCGGTTGGGGTGTCTGCTGCCTTCTCTATGCCTATATCCACCCCTATCTGCCTCAGTCGACGTCTCAGTCGGCGTCGCAGCCTCTGTCAGCGTATCTGTAGGTGTCTCAGTCGCTGCCGCTGTCGATTGGAGGGGTCTGCTGTTTTCTCTATGTCAACATCTAACCCTATCTGCCTCAGTCGGCGTCGCAGCCTCTGTCAGCGTCTCTGTAAGTGTCTCAGTCGCTGCCGCTGTCGATTGGGGGGGTGTGTTGCCTTCTCTATGCCTATATCTACCCCTATCTGCCTCAGTTGGCGTTCCAGCCTCTGTCATCGTCTCAGTCGCTTCCGCTGTCGATTAGGGGGGTCTGCTGCCTTCTCTATGAATATATCTACCCCTATCTGCCTCAGTCGGCGTCACAGCCTCTGTCAGCATCTCTGTAGGCGTCTCAATCGCTGCCGCTGTCGATTGGTGGTCTGCTGCCTTCTCTATGCCTATATCTATCCCAATCTGCATCAGTCGGCGTCGCAGCCTCTGTCAGCATATCTATAGGCGTCTCAGTCACTGCCGCTGTCGATTTGGGGGTCTGCTGTTTTCTCTATGCCAACATCTACCCCTATCTGCCTCAGTCGGCGTCTCAGTCGGCGTCGCAGCCTCTGCCAGCGTCTCCGTAGGTGTCTCAGTCGCTGCCGCTGCCAATTGGTTGGTCTGCTGCCTTCTCTATGCCTATATCTACCCCTATCTGCATCAGTCGGCGTCGCAGCCTCTGTCAGTGTTTCTGTAGGCGTCTCCGTCGCTGCCACTGTCAATTGGGTGGTCTGCTGCCTTCTCTATGCCTATATCTACCCCTACCTGCATCAGTCGGCGTCGCAGCCTCTGTCACCGTCTCTGTAGGTGTCTCAGTCGCTGCCGCTGTCGATTGGGGGGTCTGCTGCCTTATCTAAGCCTATATCAACCCCTATCTGCCTCAGGCGTCGCAGCTTCTGTCAGCATCTCTGTAGGCGTCTCAGTCGCTGCCGCTGTCGATTAGGGGGGTCTGCTGCCTTCTCTATGAATATATCTACCCCTATCTGCCTCAGTCGGCGTTCCAGCCTCTGTCAGCGTCTCAGTCGCTTCCCCTGTCGATTAGGGGGTCCGCTGCCTTCTCTATGAATATATCTACCCCTATCCGCCTCAGTCGCCTCAGTCGGTGTCACAGCCTCTGTCAGCATCTCTGTAGGCGTCTCAATCGCTGCCGCTGTCGATTGGGGGTCTGCTGCCTTCTCTATGCCTATATCTATCCCTATCTGCATCAGTCGGCGTCTCAGTCGGCGTCGCAGCCTCTGCCAGCGTGTCTATAGGCGTGTCAGTCACTGCCGCTGTCGATTGGGTGGTCTGCTGTTTTCTCTATGCCAACATCTACCCCTATCTGCCTCAGTCGGCGTCTCAGTCGGCGTCGCAGCCTCTGCCAGCGTCTCTGTAGGTGTCTCAGTCGCTGCCGCTGTCGCTTGGGGGGTCTGCTGCCTTCTCTATGCCTATATCTACCCCTATCTGCATCAGTCGGCGTTGCAGCCTCTGTCAGTGTTTCTGTAGGCGTCTCAGTCGTTGCCGCTGTCGATTGGGGGGTCTGCTGCCTTCTCTATGCCTATATCTACCCCTATCTGCATCAGTCGGCGTCGCAGCCTCTGTCAGCGTTTCTGTAGGCGTCTCAATCGCTGCCGCTGTCGATTGGGGGTCTGCTGCCTTCTCTATGCCTATATCTACCCCTATCTGCCTCAGTCGGCCTTCATTCGGCGTCGCAGCCTCTGTCAGCGTCTTTGAAGGCGTTTCAGTCGCTGCCGCTGTCAATTGGGGGGTCTGCTGCTGTCAATATACCAACATCTACCCCTATCTTCCTCATTCGGCGTCTCAGTCGGCGTCACAGCCTCTGTCACCGTCTCTGTAAGTGTCTCAGTCGCAGCCGCTGTCGATTGGGGGATCTGCTGCCTTCTCTATGCCTATATCAACCCCTATCTGCCTCAGGCGTCGCAGCCTCTGTCAGCATCTCTGTAGGCGTCTCAGTCGCTGCCGCTGTCGATTGGGGGGTCTGCTGCCTTCTATATGCCTATATCTACCCCTATCTGCCGCAGGCGGCGTCACAGCCTCTGTCAGCGTCTCTGTCGGCGTCTCAATCGCTGCGGCAGTCGATGGGGGGTCTGCTGCCTTCTCTATGCGTGTATCTACCCTTATCTGCATCAGTCGGCGTCTCAGTCGGCGTCGCAGCCTCTGTCACCGTGTCTATAGGCGTCTCAGTCACTGCCGCTGTCGATTGGGGTGTCTGCTGCCTTCTCTATGCCTATATCCACCCCTATCTGCCTCAGTCGACGTCTCAGTCGGCGTCGCAGCCTCTGTCAGCGTCTCTGTAGGCCTGTCAGCCGCTGCTGCTGTCGATTGGGTGCTCTGCTGCCTTCTCTGTGCCTATATCTACCCCTATCTGCCTTAGTCGGCGTCGCAGCCTCTGTCAGCGTTTCTGTAGGCGTCTCAGTCGCTGTCGCTGTCGATTGGGGGGTCTGCTGCCTTCTCTATGCCTATATCTACCCCTATCTGCCTCAGTCGGCGTCTCAGTCGGCGTCGCAGCCTCTGTCAGCATCTCTGTAGGCGTCTCAGTCGCTGCCGCTGTCGATTAGGGGGGTCTGCTGCCTTCTCTATGAATATATCTACCCCTATCTGCCTCAGTCGGCGTCACAGCCTCTGTCAGCATCTCTGTAATCGTCTCAATCGCTGCCGCTGTCGATTGGTGGTCTGCTGCCTTCTCTATGCCTATATCTATCCCAATCTGCATCAGTCGGCGTCGCAGCCTCTGTCAGCATATCTATAGGCGTCTCAGTCACTGCCGCTGTCGATTTGGGGGTCTGCTGTTTTCTCTATACCAACATCTACCCCTATCTTCCTCAGTCGGCGTCTCAGTCGGCGTCACAGCCTCTGTCACCGTCTCTGTAAGTGTCTCAGTCGCAGCCGCTGTCGATTGGGGGATCTGCTGCCTTCTCTATGCCTATATCAACCCCTATCTGCCTCAGGCGTCGCAGCCTCTGTCAGCATCTCTGTAGGCGTCTCAGTCGCTGCCGCTGTCGATTGGGGGGTCTGCTGCCTTCTATATGCCTATATCTACCCCTATCTGCCGCAGGCGGCGTCACAGCCTCTGTCAGCGTCTCTGTCGGCGTCTCAATCGCTGCGGCAGTCGATGGGGGGTCTGCTGCCTTCTCTATGCGTGTATCTACCCTTATCTGCATCAGTCGGCGTCTCAGTCGGCGTCGCAGCCTCTGTCACCGTGTCTATAGGCGTCTCAGTCACTGCCGCTGTCGATTGGGGTGTCTGCTGCCTTCTCTATGCCTATATCCACCCCTATCTGCCTCAGTCGACGTCTCAGTCGGCGTCGCAGCCTCTGTCAGCGTCTCTGTAGGCCTGTCAGCCGCTGCCGCTGTCGATTGGGTGGTCTGCTGCCTTCTCTGTGCCTATATCTACCCCTATCTGCCTTAGTCGGCGTCGCAGCCTCTGTCAGCGTTTCTGTAGGCGTCTCAGTCGCTGTCGCTGTCGATTGGGGGGTCTGCTGCCTTCTCTATGCCTATATCTACCCCTATCTGCCTCAGTCGGCGTCTCAGTCGGCGTCGCAGCCTCTGTCAGCATCTCTGTAGGCGTCTCAGTCGCTGCCGCTGTCGAGTGGGGGGTCCGCTGCCTTCTCTATGCCTATATCTACCCCTATCTGCCTCAGTCGGCGTTCCAGCCTCTGTCAGCGTCTCAGTCGCTTCCGCTGTCGATTAGGGGGGTCTGCTGCCTTCTCTATGAATATATCTACCCCTATCTGCCTCAGTCGGCGTCACAGCCTCTGTCAGCATCTCTGTAGGCGTCTCAATCGCTGCCGCTGTCGATTGGGGGGTCTGCTGCTTTCTCTATGCCAAAATCTACCCCTATCTTCCTCAGTCGGCGTCTAAGTCGGCGTCGCAGCCTCTGTTACCGTCTCTGTAGGTGTCTCAGTCGCTGCCGTTGTCGATTAGGGGGGTCTGCTGCTTTCTCTATGAATATATCTACCCCTATCTGCCTCAGGCGGCGTCGCAGCCTCTGTCACCGTCTCTGTAGGTGTCTCAGTCGCTGCCGCTGTCGATTGGGGGGTCTGCTGCCTTATCTATGCCTATATCAACCCCTATCTGCCTCAGGCGTCGCAGCTTCTGTCAGCATCTCTGTAGGCGTCTCAGTCGCTGCCGCTGTCGATTAGGGGGGTCTGCTGCCTTCTCTATGAATATATCTACCCCTATTTGCCTCAGTCGGCGTTCCAGCCTCTGTCAGCGTCTCAGTTGCTGCCGCTGTCGATTAGGGGGGTCTGCTGCCTTCTCTATGAATATATCTACCCCTATCTGCCTCAGTCGGCGTCACAGCCTCTGTCAGCGTCTCTGTAGGCGTCTCAATCGCTGCGGCTGTCGATGGGGGGTCTGCTGCCTTCTCTATGCGTGTATCTACCCCTATCTGCATCAGTCGGCGTCTCAGTCGGCGTCGCAGCCTCTGTCACCGTGTCTATAGGCGTCTCAGTCACTGCCGCTATCGATTGGGGTGTCTGCTGCATTCTCTATGCCTATATCCACCCCTATCTGCCTCAGTCGACGTCTCAGTCGGCGTCGCAGCCTCTGTAAACGTCTCAGTAGGCTTGTGAGCCGCTGCCGCTGTCGATTGGGTGGTCTGCTGCCTTCTCTGTGCCTATATCTACCCCTATCTGCCTTAGTCGGCGTCGCAGCCTCTGTCAGCGTGTCTGTAGGCGTCTCAGTCGCTGTCGCTGTCGATTGGGGGGTCTGCTGCCTTCTCTATGCCTATATCTACCCCTATCTGCCTCAGTCGGCGTCTCAGTCGGCGTCGCAGCCTCTGTCAGCATCTCTGTAGGCGTCTCAGTCGCTGGAGCTGTCGACTGGGGGGTCTGCTGCCTTTTCTATGCCTATATCTATCCCTATCTGCCTCATTCGGGGTCTCAGTCGGCGTCGCAACCTCTGTCAGCGTATCTGTGTCTCAGTCGCTGCCGCTGTCGATTGGAGGGGTCTGCTGTTTTCTCTATGTCAATATCTAACCCTATCTGCCTCAGTCGGCGTCGCAGCCTCTTTCAGCGTCTCTGTAAGTGTCTCAATCGCTGCCGCTGTCGATTGGGGGGTCTGTTGCCTTCTCTATGCCTATATCTACCCCTATCTGCCTCAGTCGGCGTTCCAGCCTCTGTCAGCGTCTCAGTCGCTTCCCCTGTCGATTAGGGGGGTCTGCTGCCTTCTCTACGAATATATCTACCCCTATCCGCCTCAGTCGGCGTCACAGCCTCTGTCAGCATCTCTGTAGGCGTCTCAATCGCTGCCGCTGTCGATTGGGGGTCTGCTGCCTTCTCTATGCCTATATCTATCCCTATCTGCATCAGTCGGCGTCTCAGTAGGCGTCGCAGCCTCTGCCAGCGCGTCTATAGGCGTGTCAGTCACTGCCGCTGTCGATTGGGCAGTCTGCTGTTTTCTCTATGCCAACATCTACCCCTATCTGCCTCAGTCGGCGTCTCAGTCGGCGTCGCAGCCTCTGCCAGCGTCTCTGTAGGTGTCTCAGTAGCTGCCGCTGTCGATTGGGGGGTCTGCTGCCTTCTCTATGCCTATATCTATCCCTATCTGCATCAGTCGGCGTTGCAGCCTCTGTCAGTGTTTCTGTAGGCGTCGCAGTCGCTGCCGCTGTCGATTGGGGGGTCTGCTGCCTTCTCTATGCCTATATCTACCCCTATCTGCCTCAGTCGGCGTCGCAGCCTCTGTCAGCGTTTCTGTAGGCGTCTCAGTCGCTGCTGCTGTCGATTGGGGGGTCTGCTGCCTTCTCTATGAATATATCTACCCCTATCTGCCTCAGTTGGCGTCGCAGCCTCTGTCAGCATCTCTGTAGGCGTCTCAGTCGCTGGCGCTGTCGATTGGGGGGCTGCTGCCTTTTCTATGCCTATATCTACCCCTATCTGCCTCAGTCGGCGTCTCAGTCGGCGTCGCAACCTCTGTCAGCGTCTTTGTAGGTGTCTCAGTCGCTGCCGCTGTCGCTTGGGGGGGTCTGCTGCCTTCTCTATGCCTATATCTACCCCTATCTGCATCAGTCGGCGTTGCAGCCTCTGTCAGTGTTTCTGTAGGCGTCTCAGTCGCTGCCGCTGTCGATTGGGGGGTCTGCTGCTTTCTCTATGCCTATATCTACCCCTATCTGCATCAGTCGGCGTCGCAGCCTCTGTCAGCGTCTCTGAAGGCGTCTCAATCGCTGCCGCTGTCGATTGGGGATCTGCTGCCTTCTCTATGCCTATATCAACCCCTATCTGCCTCAGGCGTCGCAGCCTCTGTCAGCATCTCTGTAGGCGTCTCAGTCGCTGCCGCTGTCGATTGGGGGGTCTGCTGCCTTCTATATGCCTATATCTACCCCTATCTGCCGCAGGCGGCGTCACAGCCTCTGTCAGCGTCTCTGTCGGCGTCTCAATCGCTGCGGCAGTCGATGGGGGGTCTGCTGCCTTCTCTATGCGTATATCTACCCTTATCTGCATCAGTCGGCGTCTCAGTCGGCGTCGCAGCCTCTGTCAACGTGTCTATAGGCGTCTCAGTCACTGCCGCTGTCGATTGGGGTGTCTGCTGCCTTCTCTATGCCTATATCCACCCCTATCTGCCTCAGTCGACGTCTCAGTCGGCGTCGCAGCCTCTGTCAGCGTCTCTGTAGGCCTGTCAGCCGCTGCCGCTGTCGATTGGGTGGTCTGCTGCCTTCTCTGTGCCTATATCTACCCCTATCTGCCTTAGTCGGCGTCGCAGCCTCTGTCAGCGTTTCTGTAGGCGTCTCAGTCGCTGTCGCTGTCGATTGGGGGGTCTGCTGCCTTCTCTATGCCTATATCTACCCCTATCTGCCTCAGTCGGCGTCTCAGTCGGCGTCGCAGCCTCTGTCAGCATCTCTGTAGGCTCTGTCAGCATCTCTGTAGGCGTCTCAGTCGCTGCCGCTGTCGAGTGGGGGGGTCCGCTGCCTTCTCTATGCCTATATCTACCCCTATCTGCCTCAGTCGGCGTTCCAGCCTCTGTCAGCGTCTCAGTCGCTTCCGCTGTCGATTAGGGGGGTCTGCTGCCTTCTCTATGAATATATCTACCCCTATCTGCCTTAGTCGGCGTCGCAGCCTCTGTCAGCGTTTCTGTAGGCGTCTCAGTCGCTGTCGCTGTCGATTGGGGGTCTGCTGCCTTCTCTATGCCTATATCTACCCCTATCTGCCTCAGTCGGCGTCTCAGTCGGCGTCGCAGCCTCTGTCAGCATCTCTGTAGGCTCTGTCAGCATCTCTGTAGGCGTCTCAGTCGCTGCCGCTGTCGAGTGGGGGGGTCCGCTGCCTTCTCTATGCCTATATCTACCCCTATCTGCCTCAGTCGGCGTTCCAGCTTCTGTCAGCGTCTCAGTCGCTTCCGCTGTCGATTAGGGGGGTCTGCTGCCTTCTCTATGAATATATCTACCCCTATCTGCCTCAGTCGGCGTCACAGCCTCTGTCAGCATCTCTGTAGGCGTCTCAATCGCTGCCGCTGTCGATTGGGGGGTCTGCTGCTTTCTCTATGCCAAAATCTACCCCTATCTTCCTCAGTCGGCGTCTAAGTCGGCGTCGCAGCCTCTGTTACCGTCTCTGTAGGCGTCTCAGTCGCTTCCGCTGTCGATTAGGGGGGTCTGCTGCCTTCTCTTTGAATATATCTACTCCTATCTGCATCAGTCGGCGTCACAGCCTCTGTCAGCATCTCTGTAGGCGTCTCAATCGCTGCCGCTGTCGATTGGGGGTCTGCTGCCTTCTCTATGCCTATATCTATCCCCATCTGTATCAGTCGGCGTCTCAGCCGGCGTCGCAGCCTCTGTCAGCGTGTCTATAGGCGTCTCAGTCACTGCCGCTGTCGATTGGGGGGTCTGCTGTTTCCTCTATGCCAACATCTACCCCTATCTGCCTTAGTCGGCGTCTCAGTCGGCGTCGCAGCCTCTGTCAATGTTTCTGTAGGCGTCTCAGTCACTGCCGCTGTCGATTGGGGGTCTGCTGCCTTCTCTATGCCTATATATACCCCTATCTGCATCAGTCGGCGTCGCAGCCTCTGTCAGCGTTTCTGTAGGCGTCTCAGTCGCTGCTGCTGTCGATTGGGGGGTCTGCTGCCTTCTCTATGAATATATCTACCCCTATCTGCCTCAGTCGGCGTCGCAGCCTCTGTCAGCGTTTCTGTAGGCGTCTCAGTCGCTGTCGCAGTCGATTGGGGCGTCTGCTGCCTTCTCTATGCCTATATCTACCCCTATCTGCCTCAGTCGACGTCTCAGCCGGCGTCGCAGCCTCTGTCAGCGTCTCTGTAGGCGTCTCAATCGCTGCGGCTGTCGATGGGGGTCTGCTGCCTTCTCTGTGCGTGTATCTACCCCTATCTGCATCAGTCGGCGTCTCAGTCGCTGCCGCTGTCAATTGGGGGGTCTGCTGCTTTCTCTATACCAACATCTACCCCTATCTTCCTCAGTCGGCGTCTCAGTCGGCGTCACAGCCTCTGTCACCGTCTCTGTAGGTGTCTCAGTCGCTGCCGCTGTCGATTGGGGGGTCTGCTGCCTTCTCTATGCCAATATCAACCCCTATCTGCCTCAGGCGTCGCAGCTTCTGTCAGCACCACTGTAGGCGTCTCAGTCGCTGCCGCTGTCGATTGGGTGGTCTGCTGCCTTCTCTGTGCCTATATCTACCCCTATCTGCCTTAGTTGGCGTCGCAGCCTATGTCAGCGTTTCTGTAGGCCTGTCAGCCGCTGCCGCTGTCGATTGGGTGGTCTGCTGCCTTCTCTGTGCCTATATGTACCCCTATCTGCCTTAGTCGGCGTCGCAGCCTCTGTCAGCGTTTCTGTAGGCGTCTCAGTCGCTGTCGCTGTCGATTGGGGGAACAGCTGCCTTCTCTATGCCTATATCTACCCCTATCTGCCTAAGTCGGCGTCTCAGTCGGCGTCGCAGCCTGTGTCAGCATCTCTGTAGGCGTCTCAGTCGCTGGCGCTGTCGACTGTGGAGTCTGCTGCCTTTTCTATGCCTATATCTATCCCTATCTGCCTCATTCGGGGTCTCAGTCGGCGTCGCAACCTCTGTCAGCGGATCTGTAGGTGTCTATGTCGCTGCCGCTGTCGATTGGAGGGGTCTGCTGCTTTCTCTATGTCAATATCTAACCCTATCTGCCTCAGTCGGCGTCGTAGCCTCTATCAGCGTCTCTGTAAGTGTCTCAGTCGCTGCCGCTGTCGAGTGGGGGGTCTGCTGCCTTCTCTATGCCTATATCTACCCCTATCTGCCTCAGTCGGCGTTCCAGCCTCTATCAGCGTCTCAGTTGCTTCCGCTGTCGATTAAGGGGGTCTGCTGCCTTCTCTAAGAATATATCTACCCCCATCTGCCTC
Source organism: Clusia tigrina (assembly GCA_920105625.2). Taxonomy (NCBI): domain Eukaryota; kingdom Metazoa; phylum Arthropoda; class Insecta; order Diptera; family Clusiidae; genus Clusia; species Clusia tigrina. Next base: position 90,372,774 of record OV050031.1, read on the forward strand.
AGTCGGCGTCTCAGTCGGTGTCGCAGCCTCTGTCAGCATCTCTGTAGGCGTCTCAATCGCTGCCGCTGTCGATTGGGGGGTCTGCTGCTTTCTCTATGCCTATATCTACCCCTATCTGCCTCAGTCGGCGTCTCAGTCGGCGTCGCAGCCTCTGTCAGCATCTCTGTAGGCGTCTCAATCGCTGGCGCTGTCGACTGGGGGGTCTGCTGCCTTTTCTATGCTTATATCTATCCCTATCTACCTCATTCGGGGTCTCAGTCGGCGTCGCAACCTCTGTCAGCGTATCTGTAGGTGTCTCAGTCACTGCCGCTGTCGATTGGAGGGGTCTGCTGTTTTCTCTATGTCAATATCTAACCCTATCTGCCTCAGTCGGCGTCGCAGCCTCTGTCAGCATCTCTGAAGGCGTCTCAATCGCTGCCGCTGTCGATTGGGGGTCTGCTGCCTTCTCTATGCCTATATCTACCCCTATCTGCCTCAGTCGGCCTTCATTCGGCGTCGCAGCCTCTGTCAGCATCTTTGAAGGCGTCTCAGTCGCTGCCGCTGTCAATTGGGGGGTCTGCTGCTTTCAATATACCAACATCTACCCCTATCTTCCTCATTCCGCGTCTCAGTCGGCGTCACAGCCTCTGTCACCGTCTCTGTAGGTGTCTCAGTCGCTGCGGCAGTCGATGGGGGGTCTGCTGCCTTCTCTATGCGTGTATCTACCCTTATCTGCATCAGTCGGCGTCTCAGTCGGCGTCGCAGCCTCTGTCAACGTGTCTATAGGCGTCTCAGTCACTGCCGCTGTCGATTGGGGTGTCTGCTGCCTTCTCTATGCCTATATATACCCCTATCTGCCTTAGTCGGCGTCGCAGCCTCTGTTAGCGTTTCTGTAGGCGTCTCAGTCGCTGCCGCTGTCGATTGGGGGGTCTGCTGCCTTCTCTATGCCTATATCTACGCCTATCTGCCTCAGTCGGCGTCTCAGTCGGCGTCTCAGTCGGCGTCGCAGCCTCTGTCAGCATCTCTGTAGGCTCTGTCAGCATCTCTGTAGGCGTCTCAGTCGCTGCCGCTGTCGAGTGGGGGGGTCCGCTGCCTTCTCTATGCCTATATCTACCCCTATCTGCCTCAGTCGGCGTGCCAGCCTCTGTCAGCGTCTCAATCGCTTCCGCTGTCGATTAGGGGGGTCTGCTGCCTTCTCTATGAATATATCTACCCCTATCTGCCTCAGTCGGTGTCACAGCCTCTGTCAGCATCTCTGTAGGCGTCTCAATCGCTGCCGCTGTCGATTGGGGGGTCTGCTGCTTTCTCTATGCCAACATCTACCCCTATCTTCCTCAGTCGGCGTCTAAGTCGGCGTCGCAGCCTCTGTTATCGTCTCTGTAGGTGTCTCAGTCGCTGCCGCTGTCGATTAGGGGGGTCTGCTGCTTTCTCTATGAATATATCTACCCCTATCTGCCTCAGTCGGCGTCACAGCCTCTGTCAGCAGCTCTGTAGGCGTCTCAATCGCTGCCGCTGTCGCTTGGGGGTCTGCTGCCTTCTCTATGCCTATATCTATCCCTATCTGCATCAGTCGGCGTCTCAGTCGGCGTCGCAGCTTCTGTCAGCGTGTCTATAGGCGTCTCAGTCGCTTCCGCTGTCGATTAGGAGGGTCTGCTGCCTTCTCTATGAATATATCTACCCCTATCTGCCTCAGTCGGCGTCACAGCCTCTGTCAGCATCTCTGTAGGCGTCTCAATCGCTGCCGCTGTCGATTGGGGGTCTGCTGCCTTCTATATGCCTATATCTATCCCTATCTGTATCAGTCGGCGTCTCAGCCGGCGTCGCAGCCTCTGTCAGCGTGTCTATAAGCGTCTCAGTCACTGCCGCTGTCGATTGGGGGGTCTGCTGTTTCCTCTATGCCAACATCTACCCCTATCTGCCTTAGTCGGCGTCTCAGTCGGCGTCGCAGCCTCTGCCAGCGTCTCTGTAGCTGTCTCAGTCGCTGCCGCTGTCGATTGGGGGGGTCTGCTGCCTTCTCTATGCCTATATCTACCCCTATCTGCATGAGTCGGCGTCGCAGCCTCTGTCAATGTTTCTGTAGGCGTCTCAGTCGCTGCCGCTGTCAATTGGGGGTCTGCTGCCTTCTCTATGCCTATATATACCCCTATCTGCATCAGTCGGCGTCGCAGACTCTGTCAGCGTTTCTGTAGGCGTCTCAGTCGCTGCTGCTGTCGATTGGGGGGTCTGCTGCCTTCTCTATGAATATATCTACCCCTATATGCCTCAGTCGGCGTCGCAGCCTCTGTCAGCGTTTCTGTATTCGTCTCAGACGCTGTCGCAGTCGATTGGGGCGTCTGCTGCCTTCTCTATGCCTATATCTACCTCTATCTGCCTCAGTCGACGTCTCAGCCGGCGTCGCAGCCTCTGTCAGCGTCTCTGTAGGCGTCTCAATCGCTGCGGCTGTCGATGGGGGTCTGCTGCCTTCTCTATGCGTGTATCTACCCCTGTCTGCATCAGTCGGCGTCTCAGTCGCTGCCGCTGTCAATTGGGGGGTCTGCTGCTTTCTCTATACCAACATCTACCCCTATCTTCCTCAGTCGGCGTCTCAGTCGGCGTCACAGCCTCTGTCACCGTCTCTGTAGGTGTCTCAGTCGCTGCCGCTGTCGATTGGGGGGTCTGCTGCCTTCTCTATGCCTATATCAACCCCTATCTGCCTCAGGCGTCGCAGCTTCTGTCAGCACCTCTGTAGGCGTCTCAGTCGCTGCCGCTGTCGATTGGGTGGTCTGCTGCCTTCTCTGTACCTATATCTACCCCTATCTACCCCTATCTGCTTTAGTCGGCGTCACAGCCTCTGTCAGCGTTTCTGTAGGCCTGTCAGCCGCTGCCGCTGTCGATTGGGTGGTCTGCTGCCTTCTCTGTGCCTATATGTACCCCTATCTGCCTTAGTCGGCGTCGCAGCCTCTGTCCGCGTTTCTGTAGGCGTCTCAGTCGCTGTCGCTGTCGATTGGGGGAACAGCTGCCTTCTCTATCCCTATATCTACCCCTATCTGCCTAAGTCGGCGTCTCAGTCGGCGTCGCAGCCTCTGTCAGCATCTCTGTAGGCGTCTCAGTCGCTGGCGCTGTCGACTGTGGAGTCTGCTGCCTTTTCTATGCCTATATATATCCCTATCTGCCTCATTCGGGGTCTCAGTCGGCGTCGCTACCTCTGTCAGCGGATCTGTAGGTGTCTCAGTCGCTGCCGCTGTCGATTGGAGGGGTCTGCTGCTTTCTCTATGTCAATATCTAACCCTATCTGCCTCAGTCGGCGTCGTAGCCTCTGTCAGCGTCTCTGTAAGTGTTTCAGTCGCTGCCGCTGTCGAGTGGGGGGTCTGCTGCCTTCTCTATGCCTATATCTACCCCTATCTGCCTCAGTCGGCGTTCCAGCCTCTATCAGCGTCTCAGTCGCTTCCGCTGTCGATTAGGGGGGTCTGCTGCCTTCTCTAAGAATATATCTACCCCCATCTGCCTCAGTCGACGTCTCAGTCGGTGTCGCAGCCTCTGTCAGCATCTCTGTAGGCGTCTCAATCGCTGCCGCTGTCGATTGGGGGGTCTGCTGCTTTCTCTATGCCAACATCTACCCCTATCTTCCTCAGTCGGCGTCTCAGTCGGCGTCGCAGCGTCTGTTACCGTCTCTGTAGGTGTCTCAGTCGCTGCCGCCGTCGATTGGGGGGTCTGCTGCCTTCTCTATGCCTATATCAACCCATATCTGCCTCAGGCGTCGCAGCCTCTGTCAGCATCTCTGTAGGCGTCTCAGTCGCTGCCGCTGTCGATTGGGGTGTCTGCTGCTTTCTCTATGCCTATATCCACCCCTATCTGCCTCAGTTTACGTCTCAGTCGGCGTCGCAGCCACTGTCAGCGTCTCTGTAGGCCTGTCAGCCGCTGCCGCTGTCGATTGGGTGGTCTGCTGCCTTCTCTGTGCCTATATCTACCCCTATCTGCCTTAGTCGGCGTCGCAGCCTCTGTCAGCGTCTCTGATGGCGTCTCAATCGCTGCCGCTGTCGATTGGGGGTCTGCTGCCTTCTCTATGCCTATATCTATCCCTATCTGCATCAGTCGGCGTCTCAGTCGGCGTCGCAGCCTCTGTCAGCGTGTCTATAGGCGTCTCAGTCACTGCCGCTGTCGATTGGGGTGTCTGCTGCCTTCTCTATGCCTATATCCACCCCTATCTGCCTCAGTTGACGTCTCAGTCGGCGTCGCAGCCACTGTCAGCGTCTCTGTAGGCCTGTCAGCCGCTGCCGCTGTCGATTGGGTGGTCTGCTGCCTTCTCTGTGCTTATATCTACCCCTATCTGCCTTAGTCGGCGTCGCAGCCTCTGTCAGCTTCTGTGTATGCGTCTCAGTTGCTGCCGCTACCGATTGGGGGGTCTGCTGCCTTCTCTATGTCTATATCCACCCCTATCTGCGTCAGTCGGCGTCGCAGCCTCTGTCAGCGTTTCCGTATTCGTCTCAGTTGCTGCCGCTGTCGATTAGGGGGTCTGCTGCCTTCTCTATGCCTATATCTATCCCTATCTGCCTCAGTCGGCGTCGCAGCCTCTGTCAGCTTCTGTGTATGCGTCTCAGTTGCTGCCGCTACCGATTGGGGGGACTGCTGCTTTCTCTATGCCTATATCCACCCCTATGTGCCTCAGTCGGCGTCTAATATGGTGTCGCAGCCTCTGTCAGCATCTCTGTAGGCGTCTCAGTCGCTGGCGCTGTCGATTGGGGGTCTGCTGCCTTTTCTATGCCTATATCTACCCCTATCTGCCTCAGTCGGCGTCTCAGTCGGCGTTGCAACCTCTGTCAGCGTATCTGTAAGTGTCTCAGTCGCTACCGCTGTCGATTGGGGGGTCTGCTGCCTTCTCTATGCCTATATCTACCCCTATTTGCCTCAGTCGGCGTTCATTCGGCGTCGCAGCCTCTGTCAGCGTCTCTGAAGGCGTCTCAGTCGCTGCCGCTGTCAATTGGGGGGTCTGCTGCTTTCTCTATTCCAACATCTACAACTATCTTCCTCAGTCGGCGTCGCAGCCTCTGTCACCGTCTCTGTAGGTGTCTCAGTCGCTGCCGCTGTCGATTGGGGGGTCTGCTGCCTTATCTATGCCTATATCAACCCCTATCTGCCTCAGGCGTCGCAGCTTCTGTCAGCATCTCTGTAGGCGTCTCAGTCGCTGCCGCTGTCGATTGGGGGGTCTGCTGCCTTCTCTATGCCTATATCTACCCCTAACTGCCTCAGGCGGCATCGCAGCCTCTGTCAGCGCTTCTGTGGGCGTCTCAGTCGCTGCCTCTGTCGATTGGGGGGTCTGCTGCCTTTTCTATGAATATATCTACCCCTATCTGCCTCAGTCGGCGTCACAGCCTCTGTCAGCGTCTCTGTAGGCGTCTCAATCGCTGCGGCTGTCGATGGGGGTTCTGCTGCCTTCTCTATGCATGTATCTACCCCTATCTGCATCAGTCGGCGTCTCAGTCGGCGTCGCAGCCTCTGTCACCGTGTCTAAAGGCGTCTCAGTCACTGCCGCTGTCGATTGGGGTGTCTGCTGCATTCTCTATGCCTATATCCACCCCTATCTGCCTCAGTCGACGTCTCAGTCGGCGTCGCAGCCTCTGTCAAAGTCTCTGTAGGCTTGTGAGCCGCTGCCGCTGTCGATTGGGTGGTCTGCTGCCTTCTCTGTGCCTATATCTACCCCTATCTGCCTTAGTCGGCGTCGCAGTCTCTGTCAGCGTGTCTGTAGGCGTCTCAGTCGCTGTCGCTGTCGATTGGGGGGTCTGTTGCCTTCTCTATGCCTATATCTACCCCTATCTGCCTCAGTCGGCGTCTCAGTCGGCGTCTCAGTCGGCGTCGCAGCCTCTGTCAGCATCTCTGTAGGCGTCTCAATCGCTCGCGCTGTCGACTGTGGAGTCTGCTGCCTTTTCTATGCCTATATCTATCCCTATCTGCCTCATTCGGGGTCTCAGTCGGCGTCGCAACCTCTGTCAGCGGATCTGTAGGTGTCTCAGTCGCTGCCGCTGTCGATTGGAGGGGTCTGCTGCTTTCTCTATGTCAATATCTAACCCTATCTGCCTCAGTCGGCGTTCCAGCCTCTATCAGCGTCTCAGTCGCTTCCGCTGTCGATTAGGGGGGTCTGCTGCCTTCTCTAAGAATATATCTACCCCCAACTGCCTCAGTCGACGTCTCAGTCGGTGTCGCAGCCTCTGTCAGCATCTCTCTAGGCGTCTCAGTCGCTCGCGCTGTCCACTGTGGAGTCTGCTGCCTTTTCTATGCCTATATCTATCCCTATCTGCCTCATTCGGGGTCTCAGTCGGCGTCGCAACCTCTGTCAGCGGATCTGTAAGTGTCTCAGTCGCTGCCGCTGTCGATTGGAGGGGTCTGCTCCTTTCTCTATGCCAACATCTACCCCTATCTTCCTCAGTCGGCGTCTCAGTCGGCGTCGCAGCCTCTGTTACCGTCTCTGTAGGTGTCTCAGTCGCTGCCGCTGTCGATTGGGGGGGTCTGCTGCCTTCTCTATGCCTATATCTACCCCTATCTGCCTTAGTCGGCGTCGCAGCCTCTGTCAGCGCTTCTGTGGGCGTCTCAGTCGCTGCCTCTGTCGATTGGGGGGTCTGCTGCCTTTTCTATGAATATATCTACCCCTATCTGCCTCAGTCGGCGTCACAGCCTCTGTCAGCATCTCTGTAGGCGTCTCAGTCGTTGCTACTGTCGATTGGGGGTCTGCTGCCTTCTCTATGCCTATATCTACCCCTATCTGCCTCAGTCGGCGTCGCAGCCTCTGTCAGCGTCTCTGTAAGTGTTTCAGTCGCTGCCGCTGTCGATTGGAAGTCTGCTGCTTTCTCTATGCCTATATCTACCCCTATCTGCCTCAGTCGGCGTTCCAGCCTCTGTCAGCGTCTCAGTCGCTTCCGCTGTCGATTAGGGGAGTCTGCTGCCTTCTCTATGAATATATCTACCCCAATCTGCCTCAGTCGGCGTCACAGCCTCTGTCAGCATCTCTGTAGGCGTCTCAATCGCTGCCGCTGTCGATTGGGGTGTCTGCTGCTTTCTCTATGCCAACATCCACCCCTATCTTCCTCAGTCGGCGTCGCAGCCTCTCTTACCGTCTCTGTAGGTGTCTCAGTCGCTGCCGCTGTCTATTGTGGGGTCTGCTGCCTTCTCTATGCCTTTATCCACCCCTATCTGCCTCAGTCGGCGTCGGAGCCTCTGTCAGCGTCTCTGTAGGCCTCTCAGTCGTTGCCGCTGTCGATTGGGGGGTCTGCTGCTTTCTCTATGCCAACATCTACCCCTATCTTCCTCAGTCGGCGTCTCAGTCGGCGTAGCATCCTCTGTCAGCGTCTCTTTAGGCGTCTCAGTCGCTGCCACTGTCGATTGGGGGGGCTCTGCTGCTTTCTCTGTGCCTATACCTACCCCTATCTGCCATAGTCGGCGGCTCAGTGGGCGTCGCAGCCTCTGTCAGCGTCTCTGTAGGCGTCTCATTCGTTGCCGCATTCGATTGGGGGGGGGGGTCTTCTGCCTTCTCTATTCCTATATGTACCCCTATCTACCACAGTCGGCGTCTCAGTTGTCGTCGCAGCCTCTGTCAGCGTTTCTGTAGGCGTCTCAGTCGCTGTCGCTGTCGATTGGGCGGTCTGCTGCCTTCTGTATGCCAATATCTACCCCTATCTGCCTCAGTCAGTGTCGCAGCCTCTGTCAGCGTCTCATTGGGGGGTCTGCTGCGTTCTCTATGTCAATATCTAACCCTATCTGCTTCAGTCGGCGTCGCAGCCTCTGTCAGCGTCTTTGTAGGTGTCTCAGTCTCTGCCGCTGTCGATTGGTGGGTCTGCTGCCTTCTCTATGCCTATATCTACCCCTATCTGCCTCAGTCGGCGTCGCAGCCTCTGTCAGCGTCTCTGAAGGCGTCTCAATCGCTGCCGCTGTCGATTGGGGGGTCTGCTGCCTTCTCTATGCCTATATCTACCCCTATCTTCCTCAGTCGGCGTCTCAGTCGGCGTCGCAGCCTCTGTCACCGTCTCTGTAGTTGTCTATGTCGCTGCCGCTGTCGATTGGGGGGTCTGCTGCCTTATCTATGCCTATATCAACCCCAATCTGCCTCAGGCGTCGCAGCCTCTGTCAGCATCTCTGTAGGCGTCTCAGTCGCTGCCTCTGTCGATTGGGGGGGTCTGCTGCCTTCTCTATGAATATATCTACCCCTATCTGCCTCAGTCGGCGTCACAGCCTCTGTCAGCGTCTCTGTAGGCGTCTCAATCGCTGCGGCTGTCGATGGGGGGGTCTGCTGCCTTCTCTATGCGTGTATCTACCCCTATCTGCATCAGTCGGCGTCTCAGTCGGCGTCGCAGCCTCTGTCACCGTGTCTATAGGCGTCTCAGTCACTGGCGCTGTCGATTGGGGTGTCTGCTGCCTTCTCTATGCCTATATCCACCACTATCTGCCTCAGTCAACGTCTCAGTCGGCGTCGCAGCCTCTGTCAGCGTCTCTGTAGGCCTGTGAGCCGCTGCCGCTATGGATTGGGGTGTCTGCTGCCTTCTCTATGCCTATATCCACCCCTATCTGCCTCAGTCGACGTCTCAGTCGGCGTCGCAGCCTCTGTCAGCGTCTCTGTAGGCCTGTGAGCCGCTGCCGCTGTCGATTGGGGGTCTGCTGCCTTCACTATGTCTATATCTACCCCTATCTGCCTCAGTCGGCGTCGCAGCCTCTGTCAGCACCTCTGTAGGCGTCTCAGTCGCTGGCGCTGTCGACTGGGGGGTCTGCTGCCTTTTCTATGCCTATATCTATCCCTATCTGCCTCATACGGGGTCTCAGTCGGCGTCGCAACCTCTGTCAGCGTATCTGTAGGTGTCTCAGTCGCTGCCGCTGTCGATTGGAGGGGTCTGCTGTTTTCTCTATGTCAATATCTAACCCTATCTGCCTCAGTCGGCGTCGCAGCCTCTGTCAGCGTCTCTGTAAGTGTCTCAGTCGCTGCCGCTGTCGATTGGGGGGTGTGTTGCCTTCTCTATGCCTATATCTACCCCTATCTGCCTCAGTCGGCGTTCCAGCCTCTGTCAGCGTCTCAGTCGCTTCCTCTGTCGATTAGGGGGGGTCTGTTGCCTTCTATATGAATATATCTACCCCTATCTGCCTCAGTCGGCGTCACAGCCTCTGTCAGCATCTCTGTAGGCGTCTCAATCGCTGCCGCTGTCGATTGGGGGCTGCTGCCTTCTCTATGCCTATATCTATCCCTATCTGCATCAGTCGGCGTCTCAGTCGGCATCGCAGCCTTTCAGCGTGTCTATAGGCGTCTCAGTCACTGCCGCTGTCGATTGGGGGGTCTGCTGTTTTCTCTATGCCAACATCTACCCCTATCTGCCTCAGTCGGCGTCTCAGTCGGCGTCGCAGCCTCTGCCAGCGTCTCTGTAGGTGTCTCAGTCGCTGCCGCTGTCGATTGGGGGTCTGCTGCCTTCTCTATGCCTATATCTACCCCTATCTGCATCAGTCGGCGTCGCAGCCTCTGTCAGTGTTTCTGTAGGCGACTCAGTCGCTGCCGCTGTCGAATGGGGGGTCTGCTGCCTTCTCTATGCCAATATCTACCCCTATCTGCCTCAGTCGGCGTTCCAGCCTCTGTCAGCGTCTCAGTTGCTGCCGCTGTCGATTGGGGGTCTGCTGCCTTCTTTATGAATATATCTATCCCTATCTGCATCAGTCGGCGTCTCAGTTGGCGTCACAGCCTCTATCAGCGTGTCTATAGGCGTCTCAGTCACTGCCGCTGTCGATTGGGGGGTCTGCTGCTTTCTCTATGCCAATATCTACCCCTATCTGCCTCAGTCGGCGTCGCAGCCTCTGTCAGCGTCTCTGTAAGTGTCTCAGTCGCTGCCGCTGTCGATTGGGGGTCTGCTGCTTTCTCTATGCCTATATCTACCCCTATCTGCCTCAGTCGGCGTTCCAGCCTCTGTCAGCGTCTCAGTCGCTTCCGCTGTCGATTAGGGGAGTCTGCTGCCTTCTTTATGAATATATCTACCCCTATCTGAATCAGTCGGCGTCGCAGCCTCTGTTACCGTCTCTGTAGGTGTCTCAGTCGCTGCCGCTGTCGATTGGGGGGTCTGCTGCCTTCTCTATGCCTATATCAACCCCTATCTGCCTCAGGCGTCGCAGCCTCTGTCAGCATCTCTGTAGGCGTCTCAGTCGTTGCCGCTGTCGATTAGGGGTCTGCTGCCTTCTCTATGCCTATATCTATCCCTATCTGCATCAGTCGGCGTCTCAGTCGGCGTCGCAGCCTCTGTCAGCGTGTCTATAGGCGTCTCAGTCACTGCCGCTGTCGATTGGGGGGTCTGCTGCTTTCTCTATGCCAATATCCACCCCTATCTGCCTCAGTCGGCGTCGCAGCCTCTGTCAGCGTTTCTGTAGGCGTCTCAGTCTCTGCCGCTGTCGATTGGGGGTCTGCTGCCTTCTCTATGAATATATCTACCCCTATCTGCCTCAGTCGACGTCTCAGTTGGCGTCGCAGCCACTGTCAGCGTCTCTGTAGGCGTCTCAGTCGTTGCCACTGTCGATTGGGGGTCTGCTGCCTTCTCTATGCTTATATCTAGCCCTATCTGCCTCAGTCGACGTCTCAGTCGGCGTTGCAGCCTCTGTCAGCGTCTGTGTATGCGTCTCAGTTGCTGCCGCTACCGATTGGGGGGTCTGCTGCCTTCTCTATGCCTATATCCACCCCTATCTGCCTCAGTCGGCTTCTCAGTTGGCGTCGCAGCCTCTGTCAGCATCTCTGTAGGCGTCTCAGTCGCTGGCGCTGTCGATTGGGGGGTCTGCTGCCTTCTCTATGCCTATATCCACCCCTATCTGCCTCAGTCGGCGTCGCAGCCTCTGTCAGCGTCTTTGTAGGTGTCTCAGTCTCTGCCGCTGTCGATTGGTGGGTCTGCTGCCTTCTCTATGCCTATATCTACCCCTATCTGCCTCTGTCGGCGTCGCAGCCTCTGTCAGCGTTTCTGAAGGCGTCTCAATCGCTGCCGCTGTCGATTGGGGGTCTGCTGCCTTCTCTATGCCTATATCTACCCCTATCTGCCTCAGTTGGCGTTCATTCGGCGTCGCAGCCTCTGTCAGCGTCTCTAGAGGCGTCTCAGTCGCTGCCGCTGTCAATTGGGGGTCTGCTGCTTTCTCTATGCCAACATCTACCCCTATCTTTCTCAGTCGGCGTCTCAGTCGGCGTCGCAGCCTCTGTCACCGTCTCTGTAGGTGTCTCAGTCGCTGCCGCAGTCGATTGGGGGGTCTGCTGCCTTATCTATGCCTATATCAACCCCTATCTGCCTCAGGCGTCGCAGCCTCTGTCAGCATCTCTGTAGGCGTCTCAGTCGCTGCCGCTGTCGATTGGGGGGTCTGCTGCCTTCTCTATGCCTATATCAACCCCTATCTGCCTCAGTCGGCGTCGCAGTCTCTGTCAGCGTCTTTGTAGGTGTCTCAGTCTCTGCCGCTGTCGATTGGTGGGTCTGCTGCCTTCTCTATGCCTATATCTACCCCTATCTGCCTCTGTCGGCGTCGCAGCCTCTGTCAGCGTTTCTGAAGGCGTCTCAATCGCTGCCGCTGTCGATTGGGGGTCTGCTGTCTTCTCTATGCCAATATCCACCCCTATCTGCCTCAGTCGGCTTCTCAGTCGGCGTCGCAGCCTCTGTCAGCGTCTCTGTAGGCCTGTGAGCCGCTGCCGCTGTCGGTTGGGGTGTCTGCTGCCTTCTCTATGCCTATATCCACCCCTATCTGCCTCAGTCGACGTCTCAGTCGGCGTCGCAGCCTCTGTCAGCGTATCTGTAGGTGTCTCAGTCGCTGCCGCTGTCGATTGGAGGGGTCTGCTGTTTTCTCTATGTCAACATCTAACCCTATCTGCCTCAGTCGGCGTCGCAGCCTCTGTCAGCGTCTCTGTAAGTGTCTCAGTCGCTGCCGCTGTCGATTGGGGGGGTGTGTTGCCTTCTCTATGCCTATATCTACCCCTATCTGCCTCAGTTGGCGTTCCAGCCTCTGTCATCGTCTCAGTCGCTTCCGCTGTCGATTAGGGGGGTCTGCTGCCTTCTCTATGAATATATCTACCCCTATCTGCCTCAGTCGGCGTCACAGCCTCTGTCAGCATCTCTGTAGGCGTCTCAATCGCTGCCGCTGTCGATTGGTGGTCTGCTGCCTTCTCTATGCCTATATCTATCCCAATCTGCATCAGTCGGCGTCGCAGCCTCTGTCAGCATATCTATAGGCGTCTCAGTCACTGCCGCTGTCGATTTGGGGGTCTGCTGTTTTCTCTATGCCAACATCTACCCCTATCTGCCTCAGTCGGCGTCTCAGTCGGCGTCGCAGCCTCTGCCAGCGTCTCCGTAGGTGTCTCAGTCGCTGCCGCTGCCAATTGGTTGGTCTGCTGCCTTCTCTATGCCTATATCTACCCCTATCTGCATCAGTCGGCGTCGCAGCCTCTGTCAGTGTTTCTGTAGGCGTCTCCGTCGCTGCCACTGTCAATTGGGTGGTCTGCTGCCTTCTCTATGCCTATATCTACCCCTATCTGCATCAGTCGGCGTCGCAGCCTCTGTCAGTGTTTCTGTAGGCGTCTCAGTCGCTGCCGCTGTCGATTGGGGGGTCTGCTGCCTTCTCTATGCCTATATCTAACCATATCTGCTTCAGTCGGCGTCGCAGCCACTGCCAGCGTCTCTGTAGGTTTCTCAGTCGCTGCCGCTGTCGATTGGGGGGTCTGCTGCCTTCTCTATGAATATATCCACCCCTATCTGCCTCAGTCGGCGTCTCAGTTGGCGTCGCAGCCTCTGTCAGCATCTCTGTAGGCGTCTCAGTCGCTGGCGCTGTCGATTGGGGGTCTGCTGCCTTTTCTATGCCTATATCTACCCCTATATGCCTCAGTCGGCGTCGCAACCTCTGTCAGCGTATCTGTAGGTGTCTCAGTCGCTACCGCTGTCGATTGAGGGGTCTGCTGCTTTCTCTATGTCAATATCTAACCCTATCTGCTTCAGTCCGCGTCGCAGCCTCTGTCAGCGTCTTTGTAGGTGTCTCAGTCTCTGCCGCTGTCGATTGGTGGGTCTGCTGCCTTCTCTATGCCTATATCTACCCCTAACTGCGTCAGTCGGCGTCGCAACCTCTGTCAGCGTCTCTGAAGGCGTCTCAATCGCTGCCGTTGTCGATTGGGGGTCTGCTGCCTTCTCTATGCCTATATCTACCCCTATCTGCCTCAGTCGACATTCATTCGGCGTCGCAGCTTCTGTCTGCGTCTCTGAAGGCGTCCCAGTCGCTGCCGCTGTCAATTGGGGGGTTTGCTGCTTTCTCTATTCCAACATCTACCCCTATCTTCCTCAGTCGGCGTCTCAGTCGGCGCCACAGCCTCTGTCACCGTCTCTGTAGGTGTCTCAGTCGCTGCCGCTGTCGATTGGGGGGTCTGCTGCCTTCTCTATGCCTATATCAACCCCTATCTGCCTCAGGCGTCGCAGCTTCTGTCAGCATCTCTGTAAGCGTCTCAGTCGCTGCCGCTGTCGATTGGGGGGGTCTTTTTTTTTTTTTTTTTATCGAGGGGGAAAGCTTTAAGCCAATTAGTCAGTGTGGGACATCAACCCACTAAAACCTCCTCACTGTCGTGGCGGGGAACCCTCCCGGGACCGCATAATGTGATTACGTCGGGAGGCCGTCATGAGCATTATTGCTCAATCGTCTGTAATTGTCAGTCTAAAACCAGTCCGCTGCTGGTTGTCGCTCCTTGGCGAAATTTCTGCTACATTTGCTACCTGCTGTTGACGCAGTAGCCGCTGTCGTTCCCGCTCCTCCTTGCGTAGCGCCACCATTACTTGTTCAGCGAAGGTCGATACCGCGTTCCATTTAGCGGGTGACTCCAGCATTGCAGCCACTATATTTGTTGTGGTCGGTGGTCTGCCCAAGGCAGATCCCAGCTCCTCTCTCCAGGTCCTGAAGCGTGAGCAGTAAAGCATCACGTGCCTAGCGCTCTCGAATTCGCCCGTGCATTTTGGACAATAGGGGTCTTCTGTTATTTTGAAGCGGTAGAAATATGCATTGAAGCATCCATGACCGCTGAGTAACTGCGTCATGTAGTAGTTTAGACTGCCATGCTTCCTGTTCACCCATTGGGACACCCTGGGAATGAGCTGGAATGTCCATCGTCCCTTCTCGGACTGCTCCCATCTTTTTTGCCACTCTTCGGTGCATCGCCGTCGCTCCTCTAGCCTTCGTTCGGCTGTAGGCCTTACGCCCTGTCGGTCGTACAGTCGCTGCAGCTCCAACGCTCGTAAGTCCAGGGGCATTTTTGCAGCAAGGACGGAAATTGCGTCGTCGGAGACCGTTCGGTAGGCGCAGGTGAGTCTAAGCGCACTTAATCGTTGCGTTGCGCAAGCCTCTCTGAGATGCGTAATTTTTGCTCCTGCCCAGATGGGTGCTGCATAGAGCATCACGGAATCCGTTACCGTCGCCAGAAGTTGTCTTCTTCCCTCACGTGGGCCTCCAATGTTTGGCAGAATCCGCGCAAGGGCGCCTTGAATTTTAGAGCCTTTTTTGCTGACCGCTACCAGGTGCTCCTTAAATGCCAGTCTTGCGTCAATGTTAACTCCAAGATATTTAATGCTTGGTTGCGACATAATACGGTGATTACCGATGTCCACCACCATCTCCTCTCGCTTTTTCCGCGTGCTTATCAGTACAATCTCAGTTTTTTGAGCAGCCAGTTCCAGGTGCGCTGATTGGAGCCACCTACGCACCCTTGCGATCGCATCATTACACACCACCTGCAAGTGCTCAATATGTTTGGCCACCACTACCAATGCGATATCATCAGCATAACCAATAATATTAACGTTTTCCGGCATATTCAGCTCCAGGATGCCGTTGTACATAGCGTTCCACAGCATGGGCCCTAGTACCGATCCTTGAGGAACCCCGCCGGTTATTTGGTATGCTTTTGCGCCCTCCTCTGTCTCGTACAGTAGCACCCTGTTGTCGAGGTAGCTACCTATTATACGCCGCAAATATGTTGGTACTCCAAAAATCTCCAGAGCCTGCATTATATGTTCCCAATTCGCAGAATTGAAGGCATTCTTGATATCTAGAGTGACCACCGCACAGTACATTTTGGCGCCACCCTGCCATCTAATGCCACTCGTCGCATCTCGAGCAATGTCTACTACCGCTCTGATCGCGTCGACTGTAGACCTCCTTTTCCGAAAACCGAATTGTCGGTCGGAGAGCCCTCCTGGACTCTCGAATGTCTCCTGCAGTCTATCACAAATGATACGCTCTAGGATCTTTCCCACTGTATCCAGCATACAAAGTGGACGATAGGAGGATGCCTGATCCCGTGGCTTTCCGGGTTTTAGCAACAGCACAAGCCTCTGCCGTTTCCACGCGTCTGGAAAAATGCCTTCGCTCAGACAGGCGTCATACAGTTTTGCGAACAGTTCTGGTCTCGCTCTTACCGCTGCCTTGAATGCCACATTTGGGACTCCATCCAAACCAGAAGACTTGTTGTCGTCGACCCGTGATATACTCGACAATACCTCATCGACAGTGACTATAGGTCCCCTCTGTACGTCTGGAGTCACGACGGCTCTCGTTTCGCTCTGTGGGGGGAAGAGCGTTACCACTATACGCTGCATCAGCTCTGGGCATGTAGGCTGAGGCGCTCTGGGTCCCTTTACTTTGCGCACGACCGTTTTGTATGCTAGACCCCACGGGTCTTGGTCCGCACTCTCCTGCAACTCTCTGAAGCACTTGTTTTTGCTCTCTGTTATAGCTGCTTTCAGAGTTCTTCTGCGTACCTTGTATACTGCTTGATGTTCCTCGAAATTCGGTGTCGATCGAGATCTTTGCGCCTTACGTCGTGCTTGATGGCAGCTCTTCCGAATCGCAGCAATTTCATCGGTCCACCAGTAAACGGGAGTCCTTGATGTATTGTTGGACCTTCGCGGCATCGCTGCATCACATGCTTCCTTAATGTACTTAGCGATTTCAGCAGCCATGGTGCTTGCAGTTTCGCCTACAATAGACGCTGACTTCCAGATGACTTCAAACGACTCCGCGTCGAACGCCCCCTTTCGCCAGCCAATTTTGTGCGCCTTACGCGTGTACTGCTTTATTCTACGCTCCATGTCTATTATAATGGCGTTGTGATCGCTGCCCGTGTATATATCACTGACTTTCCAGCTAATTCGACTGGCAGTTGTGTCGTCCGCAAAGGCTAGATCTATGATGGACCTGCCTCTTCCATTGTCGAATGTGTAGTGACCTGGCGCATTCAACAGTACTAATTCAAGAAGCGCGAAGCATTCTTCAACTAAGCGTCCTCTAGCATTTGTGTGGCTACTGCCCCAAGTCCGAGACCACGCGTTGAAGTCGCCTGCAATAATTATTGGGTGTTTGCCTTTCGCTTCTTCCATCAGCGATGTCATCATTTCCCCGAACTGTCTCAGTGTCCAACTTGGAGGAGCGTAGCAGCTGAAGAGGTAAATGTTCTCCAGTTTCACCCAGGTATAACCGCTCTCTCTGGTTTCCATCTTGCTCTGAGGAGTGGTCTCCCCAATGGACCAGATGGCTGCTCTGCCTGTTTCATCCGCGGCCCAGTTTGGGGAATCCTTCCTTGCATATGGTTCCGAAAGTAGCGCCACATCTGCCTTCACTTCATTTTTATATTGCATCAGAAGATCCTGTGCAGCTTCACAATGATTTAGGTTGAGCTGAAGTACTCTCATACCTTCTTCTTTTCCAATGCCTCCTGGTGTCGTGGACATTTCATGCTGCCCGCTGGATGCGCCCCCTTGCACAAAGCGCACTTTGCTTCATTTTGGCAATTCGCAGCCATGTGGCCAGTCTCGCCACACTTTCGGCAGAGTCCAGTTCGATCCGGCTCTTTGCATCCAGCCGCCTTGTGCCCATAGCCCCAGCACTTATAGCAGCGTTGTGGCGTTACGACTTCTGTTAGTCGGCAGCTCGCCCATCCTACCCGCAGATGTTTCAATCCCAGTGCCTTCTTGGCATCCTCCGCCGGTAGGCTTAAAAAGGCCGTCTGTGCACCACCATAGCCTCTTATCAAGCTTTTAATTGCTTCCACATCTGGGCGCCGTATGTTCGCCTGGTCTCGCAGTGCATCGCAGATCTCTTCTTTCGAAGAGATATCCGCGACGAGTCCCTTACACTGTAGCGTCACCATGTGCGTGCGTACGTTCACTGTGGCTGCGTCCTTTACCACGCTTTCAATGGCCGTCTGGTATGTGGCCGCGTTCACTTCTTTGGCTCTCTTCAGCTCTATGAGCAGTTCCCCTTTTTGCGTTCGGCGGATAGTCTTCACAGCGTCATTCAGTGACTTCAGCTGCTCACATTCCTTTACGCTCCGTAAGATGTTGGCGTATGACATCGCTTCATTTTTCGCACTTATAATTATCGCATCTGTTTTTGGTCTAATGGTCCTAGCCGTAGACTGCAATTTCTTCTGCGATTTCTGCACCTTTATCCACTCTGCACTAGTGCTGGGTCGAGGCACTGCCGTAGCCTGTGTTTTTCCCGTCGGCACCTGTTTTGCTGTTGGTGATTTTGACCCTGATTCCGTCAACTTCGTTTTCAGCTTTAGTCCCTGCTGCTGCATTGGTCCACGGCTCTTTTTGGCCGCGGGAGCAATTACAGCGATGCCTTGCCCCTCCGTCGCCTTGGGACTATTGTTATCCTCCCGCAGGCGCTTCGCGGATTGCGCACACTTTGTCCACAGAGAAGGTTGCGTACCTCCGCTGGTCTCCTGTACAGCGTTACCTCTGCACTGCCACTGCCTCTCTGCTTTCTTGTACAGATCTTGTAATGTTTCGACCAGGCTCCTCATAGGCTGGTGAATGGATCTGCGGGGCGGGTTGCCACCCATCATCGAAGCCAGCTTTTCAAGATTCTGGCCCAATAAGGTGAACGGATCGCCCGTGCTCGCCTTACTCATCGTTGGTACATGCTCCATGCATGGGGGTGACGAGCTTGAACGCTCTTGCCCCGCGTCAGGCACCAATCTCTCCGGTGAGCGAGCCATTCTGGAGTTCTTTCCGAATGGGTCTTCGAGAACTGTCTGCTTTTCAAGTACTTTCGTACCTACCTCCTGATTTTTTTGCCCCGAATCAGGCGAACGCTGGACACTCATAATCCGTTCGTTACTATGAGATAAATCCAGAATTTTGCAATTTCTTTTAAACGTTGTTTCCACTCTGTAAATTGCTAAAAAGAGAAAAAAAAGGGTGGAAAAGGGAAAAAAAGGGGGAAAAAGGGAAAAAAGGGGGGGAAAAAAGCAAAAAGTAAAACACACTAAAAGCGATACTTATCTGTGTTTGGCGCGTTGGCAACACTTTTTTTTTTAATTTTTGGAGTCTCTCTCTCTTTCTGCTTTTCGGCTTTAGTGCACCACACACACACACACCAAGTGCACAATTTCCAGCGCTCTCTCAAATTTCGGATAATCCGATTGAGAGGCGGGAAATTGCAGAAACTGCTTAGCGACGCGAAGGCAAATTTAATAAGTTTAAATAAATAAACTTATATTTGCCTAGGCACAAAACTCGCCGTATCTGCAGTGTTCCACCTGCCTAAGCTTCGCCGTTCAGGGGTCTGGTACTTTCGGACCAAGCCACTGCTCAACTGGGCGCTATGCAGGCAGAGATCGCTGCTGTTTTCGCTCTGCCGTGCGGATAAACCGACGCAGAACCAAAACTGCCGCAAATCACTAGCAGAAACAGACAATTAAAATGCCTTATTTTCCTCGAACGCGTCCACAATTTCACTTCACACTTTCACCGGACCGGGGTATGCTCTTTAGCTACCCTTTCCACGATTTCCGCACTGATTTAAAGTCTACCTTAGTAGATTTTTAAAAATATTTCCGACCGAAAAGTTTAAAGCTCCTCTTCGATTCGACAATCTCTCTCCGTGGGGGGGGTCTGCTGCCTTCTATATGCCTATATCTACCCCTATCTGCCTCAGGCGGCGTCGCAGCCTCTGTCAGCGCTTCTGTGGGCGTCTGAATCGCTGCCGCTCTCGATTGGGGGGTCTGCTGCCTTCTCTATGAATATATCTACCCCTATCTGCCTCAGTCGGCGTCACAGCCTCTGTCAGCGTCTCTGTAGGCGTCTCAATCGCTGCGGCTGTCAATGGGGGGTCTGCTGCCTTCTCTATGCGTCTATCTACCCCTATCTGCATCAGTCGGCGTCTCAGTCGGCGTCGCAGCCTCTGTCACCGTGTCTATAGGCGTCTGAGTCACTGCCGCTGTCGATTGGGGTGTTTGCTGCCTTCTCTATGCCTATATCCACCCCTATCTGCCTCAGTCGACGTCTCAGTCGGCGTCGAAGCCCCTGTCAGCGTCTCTGTAGGCCTGTCAGGCGCTGCCGCTGTCGATTGGGTGGTCTGCTGCCTACTCTGTGCCTATATCTACCCCTATATGCCTCAGTCGGCGTCTCAGTCGGCGTCGCAACCTCTGTCAGCGTATCTGTAGGTGTCTCAGTCGCTACCGCTGTCAATTGAGGGGTCTGCTGCTTTCTCTATGTCAATATCTAACCCTATCTGCTTCAGTCGGCGTCGCAGCCTCTGTCAGCGTCTTTGTAGGTGTCTCAGTCTCTGCCGCTGTCGATTGGTGGGTCTCCTGCCTTCTCTATGCCTATATCTACCCCTATCTGCATCAGTCGGCGTCGCAGCGTCTGTCAGTGTTTCTGTAGGCGTCTCAGTCGCTGCCGCTGTCGATTGGTGGGTCTGCTGCCTTCTCTATGCGTCTATCTACCCCTATCTGCATCAGTCGGCGTCTCAGTCGGCGTCGCAGCCTCTGTCACCGTGTCTATAGGCGT